>JAQJVL010000709.1:45828-238328 GCA_035578905.1 Stictocephala bisonia
AACAATATATTGTCTAGGAGTGTTGAGCAATATATTTTTTTCTGTTGAGACTAAGACGGTATTTTACTATTTGTATTAGTAAATTCATTTATGACGATATGAAAACTAATTAATTTTCTTTCAAAACTATTTAAAACAAATTTTTACATATTAGACTACAGTAGGATCTGGCCAATACGTAATGATTCATAGTGGAACTCCTTTGTATGATTATAAGATTGTTGCAAAGATTTAGGACAAATACGTTTATGTGGAAATGAATACGTAAACGGATTTGTTACTAAAATAATCAACATATTTTAAAAGTTTAGTAAAACTTCCTAAGGCTGGTCGTCTATAAATATTACGCATAACTATTTAAGCCTTTTAACGAGCCATGGGTTTTCTCAGTTTGTGAACCAACCAACCCGAATCACAATTAATTCTAAAACTTGCATTGATCATTGTTTTATACGAAATAGAGACTTGTCTATTTTTGAATGTAGTGTTGTTGACACAAATATAACTGACCATTGCTACATTTTACTAAAAATTAAAAAATGCACAAAACGACAAATCAATTAATCTACAAACATTACAAATTCAAAATCTAAAATTAACTATAAATTGGTAAATGAAATATTGCAGAAGTTTGATTGGAACAATATTAGTAACATAAGGGACGTTAATATATGTTTTAAGGAGTTTCATAGTACGTTGTCTCAGATTGTAAATAGTTGTACTACACATGTCATAGTTAATAATAAGTTATGTAAAGCTGTTTCTGTGAGTCCTTGGATAAATCAGCGGTTGTTGAATAAGTTAGATAAAAGAAACAAATTGTACAAAATGTGTAAACAAAGGCCCTATGACAGGAATTTTAAATTTTACTATCAAAACTTTTGTAAAAAGCTTTCAGATGAAATAGATTCTACCAAAAACCAATACTATTCAAGAAAAATAGAATTTTGTCAAGGAGATTCTTCACTTCAATGGGGAATTATAAATAAGTTGTGTGGGGATAATGTGAAGAAAGGAGTTGAGAAAGTTGAGCTAGATAATGGGGAAATTATTTCAGATTCAGAACTAATGGCAGAGGAGATTAACAAATACTTCAACACAGTACATTCAGATTCTGCCCATAACCAATCTACTTCTGACCTTCTTCCGATACGTTTTCCTAATTCCTTTTTCATAGGGCCAACTACAACAAATGAAGTTTTTTCAGTAATAAATAATCTTAAAAATAAAAAATCATCGGGGTTTGACAATTTTAATGTTATACTATTAAAAAATATTGCACAATCAATCTCACCTATTTTATCTCACATTATTAATTTAAGTTTTGAAAATGGAATATTTCCTGATATATTAAAACAAAGCATTATTACCAATTTATAAAAGCAAATCGTCAATCAAAATCGATAATTTACGTCCAATTAGTTTGTTATCTATTTTTTCAAAAATCATAGAAAAACTGATGAAAACACGGCTTCTTAATTACCTTAAAAATCTAAATTTTTTTAGCTCTAATCAGTACGGTTTTATAAAAGGAAAATCAACAGAAGGTGCCCTCATTGATGTTACAAATTTAATTTTTGATAATTTGAATGACAGTAATAAGTGTACTGGTTTATTTGTAGATTTTAGAAAAGCCTTTGATTTGGTTGACCATCAACTACTGTTTGCTAAATTAGAGGCAATAGGGGTTAGAGGCACTTCGCTAAATTGGTTCATGAGTTTTCTTACAAATAGGAAACAGCAAGTTAAAATAAAAACTTCTGTGAGCTCACAGCTTACAATAAGATCAGGGGTGCCTCAAGGCTCAGTGTTGTCAGCGACACTGTTCCTAATTTTTATTAATGATCTCTTAGAATTGAATTTTAATGGGGTTTTAAGAGCATTTGTCGATGATGTAGCAATTTTTTATACAATGAAAAATATTGACAATATTTGGAACACTCTTACAAGCGATTTAAGAAAACTTAGACAGTGGTGTGCAATCAATAAAATGGAAGTTAATGTTAAAAAAACTAAGTTTGTCAATTTTGATTTCAGAGGATTTAATTTTCTATCAAGCTTAAAATATCATGAGATAAACTGTGTAACAGAAAATTGTGACTGTCTAGTAATTGACCAGGAAAAACATTTTAAATATCTTGGTATTTTCTTTGATGAAAAGCTTTCATGGGAAAAACACATTAATTATTTGCACTCAAACTTAAAATTATCGTTAAGAAAATTCTATTTTTTGAGAAATTTTTGTAATGAAAAGCTATTAAGATCCTTATATTTTGCCTTAATCGATTCTAGACTGCAATATGGAATACAGTGCTGGGGCGGGACATATAATTATAGCATTAAAAAACTACGCGTGATACAGAATCACTTTTTAAGAATAATTTTAAAAATGAAAAAACGTGAAAGTTCTTTTCCTTTATTTTGCCGCCTAGGTATTTTACCCCTCCAGCACCTATTTGTGTTTAAAGTGTTACGTTTATTTTTTATTATGAGTGGAAATACTCAGACAAACAATTTGTTTTATAACACGAGAAGTTTTAGTAGCAACACCTTTCGTTTACCTAAGGTTAAAAAATCGCTTTTTAGACATTCCTTTCATTATTTAGGCCCAAAGTATTTTAATAGTTTACCATCCGACATTAAAAGTATTAATAATGTGAAGTTTTATTCAAAGAAAATAAAACTATGGCTTTTCAGTTATGAAGATATCACTTTTCTGAATAATGTATTAAGTTAAATCATGTTATTAAATTTATATATATTATTTGTATATCATGTATATGAACACTTACTGCTTATTAAATACAGATATGAAATCAGGTTTAGTTTTATGTATAGTTTCTTTGTTATTCATCGTTACCAAATATATTTTTTTTTTTAATATTTGTATGTAAATAATATTTTAGAAATGTAATTCACTATCATTGTAATAATTCATAAAGTAATAGCTTAACATTTAAACTTGTTAATTAGTCATAATATACAATTGCATAATTATACTTCCAGTTTAATAGATAAGACGACACAAGGAGCGACTCTCTTATCAGTTGAAAGTACAAGCTGGACTCTAGTTTTCTTTGTGTAAATATTGTTGTAGCACTGCCACGTTACTTGAGATTGTGGCAGTTGATATTCAGAGTTGATATTTTGTTTTATGTTTGTTTATAATGACTGAATAAATCATTTATTTCATTTATTTATTTCTATATAATGTTTACCCACTATACAAACCCATTTGGCAAAACAATTATTATAAGTTGCTATTTATAAAAGGCAAATAAATAATTTATGTCAAATGTAATCCTTGTGGGTTATACCTGTATGTGGAATCCAATATCGTATTCATAATTTAATAGTGTCCAAATTATTTTTAATTATTTACTTGGTTTCATATATTGTACCTTTACACGTTAATTTCCATCATACTAAGTCACGCATACTTTTACTGTTCGTCAAATTATTAAAACATTTTCAAAAGTACGTCAATTACATTGATTATAAGGTTATAATACCAACAAATGATGTAGGGAATGTGAAATACGCCAAAAATGGTGCTCATTGTTTAACATAATTGGTAATAGATTGCCAAATTGAATGATTACTTAGCACATTTAAAGTCAGCTGAGCAATGTTGTACTTTAACCCTGCAAATTTGGCTTTTTAGTCGAAGTTTCCGTTAAAAGTAGTCATGCTTATTGTCAACAATCTGTAATCAGTTTTCATGTCTTATGGCCTAGTAATAATAAAACAGAAGTTTTTAATGTATAAAGCAAGTAATGATCGCCCATCTCTTTTTATATTAGTATATACGTTGTAAATCCCTCGTATGGGCTTAGGGACAATGTTACTGTCCACAGTGCCAATAGGCTTACAATCCAATAGGCTTACAGTTATATTGGTAGCTGATAAACCAGTTTTTCATGACTTGGAAAATGTTATTAAAATTAATTAACATATCTTAGATTTGTTACCAAACTTGTGTAAAATACATGTGTACTATCCAATGTTGATGAAATTTACATGTATAATACATTATATCAAAAAAATAATAAAAGTAAATTTATAATATATTAAGGTTTGACAGTTGGACAAAACCGTTTGTATTTTTTAAAATCAGTTCTTAAAAGTATACCTAAAAACCATACAATCTGGTGATAGAGCAGTTCAAGTCGTCAGGACCTCAATCCTGATTTGAGAAAGGAGCAAGCTCAACTCCTGACCTTAATTTGACGTTTTTGCGATTAATATACTAGACCATGCATAGTACTCGCTATCCCCTTCAATCCGTTTTAATAAGTTATCTCACATATTGTTAGTCTATTGGGAATTTGCAAAATTAAGAATGAAATTCACCTCTAACCTATAATAAAAGAAATTTGAGAATTGTATAAAAAGAATTAAAATATACAAAAATAATTGTATAAGATAACTTGTAATATTAAATGCATTTATATTTTAATTGTTAATTACGCGTAAATAGGCAATACTTGGTAATGTAATATAAATCTAAATATCAATGATTAGAAAATAAATACCATTATCATTATATGATAAATAAGATTTAATATTAGGTCTAATGAAATTGACTTATGTTAAAATATAAGTGACTTGAAGAGCCTTTAAATTGATATAAAATGCGCTCGTCATTACGGGAGTCGATATCATGGAGATATTAAATTCCATCTCCTCTCCAACTCAAGTGATATAAAGAGGACGATTGACTGGATATTAACCAAACTACGATGGATGTCTAGTATAACAAAACTTGAATGTATATGTGTGTGTGTGTGTGTGTGTGTGTGTGTGTGTGTGTGTGTGTGTGTGTGTGTGTGTGTGTGTGTGTGTGTGTGTGTGTGTGTGTGTGTGTGTGTGTGTGTGTGTGTGTGTGTGTGTGTGTGTGTGTGTGTGTGTGTGTGTGTGTGTGTGTGTGTGTGTTTGTGCATATAATTTGTAGTATTATTATTAATAGTTCATTTGTTATTAAGTAATAGACTCACTGCAATTTTAAATTTCTATTTAGACTTTTTTAATTAAAGTTTTAATTTCAATTAAGATAATACAAATTTAATACATATGGACTTTAATATGAAAAGTGAAGCAAAAATGAAAAGATAAATATGACTTTAAAACATTTTACATATTAAACAAAAAAAAAACTCTTAATAAATACAGATTGTCTTATATTTTTCTTTATTTCAAATAACTTTAAATTACAACGCAAGATACAAAATTAATTCCATCCATCCATTAAAGACTTCCTCAAATATAATGTGTCAATGACCATATCCTTCATTTAAAAAAAACATTATTTATAGGAAAGGTTACTGTGTTTTGTCTTTTGTGGAGAATTTTTAACATATTTATCACTTTACTTGGTCATGTTTCCTGCCCTTTTTTTACTTAAATCCATAAAGTATATGATCCAATGTTGTGTTCAAGTGGTTATGGAGAGGGATCGTGTATGTTACTAACACCATTGTATTTACGTTACATTAAAATTAGGGCTCTCTTGAGAATATTTCCTCGCATTTTAGTAGAGTTTAAAATATAATAACTTATAAATAATATTTGATGAAACGAATTCAAATTTTAATTCTTTATTTAATATTTTGTACAACAAATACTCCACAAGAAGTCTTCTTTATTTATTCCTCTAGCCTTAGCCTATGGCTATTTGAGGAAAAACTTATATATAAATACATTTGCTACAATATTTACATTGTAGAGAAAACTTTATCAATTTACTTTTTTCATTCTTACTTTTCAATTAGTTATTATTATTTATTTTTTTACTTTATTTACAAATATAATAAAAGTCTCTTTATATCTATACAATCAAAACATAATAACTAGATCAGGCATTTAAAAAAATATAAAAATTTAATTCGAATTCTTATTATGTATAAATACATATAAATATGAACATACGAGTAAATATAAAACAGCATTACACAATAAAATAAAACATAACATAATACAACACAGTATAAATATCCAACCCAGTCCAAATATTAGGAAAATTAACTATAGTAAACATATAACAACAACAACAATAACAAAAACAATACATCAACAATAAATAATAAATTAATCTTCGGTGGAATATTTCTTTTATAAAAAGTTGCTAAAGCAATTAAGGCCACAGAAAAGTACAGAATGTAGAAGTGTAAATGTTTTGATTATAATAAATGTCTACTATGAACAAAACTGACTGTACACCAAAGAGGGGTGAAATCTAAAAAAAACATTACTTGAACGAGTTGCATTCCTGCACTGTTTTCAATATGCAACAATTGGTTAGGGTTATGATGACAAATAAATGATTTAATGTCTGATATGTTCAATATGATTATATTTTTCTACTATTTGTAAAAATGTATGTCTGTGTATTTGTGATCAGTTATTTGTGTTTGGTGTTTAGTTGTGATTAACTAATGTGATTGTGATGCAAAACCTATAAAAGTAATCATTAGTGTTGGTTGGTAAGTAAATATCAGTATATTGGTGAGTAAGCCTAATATTTTATGTTATGTTTTTAAACTAATGAAATAATTTTAAAAGTTTGTTTTCAACTGGTTGTAGTTATGTAAATGTTGTAAATTTAGAGGTAATGAGTTAACTAGTGATGGGATTCTATAATCAGTCAATAGCCTACCATAATTATTGTGATGCCTTTGCACTTTATATCTTCTATGCCTCAAATAATATTGCACATCATGCTAAATTCTATAATCTTCATTGAAATAATATTTACCCAGGTCAATGTAATTAGCCTAACAAATCAAACAAACATAGTCATCATTTTGAAAATAAATTTTTTAAAAAATTGTGTTTTCCTTAATAGGTTATATAAAAATATGATTTTTTTTAAATGAATATACAATAACACCTTTACAAAATAATAATATTTCAAATTTAATTATGAAGTGGCCAAAGCTGAATCTGAATTGGTGTGGTGAGGTTTCAAATCGTAATATACATTAGTCATTAGAACTAATAGAAATAACTAAAAATACAACTGTACTATGATTTTACTGACACCAAAAGATAAATTAATGATACGATATTAAAATGACATAAGAAACTTTTATATGCTACACATTTTATATTTTTTTGTTTAAACTAGCTACAATTTGTCAAGGAGTAAAAAGGGTATTTAAAAAAAATTTAATTGTGTCTAGTACCTTAAAACGTGGTCAATAAAGGGATTTTATATAACCCTTATAACACTCCCCTACCAGGCAACTCAAAATCCAACATGCTCTATTTTAACACTCACTGTTCCAGGCAACCCAAAATCCAATATACTCTATTCTAACTCTCATCGTACCAGGTAACCCGAAATCCAATATGCTCTATTCTAACTCTCATCGTACCAGGTAACCCGAAATCCAATATGCTCTATTCTAACGCTCACCGTACCAAGCAACCCAAAATCCAATATGCTCTATTCTAACTCTCACCTTACCAGGTAACCAAAAATCGAACATGCTCTATTCTAACCCTCACCGTACCAGGTAACCCAAAATCCAACATACTCTATTCTAACACTCACCGTACCAGGTAACCCAAAACCCAATATGTTCTATTCTAACACTTATCGTAATTGAAATTAAAATAAATATAGGAATGGAAATCAATAATAAATATAAACTAGTAAAGTATGAAGTAACCTTGTGTCATTACGCACATGTTTAAAATAATATCTAGTGTCAAATAATTCATCTTTGTTAAGTAAAACTTAATAGTATACGTAGTTTTTACATTTCGGACAACTTGGCACCTTTACTAGATCAAAAATATATAATAAATGGCAAATTTCTGGATAAATATAACAATTTTACATTTAAAATTATTTTACTTAAGTTAAACTAGTAGGAAATAATGATAGTATGACAATGGTTTTTTTATGCCTAAAAAGAGCATTTGTAAACAGTATATTTATTAATAGTGAAAAAAGTAATGTTTTATGTGGATACAAACTGATTGTTAGCTAGTTTCTAAACAATGAATCAATTTAGAGGAGAACAGAATTATAGATAATGAACCCCTATAAAGTCACAGTAACTAAACTCAATCAGAATCAACTGATGCATGTTTTAATTTGTAATTCCCGTTAGCTTTGGTTGGTAAAGCCCGCATAGTCCACTAGGTGAACGTTTTCAGTTGTAATTTGGAAAGATTGTTTAATACTCTCAGTGACACAATTATATCATACATTAAAAGATATAATGAATTTTATTATATCCTTATGCCACTTTTTACGTATTGTTAAAATTAACGTAAGGATATCATTGATGAAAAGTGTTAAATATACAGTTTATTCACTACTCTTGAATAACGGGTTTCCTCCCTGTATTTAAATTTGAATTATTTTGTAATGATACGATTTATTTAAGGTCCCAAAATTAATAATATATTTTTATTATATTTTTTATTTTTCGGTGCTTAATTAATAAATAACATAAATATTTTTAGTTACGTACTGAAACTAACTATAATAAAATTACAAGTTGACATTTAAAAATAACATTTTAAGAAGAATATATGTACCTACCTATCAAGCCGGAGTGTGGAAAATGAAGAAGAACAGTGCGCTTAGAGAACTGTATAAAAAAATCTAATATTGTGGCGGTGATTAGGAGCAAAAGAATAAGATAGATTGTCTTTCCAGGAGAAGAGAAGAAGAAACAATGATAAGAAATGTATGGATGGGGAACCAGCAGGACGGCGACTTCTAGGACGACCAAAAATAAAATGTGAAAAAGTATGTGAGAGGTCTGGATGGAGACATCGGGATGGCAGAGGAAAGAGGAGTGTATTTTTTTCCAATACTTGTAAGAACTATCAAAACCCCTTTTCTTGCTGTATTTATATAGTTAAAAAAGACTTTATTTTCTCCAGAACTCAGTATATTATACTGAGATTATTTTATTTACAGATAGTGTATATTTAAAGGGACATGTGTACTGAAATACGTTATAAATTTACTTTGAAGTTATTCTAGAAACAGATGTTTCCAATTCGACATTGTTCCAAGCTTCTGCTGCTTGAGTTTTCCAGGTAAGAGGTATGCCGTTAAGAGGTCAGCTGCACTTTGACAAGTCTCTCACTAAGTCAGTATACAGTAGATGTTAGAAAAAGTTGCTTGTTATATTACAGTAGATGTTATAAAAGTATATATACTTATATTGTCATATATTATGTTGTTATATAAGATGTGAATCATAGTTGATACATCAACATAACGTACTATAAATTATTGTTTGGGGAGTGAATAATAAAGTTGATAGTGTTTTAAAGTGATAGTGTTCTTATTTTGCATAACCTCCAATGGGATATTTAGATAAGAACAATTGCTACAGTGAGGTTGTTGAAACATCATGACAAATGAAAGTACTCTATTTTTATCAACACTTTGTCCATCTAAAACAACTGAGGAAACAAATCTACTGAACAAAGAAGTAATATGCAGTATATTGTAGGGTTTTCTCAGTATTTTTTTCGACTTTTGTCTTTTTATGTCCTCACCTACCCATTCTACAAAGGACTAACACTTTTCACTGTAAAAACAAAAGCCGATTCATTCAAAACATAATTTTTGTATAATGTGTATAGGATTCATAATAGTACACTATAAAGAAACCGTGTTCAGAATGATCAAAGTGACAATTCCCTTAAAATTTGCATAATAATACTTTTTATTGTTAGCATTAAAAAAAAACATTTAAAATATGGCAATAACTATACGTTCGTAAATATTGATATTTTATTAAAAAACCCTAATTTTATCCTAACGTTATAATTATGTTATTCCTAATAATAATGAACAGATATTCCTAATAATAAAGAATCAATATCACTGTACGTACATGGGTGTGTGAGTGGGTCAATATCACTTTACTTGTATGGGTGGGCAGGCGAGTCAATATCACTGTACGTGTATAGGTGGGCGGGTGGGTCAATACTAATGTACGAGTATGGATGGGCAGAGGGGTCAATATCACTGTACGTGTATAGGTGGGCGGGTGGGTCAATACTACTGTACGAGTATGGGTGGGCAGATGGGTCAAGAAACTATAAAGGTATTCTTATCATAGTTCTTTCTTCATTAAGGTTTATCATGCAAACTAACTCTAATGTCAGAGAGCGTCAATTCGAATTAGCGTTGAAGGTTAAAACTGACATTCTGGTGTTGATCACCCTTGTCCTAGACAACATAAAAGAGTTCGAGACCTTCTTGTGTTATGTTTCCCATAATTAGCGAATAGAACAAAATTTGCGTGGGAGGATAGCAGTTGAATGAGTTAAGATGAATGACTCATTTAGGTTCATTATTATTATTATTATTATTGTTAGGAATACCTTATTATTATTACACACAATATTAAAAATATAATTATTAATATATTACGTTTCTTAAATTATAGCACTTGGCTTAATATTTGTTGTATAAAAATACTGACCTCATGATTCCATCATGTTAAAGATAATTTAGGCTTACATATGAATGCTTGAGAAAAAATAAATATTAATGTTCCATTTGTTAGTATACTTTACAGTGTCTGTAATATGTGTATTTCATACTAGTTATTAGATATTTTATTTAAAATAATATTAATAATTTATATTGCTCTAAAACTATTTATATATTGCTTAGATCCAATCTAGCAATGGGTAAGTTGTTTGATAAAAGTATTAAACAGCCAGTACAAACACTTTTAATTTCTCGGGATATATGAAATATGAAAACAGATAACTATAAAAAATAGTTTTATGTTCATCGGGGCTTTTAATTGACTTACCATCTATAGTGTATAGGTAAAGTGTTAATACATTTATAAACTTTGTATAAATAGTCAGTTTATTTCCATATTTATTTTACATTAATAGATACATATAGCCAGTGATTGCAATCCTACAATGTAAATGTTCATATTTATTATACACACCTTATACATGTTATGTATGGTATTTTTATTCCACAACAATTAATTATTAATTATGATAAGTTATTATTAGGTTATATAATTTAAGTTCCTTTACAGTAAACAACCTCTGTACTGCTTCATAATTAAATTAGTAATATTGTCTATTTATTTTGGATTATGCACTTTAAAACCTTTTGGGTTTTTAACGGATTATTCCTACTGTTAGAATTTTTGAATGAAATGAAATGAAATGAAAATCCGTTTATTTCAGTAAAAATTACTAATACAATACAGAATACATATGAAAAAAAAAAATAACTTGAAAAATTCCCCACATGGGCTATACAGCCTGTGGGTGGGGAATGAGCTCTATATCAGCTAATAAATTCGTAGTTAAATTATAATAATTTGAAAAGGATATTCAATTTATAAGTATCTATTTAAACAATAATAATATTTATATAATAAAATACATAGTTAAGAGTCAACATTATACATATGTTTATAAGTTAGAGGAAACTCATGTTTGACTGTGAAAGAAAAAAACTAAATCCATCTCACAGAGATTTGGGTAAGCAAACATACCCTCCTCACACTCCTTACACACTCGCATTCACTCCAATATACACACACTCATCCAAGCCCTACATACGCACGTACACTCTACTCACTCACACTTACGACAAGAGAAAAAAAAGGGTACATACATTAATCAGCTCCACGCAACAGGGCGATCTATTATCTGTACTGTGAAAAAAAAATGAATTAACATGATCTCTTCCCAGTTCTAACAACCAATGATTAATAAATTTTTTATACGTATTATAACTGCAAGGGTGTGGATTTTTTAAATGCGGAGGTAGTTTGGAATAAACAGTGTTGACAATGTAATGTGATGAGGTTGACGTAATAGTTTTGAACAATCTAGGTGGATGGAAACCAATATTTAACGCGGCTCTCGTTGAGTACGGATGTGTTATTTCGTTAAATAAGTTTTCTTTATTTTTAAAAATGTATGAAATAATTGTTCTTAGATAAAGTTGAGAGATATTGAGCACTTTAAATTCTTCAAATAGTAAGTCTGTGGGGAAACGTAAGTTTTTCTGCAAAGCAGCTTTAATTATTGATTTCTGAGTAATTTCTAATGGAGAGAGAATGCTTCGGTAACACCCACCCCATGCCAGATTACCGTATTGCAACAACGATTGAATGTAAGCATAATAAACTATTTTTATCAAATGAGGTGAAAGTACTTTACTAAGTGAAGAAAAAATATAAATAAATTTTCGAAGTCTGCCATTTAAGTATGATACATGAACATTCCATTTCAAGCGGTTGTCAAAAACGACCCCTAAATACTTATATTCAGATACAATCTGAACGCATTCACACACCACACACCCCTGCTGACCACCACATGAATGCAAGCGCAATTCCACATTGACCGGATCACAGTCGGCTCTAATAGAAATTGGCATACATTTTGTTTTTGATAAATTAACAGATAACCGACTTTGATCAAACCAACGCTTGACAGCGAGTAAGCCCGTCTCCGCCAGACGGACAGTCTCCTCCCATCCACTGCCTTCAAAAAGCAAAGCAGTATCATCTGCATAAAGAAAAATGTGCCCCCCATCTAAATTTAGTCGACCCAGGTTATTCACAAATATCAAAAAAAGTAGAGGGCCCAGCGTACTACCCTGCAAAACTCCATAATCAATTTTCTTCCTAGTACTGTCTTGTCCGTTAATTGTAACAATTTGGTAACGATCGCTAAGGTAACTGTTAAACCAATCAAATTCTGTTCCCCTTACCCCAATATGATCAAGTTTCTTTAATAACAAACTTCTATCAACAGTGTCAAAAGCTTTGGCCAAATCAATAAACAATAAAATAGGTTTTTATTACGTTCAATTGCATTATGAATACTTTTTGTCAACAAAAATAAATCATCATTTAAATTTTTATCTTTCCTGAAACCAAACTGATTTTGAAAAATAATGTTATATCTGATTAAATAATTTTCAAGTTGTATTCTAATACTTTTTTCTAATAATTTGGACATGACGCTAGCCAATGTGATAGGCCTAAAGCTTACACATTGATCTTTTGGGCCCCCCTTGTATATTGGAATAACTTTCCCTACTTTAAAAGATTTGGGGAAAACACTATTTTTAATACTGTTGTTAATAATATGAAGAAGAGGAACTTTGAGAAATTGAAAACAGGTTTTTAAAAACAGAGCCGGAATATTATCAATACCAGGAGCTGATCCATCCTTAAGGCTATTTACAATTAGAGTTAATTCATTTTCAGTGACTGGCTGCAGTTGGAAGTTGGCATCCACCCGATATTCTTCATCATTCAGGACATGTTATGTTTTATGTTCGTCCATCAGGAATGATTTATCATCAGTTTACTTTGTAAAGATTTACCTTTTGAAGCATAATGTACAATATAAAGTTATTTATAATTTAGTAAAGTTTACCTGATATTTCCAATTCATTTTAAAAATATATAATATAGTGGGTTTCTTATGAATTTCCTTTAAAAGTGTTGCCATTCTGAAATGTTATCATTTGTTGTAATATAATACAACGTATGGGTACAAAGTACCTATTATTATTGATATAGCTCAGTGAGAAAACAATACGGGATAGTTACTTCGATCAGGAGACAGTTTAAATCATCAGATCATATGTAAACTTGGGTAATTAAAGGCAGGATGTTTTTCTACAACTTAAACAAATACAAATAAAATGTATATGATTCATCAATTAGAAAGAAAAAAATCCTTTAAAAAAAACATATATAGTATTCCATATGAGGTAATAAAGTACATATTATAATATTTAAATTGTGAAATATATTTCCATATTATAAACTTGTGTACTAATTTTTTATATAACGTGAATTAATTTATTAAAATATTTGAAAATTGTTAGTAATTTTAATAACAAGTAGCTCACAGGATAACCTTCACATCACTCATATTCTTGAAGGTGTCTCCATCCATTCTGTAAATATCAGATAGAGAAGAATGAAGAATTTAATATCTTAACGCCATGAACTCTCTATATACGTTCCAAAACGTCTCACATACCTGCAGTCTATTCCGTAACGGATATTGTTGAGAAAACTAATTTATAAGATAATAATAAGAATTAATAAGCAAGAAAGAAAGGAGGTGAGAAAGTAGTAGTACTTTTTATTAGTTGCATCTATTATTTAACTATTTTATTTAGTCATATTAGTCAGTGCAACCGTAAAAAACGTCTAAGTGATGCAATACAATTAATCAGTCATTGACGTACTTTGATTTAAATTGCACTATATACAACTTGGCTCGTACTCAATATATTTTGTGAGAGGTTTGCCAAAGTTGTTTGGCACAGTTCCAACTTATATAACATGATGTTCATGAGGGTTAGAGCTACATCGATCAGAAACTAAAGTAGTCAATTATATAAACAGTAAATGTGATTGTCACAGAACACAAATATATTAAAATATAGACAATATTACAACATTCAATATAGTATATTCAATTTAGTATATTGTATACAATATGTAAAATACAATATATATATACTCATTACATCATGGTAGACTTGGATAATAAAATATAAAAGAAGCACAGTACAAGATAATAAATATACTAACGTGCTTTTTAATTTAAATTACAATTTAAAACCACATAATATAACAACATTCATTAATTTTGATTAAAATCGTTTTTCCATTGTAAGCAAAGAGAAAATTAAATAAAAAGACATATCATTTAGAGAGGGTTTCTCAGTCCTATCCTCACCCAGAGAAATAAGAAATTTATTTATTTAAGTTAAATGTTTTCAATAAATTCCTTATATTTTTCCATTCTTTTCTATTACACAATTATTTCTTTTTGTTATTTGCACTAGTGTAATATGTAGTGCAATAGTAGTTTAACAGTGTGAGTGTAGGATAGTACTGTAACACGAATGAGTCCATTGCCCTGTTTTACAATGTATTTGTTTCAGTCAACGACACAGTTTTAGAATATATTCTTGTTCATTTAAAATAATTCGTTTTTTATTTACATGTCGAAAACTGTCAATTTTACTTTAGTACACGACTTAAACTTAAATACAAACGATTATTTTGCAATCGTCGTGTGATAAAACGATAACTATGGAATCGAACATTTTTATATGAAATTGTAATCGATTTAAATATTTACAAAATACCTTTGAAAAACAACATACGCAAACTTGTATAGTCTATTTATATTTTTTCAGGGGCTAGTAATACAAAATGCCTAGTAAATCAATGGAGGATTATTATCATACCATAATTTTAAAACACTATTGTACATCATCTAAATTATAATGTATGCTAAAATCCATTTTAATAGTTCGGTAATTACTGATTCTTTTAATAATCACTACTAACCATTATTTATAACCACCTGCTCACTAAAACACGTAAAATCGTATTGAACTAACCAAGTTGATTAGGGCTCGATTGTAAATTGTTACACGCTAGTGTTCTTTTATAGTGAGATAAGTGGTACGCCTAAACCGGTGCACTTACATGTTGAAACATTTATACATATTGCTTAAAATAGCTGGTAAAAAGAAAACGTTCTACAACTGTGGCGTTTAATGAAGCTAATTAATTAGATACATACGATCATGGACCATATCATGTTATCTATATTATGCTACACAATTATCTTATAATAACTATTAAATATTCGTACACTATTATCCTGATCAAAATTACAAATAAATGTTTTCCCTCTAGAATGAAATACAATATTATTGACAATTTATTTTTAAAGTGATATGTTTAAAACGGACAAGGCTGTAAGATTAAACTTTATAGGAGACAATCCTATACCTGATATTACTGTCAGATAAACACCACGTTCAGTTATCGCCATCACTCCAGCAGCTCTGGAGCCTTAAAATGTGTCTGCTCGTGAATTCAATATCCGTTACGGAGACGTTATCGAAAATCTACGTTTACTGCTTCGAGATATCACTTTATCTACCCCATATCCTCTCTATATAAACTTTAATTATATATCACCTGGAATATTTACTTGGCGAGATAAATTACAACCATAAAACATACAGTATATGGTAAAACGATTTATCAGTGATTTCACAGAATTAAATATGTTTTTATATAACACTAAACTTTTTGATTAATAAATTTAAGTTTTTATATTTAATACTACTGAACTATTACTTAAATAAGACTTAATTGAATATAATTATGAATAAGACAATGTTAAGCAGTTAAGTGTCTGTTTTAATTAAGGTGCCAAAAATAATAAGTTTACCATTTTATGTTAGGTAATACTACTGTACAATGGATTTAATAATATGATAATCATTTTAACAGTTTCAATTGAAAGAATGTGTGGTTATGAAATGAACGATTTCAATTCTTTCTGTGACATTGACTGACATACTTATCAAAAAGAACTGTTGTTAGAAGACTAAATTCATAGATAAAACCTCATATTTACAATTTATTTATCTAGAAATGTGTTAAACTCTAGCAGAATTAAATATCGAAAATCCCACTACAGAAATATATATATATATATATAATAAACGTATATATACTATTATGATTGATTTTAGTAAACAATTCACACTACTCACACCAGAAAAATTCACAATAATTTGTGAATCCCTCTGGTCTGAAGAAGGTAAAAGTGACTTACCTAAATTGATTACTAAAATATTTGTATATTTTGTAATCAATTGTGTGTATATATTGTCAAGCTTCTTACCTGCTTGAAAATATGTAAGCAAGGTAAGAAATTATTTTCAGTCCTTAAATTATAGTTGTGTATATAAAGAATTAATAATAATAATATGTTTATTTTCCCAAAAGCATACAATATGTTTACATATATTAATTAGGAACATCAGCCACCTTATAATCCAGTAATTGGTGGCTATATTTAAAAAAATATATATATTAAAATAAACTATAAATTAAAGATAATACATTGTCCAGTTTTCTATAATGACTACTGAAAAAGTTGGCTGATGTGGCGTGAAGCTAAAATAAAAGAAAGTTTAAACTATACATAAAATTATCTTAATATGGAAATAAAAATTCAACATTATTTACATTAGTTAACCATTTTTTAAGCTGTTTGGAAAATGAAAAAAATACTATTAGCTCTTTTAATGTCAACAGGCAAAAGGTGGGCCTAAATAGAGAAATGTTTTTGAAAAAAAATATTTATTTATTTTTGGCTTTATGAAGAAGTGATTTACTGTATTTCTTGTTTGATAGAATAAATTTTCTGTTCCCTGGTTGCCACTCCTTTTGTAAAAGGCCCTAAGTACCTTAAAGATAAAAAGATTTCTCACCGTTAAGATGTTTAATTGTTTGAATAACTGTTCTGTATGATCTCTCTGATTCTTAAAGCAAATAATAAGTATGAAATATTTTTGGGTTATAGTAAATTTATTAACAAGTTATTGTATGCCACACCCCAAAATTCAAACCCAAATTCAAGTTGCGAATGTACCAATGCAAATATAATGTTCTTAGTAAGTTAGAATCATATAAATTACTTAAAAAGTAAAATGATCTGATTGACCTTCGTAATTCCATATGTAAAGCATTTATTTGAGCTTTTCAAGTAACCTTACTATCAATGAATACTCCCTAATATTTAAATTCATTCACTTGCTCAATCACTTCACGGTTACAATTAAGTGCATTATTACAATCCTGGTATTTTAATTGATCTTGAAAATAATATCCATTTAAATCGAAATTTAATATTTTAGTTTTGGAGGCATTAAGTATCATTGAATTTCTAATATACCAAGATTTTAATATTAATAAGTCATTATCTATGGCATCCCTTATCTCCCTCCAATTCATATCAGAATACAAAAAAGTGATGTCATCTGCAAAGACAAATATTTCTCCATAAATGACTTTTGCAACAATAAAGGACATTCTAATAAATTTATTATTTACTTTAAATAATAGTCATTCCCAGATGGTCATTATTGAAAATGAAATATAATGTATGTTGTATTTATTCCCTCGTAATATTGGGGCACGGATTAGTTTTTGGAGAGACGTCCTTACTGTATTATTACCTCATTGTATTTCTTAATATTACCTTAGATTTTATGTAAGGTCTAAAATCACTTCGTAATGGTGATAAAAATATTAAAAAGGTCAAATGTTATTCATTGGATGTTCATAGTTTTGTAGTAAGCAACTTGAAAAACTATTAAACAGGTTGTTGGTTAGGTCTAATTTTCATTTAAAGTTAGTTTATCGAGACATTGTTTCATGTGTTTCATAAAACATCTTATTTAATGAAATTACTTAGAGGAAAAAGGAACTTTTATCTTATTTAATATACAGGAAAGTAGTTTCTTATTATTATTATTTTTTCGGTAGAAATATAATATGAGTGAACGTGAAGCAACAACAATTTAACTATAGTTTAACTACAAAATATACAAATATTATAGTGATCGATTTAGGTAAGTCACTTTTACCTTCCTCAGGCCAGAGGGATTCACAAATATTGTAAATCTCTCTGGTATGAGTAGTGTGAATTGGTTTACCGAAATCAATCATAATAGTATATCTACGATTTATATTGATATATTTTTCTGTTGTGGGATGTTTGCTTCTATTATTTAAAATTTATAGATAGATAAATTGTAAATATGAAGTATTACCTATGAATTTAGTCTTCCAACAACAGTTCTTTTTGATAAGTATGTTAGTGAATGTCACCTATACTGTTACTAATCATGAATTCAAATATTAACATTAAGAAAACATACATAGGATAAAATAAACCGTTTGGTAAAAAAACATTTACTCTCATAAATAAATTAAAGAAAAAAAAACAATAATAATACCAAATCAACTATCGTATTAGCTTAGGAGCCCTGGTACTGTACAACTAGACGATCGGCTTAAATCGAAATAATAGGATTACAGAGTGGTTAGCGGTACAGTTCTAACTGGTTACATTCTGTTACTTAAGTAACGTTATAAAAAATACTCCTATAGAAACACATGTGTAGAGTTTTAATTCATGTGTACAAACCAAAAAACTTGCCTACAAGGCCAGTTGTTTTTATTATAACAAAAGAGATAATATTTGAATATAAATTTTTTAAAGTTGTATCAGAATAACATTTATTTAAATTGCTAGGCTATAAAATGTAATAAAGTGGATAATTCTGCACTTTAGGCAAATAATTTCTGACATAAAGGCCAATGATTTAATTTATATTTAAATTTTGATAACTGGTATTTCCACCATAAAAGTTCAAGTCACTTGTCCTTCGCAATAAAAACGTTACATTTAAATATGTATCAATAAAAAAATATCACTTATGTATTTAAGAACATCTTTCTTTGTGTAACTTTAAACTTTAAAGTGCATTATATTGGTTCCAGTAAATAAGCATCCACTAGCATTTATAGATAATTGATACAGTTAAAAACACAATATTGTTTACTTTAAGAATAGGTGAGTTATCGTTCCACTATTGTGAAGTATATATAAAATATACTATACGTCAATATATAAAAGAATTTCACCAAACGGTATAGCAACTAACTAATATTAAAGTCACTGTCATGTTTAACTATAGTATCTTACTTATAGAAGGATTACAATAATTTGACTAAAAACAGAACCCACCTAAAGATCGAAGCCTATACTTTAAGGGTAAACAGTGATGAGTGATATTGAATTCCTTCCCTCCAAGGAGATATTGACATCTCAATTGGACAACTCCCAAAGAATTATTAATCGTTAAATATAATGGTTCAGATCAAAAATGGGACGTAAAATTAACAACGCTCTACTTATATGAGATAAACAATTTATGAAGATTTCTCTATTACAAATGTTACGCTCTTTTCATAGTATACAAACATAAATTGGAAAACATATGATGTTTTACAACAAGTATCATAATAAAAAATAGTTAAATTATTACATTAATATGAAATGACTACTGATGATTTATAACTAATAAAATGAATATAGAAATCATCCTCATTTCTAAGATATATAGAGGCATTATAAATCTACGTATACTGTATTTCAGAAAATCAAAATATGACTTAACAGAAGATCTTAAAAAAAAGTATTTTTAAAGTGATGATTTATTGGTTTAATTTAGTTTAACAGCATGTGAACGCATTTTTTATCATACTTCATACATTTTTTTTTATATATATAAAATTACCTGAACGTCATACTTAATGGATCACGGTCATTTAGAATCTGTATAATAATATATTACACGTGATATCAATACATAAATAATATGCCATAATTATATACATGTCTAATTAGTTCATATATATCTAACAGCTCTCATCAAGTTAGACTGATTGAATATATTATTAGACTACAATAAAAGAAGATAGCTTACTCTTCTTTGTGAGGTTCGTGTGTGTCATTTTATGTTTTGTAATTAATGTAGAAAGTAATTAAAATTATTACTGAATGTAAATGATTCGTAGCAAACCTGTTGTACACTGCGACCCTTTTGACCACGATGTGAACAAACTGTTACGTCCTTAAATATAATTATGTACATAGTCTATTTCATTACTAAGAAAAGAAACTCCGTCCATTATATTTTGTTTACTTGTCACATGTTTACTTTTAAATTTACAATTTTTAGTTAAATATGCATCGTAAATTACTTTTAACAAATAAATAATACAAAATGCATCACTTTATTTATGTTCAGTACTATCCATAAACACAGTCAAATTGGGACCGTACAGTTAAGACATTATTTATTCTATACCTTAAAAATAATGTCTTGACTGTACGGTCCCTATTTGACTGTGTCTATGGATAATACTGAACATAAATAAGGTGATGCATTTTGTATTATTTATTTGTTGTAAAATATGAAGAATATATTGTAAAATATGAAGTCGTAGTTAAAGAAGATTTCGTTTCACGGGTAGATTTGAAATGAGGACTTCTCTCCAAAGAGTAACCCGGGAACCATCCATTTACAGGCAGTAATTTTCTAATAACCACCGATTTACAGGACACTCTCTTTGATGTACTGGAGCTGATCTGGTGCTGCTATGAAGATGAAAATACATTTATTAGTATTCAGTTTTAGTTAAATTTAACCATGCTTATTCTACTACATATGTATGTTCTCCAACTCCTCAAAATTTCTAGCAACATTCATCCTTAAGCCCATTCAACCGTAAGGGCAGTCGTTAGCGTGAGGAATGAAGCATGCTGTTATCCAATTCCGGTGTGTATAATGTGAACAAGGTTGGTATCAGACTACTACCTTGCGGGACGTAGGTGTATCAAATCAAAAAACTGGTCCAGTGATATCCAGCGTATTGGCTCAGTGGCTAAGGCTTCGGACTGCGAAGGGCAAGGTCCATGGTTCGAATCCCCACTGAGCTACTGGTTTTGGTACCTCACACTTGAATAAAAGTTTATGCATAGGCATGTAAGTCAACTGGCGAGTAAAAATTAAAGTAATAATCAAATCACCGGTTCTGAGAAACTTTCCCATCTCAGACAAATATATATATTGATGTCGTCAACTCCTAAGTTTGAAATAAGTTTTTAATATCACCCTTTCGATCCAACAATACCAGTCTGCTACAAACACGTCCTGGAATATCCATTCTCCACAGTTACTCAATGTATCTTGAAATAAAATGAATAATAATAATTTTATTGGTTGTCAGTAATACAAAATAATATCATATTTTAAATTAAATAAAACTCAATTTAAAAAAGTTATATATTTAAAATAATACAAGGGAATACAAATTGTATACATGTAATTTTTTACAATTTCTTATCTCTTTTTTAAACGCAAGGAATGAATAAAACATTAAATGTTGGCTCAGTGGAATGGTATCAATAAAAGGATAATGACTTAAACAAAGAGCCAAATGTATGTTGAGATATTGTGGAAGGTCTTATGTTTTATTTATTTATTTACTTTTTTGAGAATAGGTAATAGAACACTTTACTTTTTCACAAATCATAGTTTCAGTTCACTACGTATTAACTAGTACCAAGTAGACAAATAGTATTTATATTTCGGATGAATTTCAAGTACCTTTTTTGTACTACACCATTGAAGGAAATAACATTTTATTGTCAATTGTAGAGAAATTGTTCCTATTATGTGATAATGATTTTTGCCATGAATCATTGATTTGATATATAGTACTTTGTAAAGTAGACGTTTCATAAATTAAATTTTATTCTGTGAATTTAAAGTGGAGTCAGGGTGGAATTTTAAAACCCAAGTCATGTGTTTTTGACTTGATATTAAACATTACAAATGCTTTTATTATTATCCCATTTAAAATGTTTAAATCAACTTTTAAACGTTTTAATGTTTCTTTCAAACAAAGAATTGAATTAAAAGAACAATAACGTGTAATGACTTTGGGAAACATCTTATAAATACTAATCATATATTATAATTTTAATTCTATTTGATTACGTGTTTATTAAAATTTATTGCATATGAGTATTAAACAATAAATATTATTTTTGAAACTGTAAAGTAACTAAACTTAGCTTGGCAGCGTTGGACCGTTGTCCCAATGTTTGACGTTATTAGGCAAAGTTAAAAACCCAACTGGCCTAGGACAGAAATATTATTATAAAATATAAATTTAAAATGTTTTCTAAATTTTTATTTCGTATGGTTTAGTGAGATTGATTCGTAATCTAATCTAGGTAATTGGAACTACAAATTAATTCCACAACAGTAAGTTTTGACTGATTTTAGCTTCTCCACGTAACGAACAGTCTAATACGGTATAGACGACTAGAAATTATTGTTATTTTAAATATGTATCAACATACCTGTCAAATATGTAGTAAGTTTTAAAATATGCAAATTATTATAAATCGTACCTAAAATAAAAAAAAATTTAATAAAAGTAAGCGATGGTTTTCCTAAGCAATCATACATTGGTGGGCTGTATGATAATTCATATGATCCCTGTCAAGGATGAGTTTTATTCGTTACGACAAATTATTATAATATACTAGGGGAAATCCCTTTTATCTTCGCGTGCCAACCCTGTCACTCACTACTCTTGTTACATCTTAGCCTTCGGCCTCGACGTGTGACTTTTTACTACATATAGGTTAACAATAAAACGTACAATTAAAATATTAAATTTATTTGAAATATTTTATTCATATAAATTGCATTGTATCCTATTCATTATTATAAAAACATAATGCTATTATCTAGCCTATTTTAAACTGTTAACCTAATTTGTTTTTTTTTAACAGTTGAAGAATAGTAATTAAATTAAGGAAATAACAAAGTTAGATTACTGTTAAAGTCTTCAATTCCATTAGAGGGAACCACTACAATGGAATGGGTATAAAACCATGCTTAGACCCTTCCTCGGTCTATAATTACGAAAAATCTAATATCGTCATTATTACCACAGTATAATAACATATTATAGTGTGAGAGTACTAACATAATTGTTACATTTCAAAATATTTTACAACTTTTTGGAAATCATTACTTACATTTGCACAGACATTACTTTATGATATATTGACATGATATTCTTACGGCCAAAAACACATTTTGAGGTCTTCTTATCTCAAAATATCAGGTTATCCTCCTATCAAGGTGAAAATATTGAATAGTCAAGACCTATTTTACAACTACGAACACAAGAAAATGTGTTGACATCTCTACAAAATTATACAAGAGAAAATTACGTGGTTGCATTGAGAAAATGGCTTTAAGCATTATAATTCTAGTTTTCTTACTTAAATTTATAGTTACCTCCATTATATTTATTCACCATTATATTAACCAATACAATATGAATATAAAATACAAGAATAATACATAATATGATGAGGATGTATTCCACAATTTCTGCAACAATGTTAGAGGTATAAAAAACCACAAGAACATGGTGTTACTATGTTACATCGTAAAATGCATATAATGTTACAATTAGTATATGTTATTGAAAAATAACTATGTTCTTAGCTTTTATGAGTAATCAAACCTAGTTTAAAGAAATAAACCAGATACTAGGACCAGCTTTGAGCATAATGTCAGACAATTAATATGTAAACACATGAAATAATGTAGAACTTGTCTTAAAATAAAAAAAAAACAAGTAAATAATTGAAGACGATAGTTCTGGTTAAAACTCGTTACCTTTTTCTTAGGAAACCTATATTTGGAAAAATATTACTGTTCAGGTCTAACTTTAATTCGTAAATAAGATTGAAACATTTTGTGTACATTTAGAATAATTCAGAAAAGCATTAACCCAAATGATGTTTCCAGTCAACTGTTTTTTTTTTTTTCAATTACATTTGTAACTAAATGGAAAAAGGTTTTTTTTTATATGAGTAGTATATATTAAAGAGTTTATGAGGTCAGAAACAGCTTCCATGGCCATCAGCTTGACCCATTAACACTACTTAATACACCTAACATTCTCTTTTGACAAATGAAGGTGTCTGACACAAGAGTTATCAAGTGTTACTTCTTCATATACATCTGACTATTATAGATAGTTGTCTAGTAAAATAAATGGAAAATAAGTACAGTCTGTGTCCATAACACTGCAGTTTTATTACTATTTTATTTTATAATTAATATTTTTATAATTTGGTTTTAGTCATTTTATATAAAGTTCAATATTATTTATATAAAACTTAAAAGATTACTAATTTAAAAATGTTTTTGTTTTGACAATTAATCACTCTTTAATAATATAATATGTTTGTTTTGTTTTTCTTATTTTTTATGAAGCGTTTATTTTTGTATGACCCTTGGGGTTTCTATCAGAGGTTTAAGGAGTCCCAACCAATATATTCACATTCTCACATTCAAGAGAGGTTTTGTAAGTCACAATTGGAGATAATCTATAAATAATTTGATATCCATATTATATAATCATGTTTTGTATATTTAATATAAATATTATAAATACCAAAATGTAAATGACATTTTATTTTCACATTAAAAATAAATGACTACGCAAGGGGAATATAATTCAGAGAAGCATGGGAAATGTTGTGAATTATAATTTATACACTTTTATTAGCGTGAAAATTTCATATAATTTTAAATTTGCTGTACTATTTTTAATATTTGGGAACTAAATCAACTAAATCACTTAGGTTCGTTGTTTCTTTGTATCACATAAAATCTTTTAAAATAACTGCTAAGCTAGCTGGACCGCTTCCAACTGTTTACAGCTGCCATTTGCAGTTCTGCCAACGTTTTGTCTCAAACAAAACATATCGATTACCATTCCACCATTATACTATTGAACCGTTATTGCAAAGTAAGTTAAATCATATACTATCGACATTTAAGTTAATTAATTTATTACAAAATACTTTAATACACTGGTTTTTAATTGTAATATAATAGACATGTTATAATTATCTAATCGATTTGTTCTGCCTAGTAAAGCCGATTTTAACGTTGTTTCTAAAAAGCAGACCATTTTATCATTAAGTGAAATATTTTTAGAATGAATAGCATCGTATTTTTGTGCAAGAATTTTATAGCTTTAAGTTTCTCTCTAAAACTAACATAGTTAGTGTGTTTCAAAACTATCATGCTTTAGTTTAATGAAAAATAGTCTAAGTGTAAAATACGAACATTTGAGAAATTTATCCGCCTAATAAAGTGTATTTGTATTTTAATTTCATATTTTATATCGTGATATAATTATTACAAAACGTACATAATTACTTGTCATGTTTGACATTAAATTTTCCCTTTAAATTATATTTAACATAGATAACAAATTTAAGATCTAAAAATTGTGCATGGTTCATTTTCATTTAAATTATTTGATGGGTTATTTTAGTATTTGCATTTAATGTGTCAGATGTATGCGTTTATTTTATACATAAAATGATTTACATATCATGTATCAGGATGCAGTCAATTTAATAACAGTCAGGATCAAGTAAATATTTGAGAGAACAAACTAACTTAATTTAAATGTAATTGGACATTTAATACGTCATAAATGAATTATCTAGGCGTGTTCATGTGGAATAAGGACTTGGATACGGACACATGTTGAAGTTTCAGAGGTAGAGGTGTTGGGAAAGGAGACTATTTGACCTATATACCAGCTACAAGGATATTATGCTCTACAAAATCCTAGCGTTGTGTGTAAATAACTGCTGCAAATATACATTTTACTTAAATGAAGCCTTCCTTGCCCCAAAAACCCGTTCTCTCACTTCAATAACGATTCCTTCATTTGTTACTAAGGTAAAATTGAAATATTGGTGTTTATAGACATTGACTCATAACTACTAGCAACAAAAAGAAGTAATTAGCCTTTTTGCATCTTTTGATATTAACTTTTGGTTATGCTATTTGATGAAAAGAAAATGGATGGTATATTGGCAATAACGTATTTTTTATTAATTTCATTATTTATAAAAAATAATATTTTAAGCACTCTTCATAGAAGTAAATAATCAGCTACGCAGCGCTAGCTGTACTTCTAGACAGTTATCTACTTATACGTACACACAAACCCTTCCCGTCTTTCTCTCTCACTCCAACATAATTTGTTTCTCTGGCATTCGTCTGAGTCCTCTCTTAGTCTTGTCAAGTTTATAATTTGTCTCAGCAGTTGTATTGTTGGCTTTTCAATGATTTAAGTTTCAAAAAACGTTTGCGTCGATATATTGTTTGCCAATGTTGTCAATAGTTTAACAGTTTCAAAAAGTAGGATTGAACTTTAAGTTATCTTTTGTTTAAAACTTATAACACCTGTTTAATTATTTAATCATAGTTTTCTAATTGTTTAAATATAGTTTTTAAAGTTTTTTGATTTTGAATTAATAATATTTTGTATAATAATACAAACGATTAATGATAGAGTAAGTGTTAGAGGAAGGATAAACAAACCATTAAATCGCATAAGAGGTCTATAGCAAACATCCAACACAATAAATGTTAAAAATTAATTTCTTTTGTTAATTTTACAACAGCTAAATGCTGCAAGTCCGGTAGTATATACTGAATACCATGCTTCTAAGAGAAATAAATTCATATTTTTAATTATATTGTTTTAGTTATAAACTAAAAGTGTCTCTTAGGTCATACATTGAAAATGGTTTTCAAATAGTAACTAAATAAAGGAGGAAGTTGAAAGTTATGCATGGTATAGTTTTATTTAAATATTGTAATTATTACCCCATTAAAAAAATATTTTTCCAAATAACGACATTTCAATATGATTTATGTTGTATTTTAAATAAATTAGTTTACAAATTTTTTTCATTTACGTAAGTTTTACATCTGTTTGGCAGATTATACTTAGTTTTTTTGTCAAAAGTAAATATAACTAATTTTACGATCCGTTATTTGAACTACGAGGCAGTGAAGGGTGATTTAGTTCCTCATATGTATGGTAATGTTACGCCACTAACTCTACCCAACGTTACATTTGTGGCTTTTACGTAGTTCAAACTAGTTTTTTTTTTTTTTTTTTTTAATAATTGGTGTTTTTATACATTTTTGTGCCTAGGAACACTGAGCCAATTTTATTATACATGTAAGTACTCTCTACTTAAGAAGGCTTTTATATTATATGTAGATAATAAGGATAGCAAAGGTAAATTTAAACGTTTCAGTCATTAAACTCTTTATATTTAGCTTAGCTTTAGAGAATCAGATATCTTATGCTACCTTATCAATTAATGTGTGATTCATTTATAATACCTGCAGTATCAAAAAATATTATAAAGTCACATAATATATTATACATTTTTCATTTACGTAAATTTGACATCTTTTTGCCAGATTATACTTAGTTGTTTGTTAAAAGGAAATATAATTAATTGTACGATCCATTATTTGAATTACATCGCAGCAAAAGGTGGGTGAACAATGATTCAAATTCACTGTCAATAATTACACATAACACTATGGAACTTCTCCACAATTGTAAAACCCTGACTTCCTACCCAACACACGCATGCACGAAAGGAGGTCAGCAAATACTTAGATTGTCGCCGTGCGTAGTTCGCCCGCCCGTTCGTCAATCACCCGCTTCTCATTATTTCTGAAAATCTCGTCCTCTCCTTTGCCTCCTCTCCAGTGTGCGATGTGAATTGTCAAGTGAGAGAAGGGAAGACCATGTGACTACTGTGAACTCTAACGAAAACTAAAATGCCTCCCTTTAATAATTATTCTCTCGGTTCTCCCATCTTCAAGAACAGTTTCCCCCCTTTACAGACACAAATAATAATATTATTAATAGCTATACGGTAGAATTAATGACCTTAAAGTATAATTTTACTTTTACTAACAAATGTTGCACGCTATCATTTACTAAATACACCGATGTGGTGATTATGTTATCCAGTTCTACATAGTTATTACCTAACGAGTGGTAAAAGGTTGCAGTAAGTATACAATATGTTTTTGTTTACTCAATAACGTATATTTTTAGTTATACATTACTTAAATCTTACTGTTTCAATTGGTTGTATATTTGTATATTATCTTACAAAAAGTGTATAAAAGTTACACGGTTCAATTTCGTTTTAAAATATGGCCAAGTTGACAAATTATAGAAATCATAAAATTGGTTGTACATAGGATTTATATCAAAATTTCATCCTAGCCTTAAAGTTTTATTCACCTTCTTTATCTCTGTATTTTAAAAGCAAAAAAAATACTTAAAATATGAAGAATAAATGAAAATAAAATTTAAAAATCAACTCAGAAACCCCTTTACACTAGTATTTATTGATAGTGACACAGTTTTTTATACGAGCTAACATTTAAAATACAAATGCAATGTGTAAATAAAAGTTTAGAAATATAATCTTTATAAAAGTTAATATAATATATTATTTTTTAAAATAAAATCAGTGACCATAGGTTATGAATAAGCATTGCATTTTATTTGTTTATATACAGAGTGTTAAAAAAATTACCCAATTTAAAGCAGCTACATTTATTAGAAACAACGGCTTTACTCTAACATACTGGGCATGGAAATACTCACAGTTTACGAATATGCATCATATATCTTCCAATTGCAGCACATACCATATCTAGTTGATAGCGTAATTTCTGATAGACACCTTATACAAAGTTTTTGACGACCTAAGCAATAAAATGAATGTCTTCTTTCCTGTATATGAAGGACGTATTTGACAATAATGATACATTTTTGTAACCTTCATTCTTTTGTGAATATTTTAATGTCCAATATATTTGGGTACTGCACTTGTTTGTATAGCTATTTAAAATTTGTCCATTCTTTTTTAAACACCCTGTATTTTACTTATGTATACAATTGATTATCAAATTTGTAATTTAGCTAATTATTTCAATTGTATATAACTTAAGTAAATTTTTTTTATAAAGATTAAAACCAAATTATTGGAAATCTTGACAATAATACACTTCTTAAATGTTCATAAAAATATACTTGGCTCTGATATTTGAAACGATATTCCTTTCTTTTCGTAGATGTAAATAACAACTCTTTTAATATTACTTGCGAGGCTTCTTTGAAATACACATATTACGTCATCGAACTGTATTCCTGTAAGGCGTATGTACAAGTGACTGTTTACTGAGCTAAACTTGAGCCCGTACGATAGATAAAGAAGTTATTATTTGTAAAAAAAAAAATTGTAATGTTTTTTCTGCGTTTTTTTATTCGTTAACTTTTTTGTTCATAAGACTAGTCAAATATAGTCTAAAGGTGTAGTGTTTGTTACGACTGTTCTAATTTCTTAATTTTAAAAACTTTGATAACGTGAAATTTTTATAGAGTTTCATTATTGGAATGTTGTAAATAAATATATTAAAATGTTTTAAAGCATAGTTATTTTAATTATTACGAAATTTGAATAAAATATTTTTTAATATATTAAAATAATAATACAGACATTTCGAAAAACATTATTCGAAAATGTAATATAATTAGTGCAAAAAATGCAATCTTTTGCACTATATTTTTCTGTTGTGTGGATATTCCTTTCATTATTAGCAAATTTATTTCAATACTAAATTGTACCATTATCACATATAGTACATTCAGAAACTACAAGAGATGTGAGATAAAATGATACCCGGAGGCAGTAAACCTGGCCATTGGGGGAGGGGGGATCGGGAACGGAAATTGAAATCTGAGACAGGCACACTTAAAGCGGTTAGAACTAGAAACTGAACTAGAACTAGATGGCGAAAGATGCAGTAAAGTGTAGAAGTGTAGTAAAAAAATTAAACTAGAACTTTGTAATATAAAACTTGTTTGTTAATATACATTATATTTTGAGCAGACAAAATATTATTATTATTTTTTTTCTAATAATATGGTTTTATAATATGGGAACATTTCTTCAGCATTAGGAAACTAAACATTTTTGTAAAATATTTTCGAATACACTTTCTTAGAGTAAAAATTATTTAAATTTAATTATATTAAATAATTATTTGCATCACATTATATTTACATTATGTATATTACATTTGTATCATGCACCGCATTGTACTTTTCTTTTAGTCCCATTGTAGCTAAAAATATATTTTTACAAATACTTTTTATTTTTAGATTTTTTACAAAACATATAGAAAGAACTTCTCCTGTGTCATTTTTTTGCATTCCACGGTCATGAAGTTCCTCTCTCACACGTAAAATCCCTGACTCTTTCTTTCTCTATCCCATCGTCTGGAATAATATTACAGTGCCAATACATAATAATAGTAATGTATTTTTTTCGTAGCTTTGCCTGTGGTTTTAGGGTAGTTTATGTTTAATTCATTAAATCACAAGGTATTCAGCATTTTTATTTATAAAAACATGGACTCTTTAAAAATTCCATCTAGAAATATTATTGTTGTTTATATTACTGTTATTGTATAATTTATGGGTATAATTTGTTAAATATCCCTTCTGTTTGTATATGTGTTCGTCAATATGTGTATATTATTAGTACAGATGTGTTAATATACACATATACTATATATATTTTATTTCAATGAGCTGACTACACTCACTAAGTATGACCTAAACATATGTATGAGCCATTCAGTATAGTCATTGATATGCTACTAAAGTTTGTTTATATTAACGTAAACGTACTGGCTCGTGTCAAAAGTAGTTTATTTATCTCAGGTCCTACTTTGATGAGAAAAAAACAGGAATAACGGTAAAAGTTACTTAATTTATGATACTAAAATTATAGAACAATGTTAAATTAAAACATATCGGTTGATCTCCGGACAATGAGCATAGAATAAACAATCATAATAACATTCAATAAATATCAGAATAAAAAATTGATATTGCATTATGTGCATAAAGTTAATCATTTTTACATGAAGTGCCAAAAGTCTTCTGCCAAAATTTTAAATAACGACTTGTTGAATTAATTTACGAAACACCATCAAACTGAACTATTAAATTAATTATTTGATATCTTTTTAAAAATATACTAGACATATTGTTTTAATAATTATTTTATATACCAAAACCAATATAAAATATGTGATTATAAATTCCGGTTTGAACTGTGTACATATAACGTACTCACCCACCACTAAGGTTAATCAAAGTCTAGTTGTTCAGACCCCTTTAAATGTTCCTTGCTCGGACATCATCTTCCACTATCAATCAAGTCCTTCCCGTATAGCCAAGTAATTACCTCTGGGCACAATTTTATAACCCGTAACTCTCTTCTATCATAGTTCTTCGGATACAATAAACTAACTGTATAAACAGGTAAAAGTACATATTGTAAAGCAAAAATCAAACTCTGAAGATGGGCTAAGAACCGAAACCGGCCTTTTTTATAATAAACAATAAATGAAGGATACTTTATTAAAGATTTACTCTATTTATCATAACAGTAGCCCTATATTGTGACCTATTTTTTACATAGTAACCTCAATTTTTAATAATTTTTAAATAAACACCTCAAATATATTTTGTTTTATGTGACAAAGGGACGTGCATGCTAAGGTAAAATATTTTTAATACAATAGATTAAACACACAATGCATAAACTAGGAACTTCAACTATACTAGTATTAAAGTAAACTGATATTGTACCTACGTAATTATTACAGCTTAAATGAAAGATAAATCTAAAGGTGGATCACGGCCTATATCCTGAGGGTCAATATCGTAGAGATATTAAATTCCTCCCCTCCGAGATGATATTGACATCTCAATTGGGCACCTGCCAAAGAATGATTAACGTTCAATATAATAGTGAGTTTTTAATACGGCAAGAAATTAACAGATATATATATATATATATATATATATATATATATATATATATATATATATATATATATATATATATATATATATATATATTTATTTATTTATTTATTTATTTGGGTAATATGTTATAGATATTTAAAAACTTTTGTTATCTACTACACATCTTAAGTTATTTGTATATTATCAACACTAACAATTCTTTAATCGTATTAAATTTGTTTGAACTAAAGTATTCTATACTAGTAATTTTATTTATATCATTGTAAAGACAGATTTTACTTTTTTTGTAATATTTTAATATGGATTAGTTTTAGACTGGTGATCGATATATGTAAAACATAAAATAGGATATGATTTTAGTCCCCTACTCATCCTACATTTCTACAAAACATATCCTCATAGTGAAGAATGTTGCTATGAGTTTAGATTGTTCGTAGTTGACTTGTTTTGAACACCATGCTCTTTTTTTATAAAACAAGACAATTACTTTTTTCAAGTGTTGTTTTGAGTTATATTTTCACCTAAGTGTTATTTGAAATAAGGGCCTTTAATATTTCGAAATATTCAAGTTTTAGAATGAGTGTATTGTTTAGATTTATTTTCAGGAAACATAAATCACTATCTTGCCATTTATTTATCTTCGAAATAATTTTTAATTTGTAATATTAAGTAAGATTAACAAGAAAAAATATTTTAAGTAAATACGATGAATAATTGTTTTTTAACTTTCGTTTAATTTTATTAAACTAGCCAGTCAAATATAAACCAGTATATGAAGTATTAAGCAAATGCTCTGAACTTTTTAGTTGAGATAGTTTATCTCAAAGATAAATATACAAATAAAATTATGTTCTATTAAATAATAAACAAGTGGAAACGATAAACATTATAAATATTTGTTTATATATATTCTTGTCTGAATCAAATTAAGAAGTATAGAACATCTAAAACAAATCATAAAGCAATATGTGAGTAACCTACAACCGTTTATTTTATTTACTAAGACAATTAACAAAACATAGAAATATTTTTCACTTTTTATTTATTTTTTTGCTATCGTGATCTAAATGATATATCAAGCCAGTCATGGAGTATTAATTCAATTACATTAAATATAATGTTAATCCTAAAAATGACAATTGTTATACAGGGTGTCCCAAAAGTCTACGTCAAATTTCACTACTCTGTTATATGGATAATTAAAAAAAGTCAGGTATGCATTTGTCGTATTGTTTATAGTTACCGAGCTATTAACTTTTTTAATATTTCTCAAAATATGCGTATTTCAACTGAAGAAAATCATTTATAAGTAATAAATAGCACATTCAGGGACTTAAAACTTTTACAATTTAATTTAATCAAGTAACTTTGCATAATTATACAGTTTTAACTTATTTCGGGTTGTTAAAATATTAAGTAACAGTATTTAAACTTTATTTTTTTAACTTTAAACAAAGATTTTATTACATTGAAATGGTGGCTGCAAACGTATTTTTACCCTAGGGTAATGCCAAAATATGTAAAAAATTTCCTTATTTAATTCAAAATTAAAAAAAAAAAAACTAACACATTGACACATTCATTAGCTTCTTTTGTATTTTTCTAAATAAGTACCCATTTTTAAAGCCAGGCCACTTGTCCACCCTCGCGTTGCGCCACTTTTTTGCAGAAGTTTTACGCAGGACAAAGCTTTGCTAGAGCAATAATGTAACAACTTTTTAGACACATATTTTGTGCTGAAATTATAATTTTACTAAGGAATTCACTTTAAAACCTTTTATGCTGATTCATTAAACTTGTTGAATTTCCTGCAGTATTTCACATATAGTACAACTCATATTAGGGACCTACAAACAAAATCAGCTGTTAATAACACACAAAACAAACCAGCCGTTATTGCTAGAGTATATGTTTTATTGTTTATCGGATGGATATTAATAAACATTGAACATTAACATCAGTGCAGCAATGGTAAAAATTTTTGCTAACAGTTTGTTTGTTTGTTGTTTTCTAAATTATCTATTTTATTAATTAAGGGCTTTGTTTTTTAAGTGATTTAGTTTGTATTATAACATGTCTTACACTGTTAAGGAATATGCAGATATGTTTTTTTCTTTTTTTGTGTTTGTAACGGAAATCCCCATGCTGCTGCAAGGAAATACAGATTTAAGTATACTAACAGAGAACTATTCCCTGATCATATGGTATTTGTGTATGTGAATAGGTCCTATCAGGAGGGTAAGATTCCCGGACATTTTGAGAGTTTAGGCAGATCCCGTATTAACAATGATTATGATAAAATAATTGTAATAGAATAGAATAAGATTCAACTAAAAGTGTCCCCCGTTTATCCAGACAGATTGCCATACCAAGTTCATCAGTTCACAGAGCCTTAAAAGTTACCAGTCATATCCTAATCATATGCAGTATGTTCAATATTTTCTACCTACAGATCATGCTAGAAGAATGGGGTTTTGTAGAGAGATGCTCAGAAGAAACCGAGTTGATCCTGGGGTTTCAATAACATTTTGTGGACTGACGAAAGTTTTTTTCAAAAGAACAGGAACTTACTCACAACACACATTATTGGTCATATGAAAACCATAACGCATTAAGAATTTATAACTTTCAGCAGAATATAACAGTTTGGAATAAACTTGTTGGCTGGTTTGAAGGCTAGGTTAGTTGGGCCATTTGAGTTGCCAGGTAGACTGAATAGAGCGAATTATTTTAACTTTCCGCAAAACGACCTTAGAGAAATTCTTTAAATATTAAGTATCAATGTAATGGTGCTCCAGCCCATTATTCTCATGTAGTCAGGCATTATCTAAATGCCGAATTCCAAAATCGCCGGATTGGGAGTCGAGAAACCATAGAATGGCCGCCGAGATCACCTGATCTAATTCCCATAGATTTCTTTTTGTGGGGATACTACTACAAGGAAATTATGTTTTCTTCTGATTGCCGTACAGAAGATGAACTATTAACAGTTGCTACCTACACTATTAACAATAATGTTGGGACTTTATGATTCTATTGTATTGGACCATAAAGTTAATGAAGATTACAAAATGCATATTCAATGGTAAATCTCAATCGCACAAAATATACATGCATGAGAAAACTTATAAAAATACTTTTTCTTTATTTGAACCACAAACATTGAATAAAACATTAAGATTTGGCTCTGAGGAATAGGCTCAATAAAAGGATTCTGACTGAACAAAGGCCTAAAGATACGTTGAGACCCTTTGTAGTGCTCTTAGGGTGATTTCTTCCCAACAAATGACAGTGAACTTTCTCTTCTTCACAAATCTCAGATTCTTCTGACGTAAGAGTAAGAGGCCAACCAGGCGAATATCAACTCGAAATACTGTCTAGGAAGGTTAGATATGTTACTGATTTATTAGGTTAAACAGAATAATATCGTGGATTGTATTCTTCGCTTGTTAGTTAAATTTTTATTTTTTAACAACGTCGGAGAAGTCCAAATTCTTATCTTTAAGTTACAGTAAATTATGTTCAATGATTCAAAACAATGTGTTCGTATTTTAAATTGTTTGTACTACATAAAATATTTTTGTTGCATTTTATGAAGTTTTTTTTAAAACATATATTATATTTGTTATATTGCATGAACAAACACATATGTATAGTTAATGTACAATAAACCTATTATGAGATAATTACTTAGAATCTTTTATATATTGTGCATATGGTTTAAACAAATTAAAAAAAAATAAATATCCGCATATTTTATTGAAATAATCTTTTGCCAAATTAAAAGTAACAAATCTTCAAGTACCAGGTTAATTTTAATTTATGTAAAAATAGTTTAAACTCTAAAAATGGCAAACACATAAAGTGATATTGATGTATGTTTGGAGTGAGAAGCCAGTGGAACCAGTCAATGGAATTTGTAAATTAAATTTCGCATCAGTCGGTTTTGATTTAGTTGAGGTGAAGTTAATCCGTATTACAGCATATGGTACGATCTGATGCTTTTTATAATGTTTTATCATACATTGTACGTTGTAAATTTTTTCATGTAGGTAATATGTTAACTTTATATAATGTAGATAATAGTGTTATTACATCATGGAAGTGGTCTCCGGGGAGTCCGAAAAATATCTTAAAGATATAATAGGTTGAGTTTTTTATCAAAATAAAGATATTTACGATAAAAATTAAAATCTGACCTTAAAAGGCCAATCCTAAAGAATCCTAAAGAAAATGATCATATTGGTACAAAACCAAGATAATTTAAAATGTCCTTAAGATTTTTTTTCTTGCTAAGCAAACTATTTAGAACCCTTCCTCGATATAAATACATATTTCCTAATTTTGGACTGCTTTTACATCCATGGTAAACATTTATTAGATCTATACTATCATTTTTTTAAAGATTGACGTTGTACCCTATTTTTTATCTTCTGTAATTTTATATAGGATGGACCTTTATGATTTGTTTTACCATTGTGTTCTTCTGGTAAATATATTTAATTAGATATACAACTTGACCTATTCCTTCATTAAAATAGTATGCTGTTTCTTCGGGGACCTTACAGATGTGATAAACTATTGAAACTTGCTTACAGTTCTTTTAGGCAGAATATTGAAATTTTACAAGTAATTAATCTAAAGTATATAAATATAATAGTAATATAAGGGAGAGTCCTTATATTTTTTCATCATTCCTCAAGTTCTTTCGACAAACACAATAAAAACAACATTTATTTAGAAAAAAAATTTACATTTATTTAACTTTAAATCCAAACGTAGATAATACCTAATACTTCCGAGATTTCAGCTGTGACTAAACACATTAGGTTTGTGGTAAAAGGTGTGTTGAAAACCAGTTTTAATACAACTACGTATCCTTTAATCAATAAGCTTAATGTGGAAATATTTTGTAGTATATAATGTATAATATTTTATACCCTTTTTTACGTGCTATGCTTTGCTTTATAATTTTCATTTCTATTATAATATCATTATAATATTGCTTAGTGTTCTTATATATGTTATATAAATAAGATCAGTAATATACTCATAATACTAAGTACTGTAATGTATTTTAGTTTCCAATGTGCAAGCTCTCGTGTACAAAATATTAACAAAGCGTAAGCGTCTTTATTACTTTTATCAAATAATTTTATTAAAAAAGTCACACCACAGTTTAAAAATTAATATTACAACTATATAAAATATTTATTTTGGATGATACGCTTTGTTAATAACAAATATTGAAGACTTACCTTATAATAAATATTACAGTTTGACCGAAATAAAATCGAAGTGAGGATAGGGCCTGTATCCATAGGGTCAATATCGGAGAGTTATTAAATTCCTCACCTTCAAGAAGACATCGACATCTCGATTGCACAGCTGTCACAGAAATACTAACGTACAATGTGATATTGCCTTAAGATACCCCACTAAACTAGAAATATGATATTTTTGTTATAAAACGTGATGAATGGTGTAATATTTTGTAGACTAATTACCAATATTTTAATTTAATGTACTATATTAAAAATGTATTAAAATATTTAAACAATTTGTAATAAGTACTAAGTTTAAACATATAGTTAAATATATTATCTTTATGGATTAATTATAATCTTTCATTCGCATTAATAAAAAAATTCAAGCAGATTTTACCTTAATATGTAGGTATAATTACAGTTCAAAAATTATCATTTAATATATTTAGATATGTAATGTATTTATTTAAAGAACGGTATGGCGTTACAGATTACAAGTAATTTAAAAGTTAATAAACACGTAACAAGTTTATAGATAAAAGTACAATAAAATAAAATTGATTATTATTTTAAACCTTGATGAACTATATTGTTATATAGAGTAAGTAACGTAACATGGCCATAAGTTTCGCATTGTTGTGATTCGGTCGTTACCGGATGCTTTAATTGTTTTGTTTTATCACCGGCCGCTTAATTCATAAAAAAATATAAAAAATATATATATATATTATCTTATTTTTATTTGATGTGCAAAATTATGCAAAGTTAAATTTATAAAAAACCACCAATTTTGTTCTTAAATTATGTTATTAGACATAATTTAATAAGCTTAAATATATGCAATATTTCACCCAATTGCTCTCAAAAAGGAGAAAATAAAGTCCAACAGAAAACATTTGCAGCTTTTTATATAAGAATAATCTAAAATTAATTACTTAATATTGTCTAGGTTATACTTTATAAAAGCTAGAAAATACAAATTTATTTGTAAAATACATATTCCCAACCACTCTAAATATTCATTTTTATTTAAAGAAAGGTAATGAGGCTTGGTTTATTAAATTCAAAATTGTATACAATAATTATTGTTAAGTATGTCTTAATGCATTACCATACATATATTATTTCCTATACCTTTGGTTCCAGTAAATTATTAATAACTACAGAGAATATATAAAAACAATTTTACTTTAAAAAAAGCTAGTTTTCTGTAGATAATCCATCCATGGAAGTTTTAACAACCTTACAAAGTGTACATCATTTAAATCGTAGTAATATCAAGATGTTCTTATAAATATTTCATTCTGCAATTTGGCAACGCATCTAATAATAATGTTGAATTTCAATCAAATCAATCTTTTCAACTTTTTGACACAATTTATGACGTTAACATAAAAATATATGCATTTTACAGATTAGTTTATTTTACATATGTTTTATTAAATTATTTTAATTTTGATAAGTTATAATTAAACAGACAAAGTAGTTGCAGTTTTACTGTATGTTAGAATAATATGACGTATAATAAAATTAGTTTTAACGTTTAGTTGAAACAAATAATATTACAACAGTTTACAGACTAATTTTAAATTAAATGTGGAACAAACATGCTTAAGGTAGATAATATAGAATTCCATTAAATACCTACGTAGGTAGGATTGACCAACTAAATCTCACATCAGTTTGGCTGATTAGATAAGATAATAGTTACACCATATTACAGCTGGAAATATAATCTGCTGCCTTAAATAATGTAATTTTAAACGTTGTGACCTTAGAGCTTAGAAAATTATGTTTAAAAGAGGAAATTATACTTGACATGACTGAAATTGTTTCAGTTTAAAATAGTTAGCTATGATAAACATTAATTACTTAAAGTTTCCTTTTGTTTATTTTTTAACATTACTGTCAGTTAGGTTAAATAGAATAGTGCAACAAAAACAATTATAATATTAAATTTACATTTACCTAAATATTATAAATTAATTAATAATATTTCTTACTTTTGAAAAACACGTTTATGGTAAATTTACCCTTATCTGTAGCGTAAATGTACATAAGATTGTAACTTACTCAAAGTTCTAAGCAGTGTCACAGAACTACCATAAGTGTCAGCTAAGTTTTGTTGGGAGCTTTGACAGTGATCTAGGGACAGGATGTACACTCCGACTTAAACAATGAGCTTAAACAGAGAAACTGTAACAACACTTGGTAATATGAAAGTAGGAGCACATGTCAGAATATTTACAGTTCCATTAACTATAAATATATTTACGAAATACGTAACATTTTGAAAATATTTCTTACTTTTTTATGCCATAAACAGGAGTTTTCATGGTCAATGTACAATAAAATAATATCGATAACATTAATAGCATTAGTTGCCATGTATTATTACTATTCATTATTCATTGTTCATCTCTAAGACGCCGATCGTAGATATATGGGCGAATATGAGGAGTGAATGAGTGTGATGATTGTAGATGAACGAGTGTAGTCATTGTTACTATCTGAGTTCGACTTAGCTCAGAAAGGACTATTAATTAATAGCTCAATAGCCAGGGCAACTATGGGACCTACAGATTTACGTGGAATCCGAAACATGTAGTGCTGGTCTGATTTTCAGCTAATTGACAAGCCTGACACTCAGTTATCTCCCCCACACAACATCCACACTATGACTACAATTCAACATGGACACTCCAGACTTCTCTAGTAGTGTCTACGTTGATGACAACCATTGAGCAGACGCCGCGTCGGTATTAACAGAACCGAGCATGGAACCTATCGCCTACAATCTCCCAAACACTTTGTCGCCAAGTAGCTGGGCTACAACAATGCGCCACCAGTGCCGACATATTCTTGCCTCACTTCATCAAGAGTATTTTCTAATCTCAATTATCAAATAAAATCTTAGTTATTATGTTTAAAAATGTTTAAATAACTTTAAAAATACTATCAACTAAATATTAAGTAATCTTATTTACTAAGTTAACTTACTGTAAATTATAATTTTGATGTTTTTATATTCTATTTTAAATGACTATATTTTTAAAGTACAATTGTTTATTGAACATCATCTAAAACACAATTACAGAGCATTTTAACATATAAATCATCAATTCAAACCAGCATACCTGAGCCAGATTCATTTTAAAAGTATTATGCTTTTTGATAAGTTCTACAGACGTATTTTAAATGTTACTACAGAACTATTACCAGAATTGTGTAGTGTTAGGCTATAGGCAATATTCTAAAAATAATTCTCAATTTACTTTTCCTCGTTGAAAAATCGTAGCTATGTAGTATTGAAACATTTTTTAGTAGCTACATAAATGTCAGCAATTAATATTAAGTACTCTTTTAAAGTTTAACATATTGTCGCGGGATGCAACAATAGACGACCGGTTTAGCAAGGAGAGGGACAAAGGTGCTCCGCCCTCTGCCTTTGTGAGAGGGCGCCTCGAATATGATTGGTTCCCTCCTTACCCCGCCGCGCCTACCCTCCTGCCCCGTGAAGAATGTTCTCCATGTTTCTGGAAAGTCGCCTCCCCGCCATCGCTGGGCCTTTATTCTAGTCACCGGAACCTTCGAGAAGGTGGGGTATCCCTATATAAGGGACTCGCCTGATCAGTGAGTCAGTCTGGTTTTGGAGCAGTGAATTGAAAGTGTGACAGTAACCGTGACAGTGATCTATCGAGAAGATAGTGTGACAGTAACCGTGACAGTGCTCTATCGGGAAGTTAGTGTGACAGGACATTGAGAATTATTGTCGTATTGTTATTTGTAAGTAATAGTGTTAGGACATTGAGGACTTGTTATTAGATTATAGATTCCTCTTTGTTAAATCAGTAAGTGTAAAAAAATTGTTTAGAACTTAGCTATTACTTTATTTTATTGTAATTAGATATTGTTAATAAATAGTTAGTTTAAATCAGAAATCGCCATTCATTCATTTATTTAAGAACCCTAGATACGTAACAATTTGGTGTCAGAAGTGGGATATTTTTGGCGATTTCATTTGTTATTTGTAGGAAGTAAGCCTATACATTTTATTTGTACTAACTATTGTCATAGACTAATTGTTTTGCATTATATTGTTCTTGTAATTCATTTTTCATTAAGACCTATTTATTTATTGCAACATTGTTATTTTTGAATAGTAAATAGTTGAATATGGCTGCTAGGTCTGTTAAGCTATTAGATCTAAAAGTTGTAGACTTAAAAAGAGAGTTGGAAGAACGTGATCTGGATACCTCTGGCAATAAATCTGTTTTGCAGCAGAGGCTGCGGCAAGCATTGTTAAATGGAGGAGAGGATCCAGAAAATGTGCTTTTTGTATGCTTTGATGTTAACAAAATGTTAAGTGAGGTCTTAGAAAGTAATAATAGTTTGAAAGCTGAAGTTTTAGGAAGTAATACTAATTTGAAAACTGAAGTATTGGGAAAAGTTCAAGAGTTTTCTGATAAATTAGAAAGTAAAGTTGGCAATTTAGAAAATAATTTTGGTAAATTAGAAAATAATGTTAGTAACTTAGAAGATAAAGTTAGTGAGTTTAATGAGAAACTAAAGGTTATGCAGTGTGAACTAGAAAATAAGATAGAAAGTCATATAAGAGTAAGATTAAGTGCTTTTAATGTCGACACACCCATGGCTACTAGTGGTGTCGGAGCTGTTTCTACGGAGTGCGGGCAGGACGACAAGGTAGTTCCTCCACAGCAACCGCCTTTTGGGACATCGGCCACACATCCTGCCGTCCCAACCTTCGACGGGAAAATGCCATGGGAGGACTTCATGACTCTTTTTGATACAGCAGCAATGGTCCACGGGTGGACTCTGGAAACCAAAGCTTCCGTCTTATGTTTGTCGCTAAGGGGCGATGCATTGGGCGTCCTACAGGCGATGCCGATATCGGAGCGACGTAATTATCCCGAGCTCTTGAGAAGGTTGGAAATGCGCTTCGATCACCGTCACATGGAACAGCTATACCGCTCCCAGCTGAGGGGCAGGGCTCAGAAACCCAGTGAGTCCCTCCAGGAATTCGAGGCTGACATCGCCCGGCTGGTCCGGAATGCTTACCCCTCAGTGACAGACGAGGTTTACGAGAGCCTGGCAGTCGACAAATTTCTGGACGGTCTACGGGAGCCTGAAACTCAACAGGCCGTGAAGCTCGCTAGGCCTAAGACTCTCAGTGATGCTCTGACTCAGGCTTTAGAGTTCGAGGCTGTTAGGCAGTCTGTCCGTGGTCAGGCCCGAGTCCGCGCTGCTGAGCCAGAACCTGCATTTTCTGTTGAGGAAATCGTAAAGAAAGTTTTGGAAGCTTTAAAGTCTAGGAAAAGGGAAATTCGCTGTTGGGGCTGTGGACAGCTAGGTCATCCACGCAGCAAGTGCAGCTCCAAGGTTTCTGAAAAAGGACAGGAAAACTAAAGAGGGTTGATGGGAGGGGGCAACTGTCAACCCATTATCTGGAGGCCCCAAGAAGTGTTATGGTGGCATCCCTTGGTGGCAGCTTGAGCAGTTTCTACGTGGATGGAACGGTGAATGGGCGAAACTGTTGTCTTCTTCTTGACACGGGGGCTACTATGACTATCTTAAGAGCGGATGTCATTTCTCCTGAGGAACTCTCCCCAACCATGTGGACTTTGAAGACAGCCACGGGACAATCAGCACAGGTGTATGGGCAGACAGTTGCCTCCTTCGTCATTGGTGGCTGCAGATTTACACACTGTGCTCTGGTCGCTGACATAGAGGAAGAAGTCATCCTCGTCACAGACATCATGACGAAGCGCGGGTTTAAGCTAGATATGTCTAAAGGAGTAGTGACCGTTGGAGAGGAGGAGCTCATCCTGCGACATAGGAAGAACTTCCGTGGTCACTTGCGCCTGTTGGAGGACACTACTCTTGCAGCGCAGAGCCGGGTGATATCTAAGGCATCACCAGAGGGGGACCCCGGTCAGGGTGAAAGTGTTCTTCTGGAACCAACCAGTGACGTCACTCAACAGCTCGCTCGCAGTGTCCTGGTCGCTAGGACACTGGTTACCATAGGACCTAATGTTCCAGTACAATTGATGAATCTGAACTATTACCCTGTCACTTTGAAGAGAGGCACGGTTGTTGGGGACTACACGCTTGTCTCATCTGTCGTCCGTCAGGTACAACATGCCGTCCCTAAGGCTAGAAGTCTCCCACTGGAATTAGAGAGCTTTTTAGAAGAATCCTGCAAAGAGCTTACACCTGAGCAAGGAAAGGAGTTGAAGGACCTCGTCAATAATTGGCAAGATATTTTTGAGTTAGGAGACGGGCCAAGGGGACGTACTAGCATCGTCCAGCACCGGATTGACACAGGCGACGCAAAACCAGTACGCCAGGCTCCAAGACGACTTCCACTGTCTAAGCGAGATGAGGCCGAGGGCATAATAAAAGAAATGCATAAAGATGGAGTCATTGAGCCCTCAAATAGCCCGTGGGTGTCACCGGTTGTGCTGGTTAAGAAGAAGGATGGCTCTACCAGGTTTTGTGTGGACTACCGTCAGCTCAATAATATCACCAAGAAGGATAGCTACCCGCTTCCTAGAATTGACGACACGCTGGACACCTTGGTAGGATGCCAACTATTCTCGACTTTGGACCTTAGGAGCGGATATTGGCAAGTAGCCCTGGCCCCTGAGGACAAGGAGAAGACTGCTTTTTCAATTGGGAGTGGCCTATGGCAATTTACTGTAATGCCATTTGGACTATGCAATGCCCCAGCCACTTTTGAACGTCTAATGGAGAGCGTCTTAAGGGGCTTGTCATGGGAGACCTGTCTCGTCTATTTAGACGACATTATTGTATTGGGAAAAACCTTTTCAGATCATCTGACGAATTTAGAGCGGGTTTTCGAGAGGCTTCGTGCAGCGAACCTGAAGCTGAACCCGAAGAAATGCCACTTGTTTAGGAGGCAAGTAAGCTATCTTGGCCATGTCGTCTCGATTAAAGAAGTTTCGGTTGATCCTGATAAAATCCGAGCAATAACCCACTGGCCTCTGCCTCGTGATAAACATCAGGTTAGGAGTTTCATTGGGCTTTGCACTTACTATCGCAGATTTGTTAAGGGGTTTGCCAATATTGCCAGGCCAATTACCAGACTAACGGAAGAGAAACGAGTCTTCGAATGGGACCAGAACTGCCAGCGATCCTTTGAGGAGCTGAAGAACAGGCTTAGCAGCGCCCCGATTCTGAGCTACCCAAGACCTGACGGACGATTCATCCTCGATACGGATGCGAGTAACACCGCCATTGGAAGCGTCCTTTCTCAAATACAGGACGGTGAGGAACGTGTCATCGGGTACTTCAGTAAAGTCCTCTCAGCTCCGGAACGTAACTACTGCGTCACAAGGAGAGAACTTCTGGCAGTTGTGAAGTCAGTTGAACACTTCCACAAATACTTGTATGGAAGACGGTTCCTGTTGAGAACGGACCACGCGGCTCTCATGTGGTTACTGAGATTCAAGTCTCCAGAGGGTCAAGTGGCCAGATGGATCGAGCGCCTACAGGAGTATGACTTCGAGTCCGAACATCGTCCTGGCTCCAGCCATCGGAACGCAGATGCGCTGTCTAGAAGGCCCTGTGAGGACGACTGCAAACACTGTTCTCGTCAGGAACAGAGGACAGCAACTGTCAAAAGGTCTACTGTAGTTGACAACGCTTGGGAGCCTACAGCACTGCAGAAGGAGCAGAAAGAAGACCCTGATTTGAAATATCTGTTCAACTGGAAACAGTCCGATAAAGGGAGGCCATCGTGGCAGGAGGTTTCACCGCTTTCGAAGACTGTGAAAACCTACTGGGCGCAATGGGATTCCATGCTGATAGATAATGGCCTGTTGAAGAGGGCAGTGGAGTCTGTGGATGGGGGGAGCCGTAGGCTTCAACTAGTTGTTCCTCGGAGGAGAGTGCCGGATGTTTTAAGGGAGCTCCACAATGGGACATCGGGAGGCCACCTGGGAGTCCACCGGACCTTGGAAAAAGTACGAGACCGTTTCTATTGGGCTAATCTGAAGAACGATGTGTTGGACTGGTGTCGGCGATGTACGACTTGTGCGGCATCCAACGGCCCACTGAAAAAGAGTAAGGCCCCGATGAGAAAGTACAATGTGGGCGCTCCATTCGAGCGGATTGCCATTGATGTAGCGGACCCCTTTCCCATCACCGACAGTGGAAATAAATTTATTCTAGTAGCAATGGACTACTTCAGTAAATGGGCTGAAGCCTATGCGCTTCCCAATTAAGAAGCTTCCACTGTCGCGGACGTGTTGGTGAAGGAATTTGTCAGTCGGTTCGGGGTTCCTATGGAACTACATTCCGATCAAGTGCGAAACTTCGAGTCGGCTGTATTCACTGGAGTGTGTGAGGCTTTGGGGATCCGAAAGACAAGGACGACTCCTCTTCACCCTCAGTCGGATGGCATGGTGGAGCGAATGAACCGAACCATGGGAAGGTATCTCTCAAAAGTTGTCTCCGAACATCAGCGAGACTGGGACCAGTACATACACCTGTTTCTACTAGCGTATCGCAGTTCTATCAGTGAGACAACTGGGCAAGCACCTGCGAGTGTGGTATTTGGTCGGGAGCTCCGTCTACCATGTGATCTGCAGTTTGGACTGAAACCTGACGAAGACGTCGCTGGGGAAGATTATGTGTCAAATCTTCGAAAGAGAATGGACGACATACATGAGAGGGTTCGCTCAAACATCCTTGGAGCTAGTGACAGAATGAAGGACCGGTATGACATCAACGCGGAGAAGGGTGGTTTCAAACAAGGAGAACTGGTCTGGCTGCACAATCCTCGAAGGCGTCGTGGCTACTGTCCCAAACTTCAGTCTTCATGGGAAGGTCCCTACGAGATAGTCGCAAGGATAAACGACGTGGTTTATAGGATTAAGAAGCGGCCAAACGGGAAGCCAAAAGTGGTCCATTTTAACCGCCTTGCACCCTATAAAGGAGACCATGGACCAGTTGAAGACCAACACACGAGGGCCGTTTCAGCTGAATCCAGGGACTTGGATATGGCGGATCGAGGTGGCGTTGCTGATGTGGTCTACAAGGACATCTTCTTGTTACCAAAGCGCTACACCCTTGCTGTTGCAAAAGACCTGAGAATGTCTCGCGGAATAGCCACGGTGTTCAGAAGAAAATATGGGGCATTGAAGAACTGGAGAAGCAGAAACCGAGCATCGGCAAGGCACTTCATATTCAACGGAACGGCCAACACCTATTTTACCTGGTGACCAAGGAGCGCTCTCATCAGAAGCCCACCTATGAAGCATTGATGGAAAGTCTCCTGAACCTGCGGGCGGAACTCCTTCGTAGGGGGCTTAAGAAGCTCGCCATCCCTAGAATAGGCTGCGGGTATGACGGCTTGAATTGGGCAGTGGTCCGAAGGATGGTTCAAGGGATCTTCGCAGATTCTGGAATAACTGTGGTGGTCTGCGTCTTCAACCCTTGGGACTCAGGAATGAGGACGGTGGCTAAGGATGGGCTTACAAATCTGCGCCTGTCACCAGAACCTGTTCCGGGACAGAACAGCCTTAAGGAGGGGGTAGTGTCGCAGGCTGCAACAATAGACGACCGGTTTAGCAAGGAGAGGGACAAAGGTGCTCCACCCTCTGCCTTTGTGAGAGGGCGCCTCGAATATGATTGGTTCCCTCCTTACCCCGCCGCGCCTACCCTCCTGCCCCGTGAAGAATGTTCTCCATGTTTCTGGAAAGTCGCCTCCCCGCCATCGCTGGGCCTTTATTCTAGTCACCGGAACCTTCGAGAAGGTGGGGTATCCCTATATAAGGGACTCGCCTGATCAGTGAGTCAGTCTGGTTTTGGAGCAGTGAATTGAAAGTGTGACAGTAACCGTGACAGTAATCTATCGAGAAGATAGTGTGACAGTAACCGTGACAGTGCTCTATCGGGAAGTTAGTGTGACAGGACATTGAGAATTATTGTCGTATTGTTATTTGTAAGTAATAGTGTTAGGACATTGAGGACTTGTTATTAGATTATAGATTCCTCTTTGTTAAATCAGTAAGTGTAAAAAAATTGTTTAGAACTTAGCTATTACTTTATTTTATTGTAATTAGATATTGTTAATAAATAGTTAGTTTAAATCAGAAATCGCCATTCATTCATTTATTTAAGAACCCTAGATACGTAACAATATCTAACTCTTAACAAGATACTGAAGGGTAAATAACGATTACTTGCTTTAGTAATGTATCAATCAAGATGTTTAGTAAATAGGCAACGTTTTCAACTATTTTAAACGACTTATTATTATCCTTAGAATGGTAAATTAGGATTTAATACTATATATTAATATTGTTGAAGACATAACCATTCATATTTTAGAGTAAAACTATTTATTTATTTACAAATTTACTTTTAATATACAGCAATTATTCTAGGTAAATGTCATAAAATTTAAGCTGTCAGAAGATTCTAGTCACTCAAAACTCTAAAATTGTTGAGTACATTATTGTTTGTATTATAACTGAGTATATAAATGGTTAATACCTCTAATTAGAAGTAATATTTTAATAATTCTTTATGAAATATGCTAAAACTACTTTATAAACTATGACCTCCTCGGACTCATCCACCCCTGATAATAATTTTTGGAAACTAATATGATTTTTTTTTTGCAAATAAATCAAGAAACTCACATTTTTTTTAATTTTTAGTTAAGGCCTCAGTATGAAAAAAAGCATGTCCCCTATAAGGGACATTGGGCCTCGGCCAACCTCAAAAATATGAATGGTAATACATACTAAAACAAGAAACATTATTACAAAACTAAACATGTTAATAATAATAGATATTACATTAATTTTCTACATGTCATGGAAAACTTTATAGCAGTTCTTTGCACTATTCAGGCACAGGAGGACCTTACATGTTCTGCACTGCATCCTAGCTTTTTTTTAATCACAACCAGAAAATCTGCAGCGGTGATCCTTGTTGTCCATTATCATGGGCATGTGCTTTGTTGCGATTTTCCTTTGGATATCAAGAGGGATGTTGACGTGTTTTTGGACGGTCCTGGCAGTGGTATAATATCCCCTTTATCGTTGTCCCCCTCTGGTGTTTGGTTGTGAATCAGATGGTACGCGAGATCCGTAATGTATTCGAGGTGTCCACTCTGTCCTTCTTCGGTGTTTGTTCAACATTATCATACCGCCTTTGCATTATCCAACCAGAAGCAACAACTAAGTCTATCATATGGAAAGTCAGACGTACTGTCCACTTTTTTGTTCTTGCTGGTAGACGGTAACAAGAAATTATACAATCAAATAGATCGACGCCACCCATTTTGGCATATTGTTGTACGCAGCCCCTTCTTCATCGTCCTCGTCTTCATCATCCTGTAGAACATCATCGATCCTGGGTGAAATCACGAAAGTAGGATCGTCTTCATCCAAAAGGTCATCAATGTCTGAATCATCGCTGAATCCCTAACGATTGCAGAAGTCATCCAAAACACCTGTGAAACAAATTTTCTTTAGCGAATTATCAAAGCAATATTATTTCAATAACCCCTTGTAAACCATTGAAAATATAACCACTAAAAATATTAAACAATTAACAATCTAGTAAAGACAGTACATTACTGTTAAGTCGAGTATTTCTATCATTAGTTTCAGTTTTTATTTTTGAAATGTTAAAAACAGAGGTATGGCCAATACCCAATGTCCCACCCACATAAGGGACATCCAATTTTGCATGCTCGGCTAGGCTAAAATAACAAAGTAACCTCAAAACTAATAATCACATGTTGAAACACGTACTTTATTTAGTATGTCTAATTTTTATTAGGCCTAAATATTAACAATTACATATTATTAGATAATACTTACTTTGAGAGAAACGTGGTAACCTATAATCTCGCCCGTCCACCATCTCGCAATGCTCCAACAAAGCAATGACTGAGCAGAAATGGTTTTCTGGCTACTTCTGCATGCAGGCGGATTCTAGTGGAAACAGTTGGAACTATCTGGAAATGTCTACTACATGCAGACCTTTAACTGTAGCATTTAAAAAAATGTTCCGTGTAGGGGACGCTGGGTCCAAGGAGGATAAACTGCTAGACTTCGTCCAAATATTCAATAAGAAAGAGATACACCAAAATTTAGTCAAGTCGAATACACAACGTTCCAAATAAAATTCGTATTTTCAAGTTATGTAAACTATCATGTACATTTTAATGTTTAGCTCCTATTACGTCTCTATTGGATAATTTGTATGTTTTATGTAAATAAAATATTTATTATAATGGCTGTGTTAACCATCTATTTGTTATTTTTCAAGCATTAAGGTATCATTATTGATTATCAGTTACTTTTAAACGGGATTATAATTCGTAACTATGTTTGTCTCATCCTTTAGAGGGACAAATGACTAATAATACAGTGTACTATGAATTACTTTGGGATAGGCCCATTAAATGTCAGTTTCTTAAATAAGGTCATGTAGGAAATCATGGATAAATGCAAAAACTGTCAGAAACCAAGCATTTATAATTTTGCCTTTCCCATATCAAATTTTAAAATAAACTTCGGTGTTTTTGTATGATGATTCACATCGTATCACAGAATATATCTAGGTTTAATGGTAATTTCTGCCTACGTAATCCTACCTGATGAATGCTTGGATGAAACAACACCGAGTTATATTTAATAGAACTATTTGTTTTAAATTACTTATAATTTATTATTACAAAAAACATTTAAATAAATAAAATCCTTTTAAATTCCAATAATACAGTCATAAATAAGTAGTACTACTTGCCTCAAACACTAAAAGCTGAAGCTGTTATTCTAAAATAACCTTTAATATTCTAGATACTTGAAAGGCTGACCATGTAATTTAGGCCAATGTTTCCAAGAAAATTCTCAATTTCGAAGATTTTTTGAGTCAACTACAAAAATTTAAACATCAGCCATCAAGGTAGATTTATATAATTTCAGTTGATAATTAATAGTCATGTGTGAATGTCTTAACTTCCAGGCTACTTGTTAACTTATAGTAACTAATTTTTAATTCAGCCCCTGCTTTATATATAACCATTTTAATTCATTCTAAATTTAGTTAATTTGTCTTAAAACATAATACAATTGTAAAATTCGATGCTGCTAATGGCTATGAATACGTTTATTTTCTTTATTCGAAAAGTATTTAACGGTTTATATTTTATTCAAAGTACTTTTAACTATTGTGATAATTTTAATCAAACAAATGTTCTTATTATTTATGATTTTAATATATTTGGGTTAAATAATGTATATGCCCTTTAATTAATTTTATATTATATATTGTATAACGTACATTTATATGATGAACGTAATCCAGTATTGAAGTCCACGTTACAAATACGAATTATTGTCAATATTTTAAGAATATTTGTATCGAAATTGATTTAATAAAAGTAATATAAATATTAACATATGTAATTCCGTTATATGGATGAAGTCAGTTTCATGTAACATTATAACTAAGATTGACAAGAGGCACTGAGTGTACAATTGGGCTTACCACAGTCGAAGGTTGCAATTACAAATTAAACCTCACACCGGTGGATTCTGATTGGATCTGCGTGTTTCCAACAGCGCCCACTACAACTTCTATTCGATAGCATTCGATTTTAGGAATAACTAACTTTAAATTCCAGCCCATTAAAATTATACATATGCTCTTATTGGACTCGTTATTATATAGTAATTTACTTGTAATTAACAGTAAATGACAGAGAGTAATATAATATTAATAATGAGAAAATGTTACCCCATGTGACTTTTCAAAGAATATTATCATCACCTTTATTTAATTTCTTAATATTAATACATACAGTATGCATAAAAACAATTTATTAGATGTTTCAAATACAGAAATGAGTCTAAAATCTGTAAAGTTGGGGTGATAAACTGAAGATTTTATTACTTTTTGAAAATTAATATATATTTTTGACCATACAAATATACCTTGTTGATAAACATTCATAAATATAATAAACATTATATAGTTTATGTAAAAAGTTAAAATAAGTACTTACAGTGAAATCTTACAAGTATGGAAATAATAATAATAGTAATATGTATAATACAATAATAATAATGTTATATATCAGATAATTGAGTCGATATACATTCTAACATTCTTACATATGAGACGCCGACACAACGTTGTGCGTATTTTAAGGCGAATATGAATGGTTTTATGAGTGTACGATGAGTGTGGTTGAGTGTAGTCTGGTTATTAACTGAGTTCAACTATTCCTCAGAAAGTGCAATTTATTAATAGCCCAACAGCCAGGGCAACTAAGGGACCTACAGCTTTACGTGGAATCTAAACCACGTAGTGCTGGTCTGATTTTCAGCTAATTGACAAGCCTGATACTCAGTTATCTCCCCCACACAACATCCGCACAATGATTACCACCCAACATGGACACCCCAGACTTCTCTAGTAGTGTCCACGCCGATAGCAACCATCAAGCGGACACCATGTTGGTATTTAGAGGACCGAGCATCCAACCTATCGCCTACAATCTCCCAAACACTTTGTCCCCATGTAGCTGGGTTACAGCACTGCGCCACCAGTGCCGACTTAGACTTACACTTACTTAGACTTACACCAGACAATGTGTAGGAACTTTAATATTGTTCCCAAACCCATTTAGTACAATTTCTATCTTACGTTTACTAACAATATCTTTTCCAGAAATGTAAACTTTCCGGCTTATATTATTAGATAACTTAGTTATTATAGTATCATTGGTTCAAATAAACTCGAAGAGAAAAATATTGAAAACATTTCCATTAGTGTTGATTTTATTTTTTATTCCTAAACCGTATTTCATTTGAAGTGCGTGTTTTAAACATTAACTAATGAACACTTTTACACGAATTTTTTTGTGTCTTAATGATTATTATAATGAAATATGTAATACAAAGGTAAAAGTTTATAAAAGGGAATCTATTTTATTAATATGATATGCTATAAACATCGCTGCGTTTAACTTTATTAAATTAATTCAATAACTTTAAAGTTTCATACGTGATATTTGTTCAACCCTTAATTACATTAACCTTTTTATATATACGTAAAATATTTCATTTTACCTTGTGCTTGAAAGTACAAGGCAGTGAAGGGTACTTAAGTTTCTCATATATAGGGTAATTCTTAACCCACAATTCTAACCTAATTATAACTTGTTTACTTTTATGTATTCGTAGTTATCTTTTTCAATAAATAAGTACATTTTCATTAATATGTCAGACTAGTGTAAACTACACCAAAATAGTCCGATGGCATTTTAGGTGGTGTTGCCATGTAGTTTCTGAGAATCACCAAACCACATGTTTCATCTATGACAAGTATGCGTATGTTAAATACTGTCAATTTAATTGACATTTTGTTTACAAAACAACTGTATGATAATATTCTAAACGTCTAGAACGTAGTGGTAAAATTAACTATGGTATGTGTTAATCGTGAATTTTTTATAACTTTAAAATAATACAAATATTATTTATTCTTTATACAGTACTATTAATGTTTATAAAGTGAAATAGCTGTTTTATTCGTTATTATATCACTAAATATCACTAAAACTGAAACACGTGCTTTTATTTATAACACGAACACGGTAACTATTTAGAAAAGTCGTCAGGTATCACGACGAGGGTGCTCAGAAGACTGTAACGTCATATGGGTAGTCTATTATTTACTGTTATGGGGTCTTTTTTGTTTATTCTATTAAATACTAGTAATTAAATTCACCAATTACATAAAAGCATTCAGCTGAATAGTTAAGCAAGTTATTTACCACTTATCAACTAGAATTATAATTATGGGAATTAGAACAGTATTTTTGTGTTTATTTTTGCAGCTTCGCCAATGTGACGTCATTTGAGATGTGATGATACCTACCGACTTCTTTTCTAGGTACTGTGGTTTATAATAACAATTGATGGTTTACTGCAATAGTTGTTTAGACAAATTATCAATATTTTCAAGGAATTTATATTTGACAGCATTGCTGGGCGAGAAGTGAGGAGAGGGCTTCACATGACACAGCTATCATCGGACTATTTTAGTGTGGTTTACACTACTAGTAGTGGAATAACAAGAGTATTAATAGAAACAAAATCAAACGTTTATAGATAATAAATTATTTAACTTCTAAATAATTATAATTTACAAGCAAATTATCACTAATTTTTTAATTGTTTAACTAATTTTGATTGAAAAATATTTATTTCACTACTTAGTAGATCGACTGAATTTTTTTGAAAAGGTTTTTTACAAATTTAAAATTAACTTAAGTTGTTTTGCCAGTAAATAGTCACTGCAATAATCGTTGTTTGGATTTTATTGCTATGAAGATATTACACTTTCTACCCACTTAAGTAAAAACAAAATTATTAAATGATGCATTAGTTTTGACCAAAATTTCACATTGATGGAAAAATAAATAGTTTGAAAAAACTAGTTAAGTACTTTAGTTTCAAAATACACCTACTTACTGAGTTTTATTTTCACATTTCAGGATTTGAGATATTTGTGTTAGTGAATGATTCTGAACAATTACTCTTTAATTATTTTAGGTTCTCATACAATATTCACTTACTAAAACCAATATCAGATTAAGAAAGTACAATTATACTGTTGGCATTTTAATATTTTGAAGACTTATTAGACAACACATTGGTTACCTAATATGTTTTTGCATAAATTACTATCTAAGTACAAGTGAAAGGTCACAAGTTGATTATTATAGTGATTAAAAATATCTATTTAGTACAACAATTCAAAAGGATTAATTTTCTCCACACGAGATGACATTCTGCATACACAGAATGTTGTTACCGAGACAAACGGAGCAGTATTGACGAAACAGAAGCATTTGATATTCAATAATGTTTCAATATGGTTCCAGTTTGTTCATATCCAATACGCCTCCAGTGTGCATTTTTACTGCTCGTTCACAGGATTTACTAGTACTTCTTTAGATTCTTAGGTTTGCTTGACTCTTTTTTCATTTCTATTTAGTTGCAATATTTAAAACTTTATTTATAAAGTATTTTATTTTATATACAATAATCTGGATAGTAAAAAAAACTAAGTCACCTTCAATCTGAAAAATGACAAAATATATATAATTTTACTTTTGTTTATTTAATGCATTACTTTAACATTTTCCATGTAACGAAACGTTTCTTCAAATTATAGAAAATTTACAGTATATCAGTAATGGGAATAGAAAAAATACTATTTGTACATTTCCGAGTAAACATTTTAACTATAAAATTGTCAATTAGAAACTGGGCGTTTGATTTTTATGCTCTACACTATTTATATTCCTCATTTAGCATAATTTGCAGTTAAAAACTTAAGAAATAACATCCACAATTCAAGAAACATGAAACTTTTAAGTTAAGTGAGGTTTATTTGGTAAACGTTTAAAATTCAACATTCATCCAATACCGAGTGTATTGGTGGTTGGATAGCTCAATGCCACTTTACGTGAATATGTGGATGGGTGGATCAAATCTACCTCTTTGGGGGTTGGGAAGGGGTTTAATCAATACCAATGTTTGTTTATGGGTGAGTGAGGATATCAATGTCTCAGTATGTATATCAGTGGGTGAGTGGGTTAATACCCTCTTTTTACTGATGGTTTAATTTTCCAGTAAAAATTATAAAGCTCCAACGTGCAAAATGAATTAGAAAATGTATAAAGATATTTCTCATTTATTTGAACCACAAAAAATGAATAAAACATTAAGATTTGGCTCTGAGGAAAAGTCCCAATAAAAGGATTCTGTCTGAACAAAGGCCTAAAGATACGTTGAGACTCTTTGTTGCGCTCTTAGGGTGATTTCTTCACAACAAATGACAGTGAACTTTCTCTTCTTCACAAATCTCAGATTCTTCTGACGTAAGAGTAGAGATCAACCTGATGTATACCAACTCGAAATATCACCCCAGAAGCTAGTATATTTCATTAAATTATTCGTTTTAGTTATAAAAGTATTGATGATTTAAACTTTTCTTTATTTCGCAGTAGGTGAAGTCAGATTTTTTCTCTTAAACACAGTAAATCATGGTTAATGTTTTAATTTACTAATTAAATATGAAAAATTATGTAAGTTAGTAATACACAAGACATTATATATTTTTATGGTATTTTTAAAATTAGATTTGTTAGTTTACATGAATACAAATAGATCTATATCTGATGAGTATATGAGACATTTAACATAACGTTATTATTTAGAAACTGAAATATATTGTGTCCTATATACATAGGAATTAATTTACTACTACATACAAATCTAATTGTGTCAAATAAATATGTACCTACTCACTCATAAACCCGTGCAAGCACAACATATTGACCCACCCACCCTCCTAGAAAACGCAGTTTAATGGTTGAGTTCACTCGCCAGTCACACAACCAAGGGTCAGCCACGCTTGATGTTACTTCAAGCTGTTATCTTTTGATAACGTCGGAATCCTCTAGTCAATCCCTCTGGCTATGTTCACTCACACTGCATGAACTCGGAGATGTGTTTGTGATACATACTGTCACATACATGGTATTTAAGAATTTACACAATTTTAGAGATGTACCTTGCGTTATGGTGGGACGAGAAACATAAGGAAAATCCAACTATTCCTAAAACTATTAAAACTACATCTGACTGTATTTCATTGGAAGTAAATAACACATCCGACTCATTTTAGAGTCAATCGTTATAAACAATATTACCTTACAGTCCGGCAGCTTAAAATATAAATTTACTTAACTACCCTTTGTTCAAATAAACTTAAAGTTGGTTCCTAACTATTAATAGGCTGATTAATTATAAGTCCTTTATAATTTTTGTTTAAACAGTGGTGAAAGAAAAATTTTAAAAGTGGTCTGTGATTATGTCTAACGTTATAACACAATGCATTGAATTCTTTACATATACCATTACATATACCCAGCTACTTGGGGACAAAGTGTTTGGGAGATTGTAGGCGATAAGTTGGATGATCGGTCTTCTTAATACCAACATGGCGTTCGCTCAGTTGTTGCTATCGGCGTGGACACTACTAGAGAAGTCTGGGTAGTCATTGTGCGGATGTTGTTTGGGGGAGATAACTGAGTATCAGGCTTGTCAATTCGCTGAAAATCAGAGCAGCACTACGTGGTTCGGATTCCACGTAAAGCTGTAGGTCCCTTAGTTGCCTTGGTTATTGGGCTATTAATAAATTGCCCTTTCTGAGGAACAGTTGAACTCAGTTAGTAACCAGACTACACTCATCCACACTTATCCTACACTCATATAATCATTCATATTCGCCTTAAAATACCAACAACGTTGTTTCAGCATCTCATATGTAAGAATTATAAATTAAATTATAAAGAATTATAAAAAGAATTACGTCACAAATATTTAACTCCGCATTACTTCAATAACTAAAGGCTAACCAATACTGACATAGTCCTAGTAATAAACTTATTTTAGACTATGTATATAATTAATTACTGATTCATTATATGGAACACTTATTGTTTAACTTTATAGTTGAATTAGTCTTGATTTTTAAATTATCAAGATATATGCAATGACTACTAAACACCTGTCACAATTAAATATAAAGTTAATAACACAATAATTTAACCAAACATTGGGAAAAAAACCATTTATAAATTTGAATTAATTTTTTACGGGAGTATCCATTTTGGTCTGAAAAAAATGGTTACAATTTTTCAATTTTACACACGTAAAATATTTGGACGTAGGTTCTGTGTTTTGTTAAATCAAAACGAAGTCTACAAAAAAGTGGAGGCCTCCATTTAACTTATTTACTGGTAAGTATTATTCCCAAGTTTACAGTTCTTTTAGTAACAAACATACACTGAAACTTAAAATCACGTTTTTATTAACTAACGCGATTATGTCAGTCCTTATACTAGCGTTTTCTGAAACATTGCAAACCTACAATAATAAAACTACGGTAAGTCTATTTTTAGAAGTCTAAATATGGCCGATTCCTGAAATCAGACTAAACAGTAGCTAATATAGTTACCGAAATGATAAGTATTTTCAATTAACTTTAATCTTTGAAACATTTAACTTTACTAGTATTTTTATTAAATTAAATATTAGTAAAATATATGTCTTATTACACCCTAGATATGTTACCTTATATAATTTTAACTAATTATTTCTAATTAAAAATAAAATCTATAAGTTATACATAGAAAATATTTGATAAAATTTTTACATGAAATAAAATAATTAAAAAAATAGTATTTCCCTTTAAAATCAGTTTTCAAAACACTACCCTTATAAGAAATAAACTTTGAGGAGTATTAAACTTATGCCATTGTAGTAATGATTTTTTTTAGCTTTATAGGGGAAGTATAGCTAAGCGAGTCAATTTGTTTTATATTTGCTAACTACTTAACTATGTTGCAAAAGTTAAGAATACCCCACCGAGTAAGATATTGATAGGTAAATTTGAATTATCGTGACATAATCGTATTTTTATTACTTTCATTTATAATTAAATATGTTGTGATTATTTTTTCAATCTTTAAATCTTAATAGTTTATATTTTGAGCTGCCGGACTGTAAGGTAATATTGTTTATAACGACTGACTCTAAAATGAGTCGGATGTGTTATTTACTTCCAATGAAATACAGTCAGATGTAGTTTTAATAGTTTTAGGAATAGTTGGATTTTACCTTATGTTTCTCGCCCCACCATAAGGCAAGGTATATCTCTAAAAATGTGTAAATTCTTAAATACCATGTATGTGATAATATGTATCACAAACACATCTCCGAGTTCATGCAGTGTGAGTGAACATAGCCAGAGGGATTGACTAGAGGATTCCGACGTTATCAAAAGATAACAGCTTGAAGTAACATCAAGCGTAGCTGACCCTTGGTTGTATGACTGGCGAGTGAACTCAACAATAAAACTGTGTTTTCAATGAGCAGTTCGTAGTTAAGTAAATGGTTTAATATCCGTTTACAAATTTGGATACAAAACACAAAATAATTAGTCCTCATCACCAATGATTTATTGATTCAACTTATAAATATATTCTTTTCGTTAATTACAAGGATAGATTATACCTTTAAGAATTGCGGTTCAGAATAGGTTAAATAAAAGATTTCTGACTGAGTAAAATTCCAAATATAAGATAAGACTCTGTTTGAAGTTGACTGAATGATTTGTTCAGAACAAAGACAGAGAACTTTCCTTTTTGACAATTCGTAAAGTTTGTTTCCAACATAAAAGTAAGATACTAATCATGTGCAAACAAACATTAAATAATATTGTATACGTTTGCAATTGCATTTTTTTTGTATGCGGAATACAATTAGTTTTACCGCATCTTTGTGTGATTGTTTTCTTATTAGTTTTCAATAATAATTATTGAATCATCTCACGTTGTTATTATTTTATTCGACGATTGACCCGTATAATCAAAGGATGCATAGTATAGTATGTCTTAATAATGTATTAATAAATTATATTATTTGATTATGTGCGAAAGAAATACATTGAAATTGGTTAACAATTTTATTTGCTCTTATATTTATACCAATATACTTCAAGTAGGTACATGACTGTTTTAGCAGAACCTCGTATTGGTGGTTGGATGACCCATTGCTACTTAACGTGTAAATGTGCGTTGGGTGCTAAATACCACATTACGTGAATATGTGGATGGGTGGATCAAATCTACCTCTTTGGGAATTGGGAAGAGGTTTAATCAATACAACTGTTTGTGTATGGGTGAGTAAGGATATCAATTTCTCAGTATGTATATCAGTGGGTGGGTGCGTTAATACCCCCTTAAATAAATAGGTACGCGGTTGAAACAATTCCTCATCATTATTTTAAGGCAGGTTGTTAGATGGATAAATTTATTTTAAATATTGTATTAATTTTTTATTAAACTATTATATGTAGTATTTCATTATTATTCAAGGAAGTAGTCATATAAGAAATAATTTTATAGTTTCAAACAAAATTTATTTAGTCTTCATATTGTGTGTTTTACTACACACGTACATTTCTGCGTACAACTAACCTAACTCACTTGCATGAAGGGTCTAGGTCAATTGTATTAACCTAAGTCACTGAATACAATACTAGCCTCATCAATAAAGGTTTAAGCTTTTTATGTAGAAGGAATTTTTTTAAGTCAATTAAATCATGTTCATTTAACTACTAATACAAATTTAACAAAAAATTCTCTCTAGTATCTAAAGGACATAATAAGGGTTGGTTTACTTAATATAAATTTCCTATAGCCCATAAATTCATAAGATAAGTATTAAAGTATAAAGTAAATTGATATATCTCGTGGTTGCTGTAAAGCATTGCCAAACTTATTCAAGAAATATAATCATTGTCATTATTCTAATTACTTTAGATTCATAACACTTTAATCATTTATAATTCATTAGTGTATTAAAAATACTTTTTTAATTGAATACGAAGTTTCTTGGTCTTTTCTTTCCCTATAAAATAATATCAATACTATATTGAATTTAATTTTTAATTTTGATTTTAGCTTGTCATTATTTTAAAATTACTTTTATTTAGATAAAATGTTATAAAAACAGGATTTTTTGCAAAACAGTAGGATTTATTTAAGAAAATATTTATTTTTAGGGAACGGAATTCTTCTTATAATATTACAGCTTTTTGAGCGAAAAACTTTTTTATTAAAAATTTTTTCAATTCTTTTTTAATATTGTTGATAGTATACATACATTATTGTTATTTTCTAAGATTATTATGTGAAATCTACTACATTTCTTTGTAGAAATTGTAAGTTGAGCTGACTGAAATATTATTTTTATATAGAAAATAAATTAACAAGACAATTTAATCTGTGGCCCTATGTATCCAATAATTAGGTATCTAACTACAATAACAATACTATAAACTAATTTTACTTACAAACAGAAAATTACTAATTTATATAGTATTGAATTGAGGTATTTATATTTTATTTAGCATACGAAGAATAAAAATCATTTATTATCATTAGGCATTTTTTGCATGCAATAAAAATTGTACATTATATAATAATCACTACATCTAATCTTACAAAAATCATATAGGTAAGTATAGGCTAAGAGTAAAAAGTACAAGTTTGTACACATATCATTCAATACAACAAAAGGCCAATATAAAAATTTTCAATGTAATGTCTTAACTATGTTTATATACGCTAAGTTTATTTTCATTATATAACGTTAATAGATTTATTTAAATTTAAAATGGTTTTTATCAGTCACAAGTAAACAAACTTTATAAATTATGCCATGATATGAATTCCACAGGTAAATTGTTTCAATATATGTTATCATTCGTTATACAACATTTTAGTACAACGAAGCTACTACTACACCACTGGTTGTCTGTAATTCACGTAATCATTTATGATTGAATAAAGAAAAATAGTGTATAATAAAATAAATTGAGTATTATTGGCTAATTTCTGTCAACATTCAATCAACATTTGTTGAAGTTTTTAGTAGATGAATTATTAATTAAGATTTTTTTACGTTCATTTTAATAAATATTTTTTAGTTGACATATTATATAATTGTAAGCATAAAAGCTTGCTAGTGTTTAATACATTAATTATTTCTTAAAACAATAATAAAATAATTAATATAACTCACTTAAAATAAATAAAATTAAACAAATTTTAACATTTAAAAAAAATATAATGTATACTACAACTAACACGACCAAGATATAACAAAACAAACATTGATATAACGATTATGTGATTTTTTTTATTTTTACCATGTACATAGTTATAATTTTTGGAGTATTGTATGTATAAAATTATAATGTGACATAGCTTGCTTTGTATTTGTTAGAATACGGTAAGATCTAACGAACTTGGGACAACACCTGTCTCGCCAAGATGATACATGTAGTATGGAACTATGTAGGGTTATTCCATGACATACGTACATGTAAGCCGGTACCATGGGATTTACGAACTGAATGTCGCATCAGTCGGGCTGATTGGATTAGGCAAGTACTGTAGTTACACTTTACTACGTCATGGAGCATTACCTGCTATTTTGCCAAGTATTATATGTTTATAGACATTGAAGGGATATGTTTTAAAGTGAATTTGTGAACTAGTATGATGATCCAAAAAGGTTTTTTTTTTTAATTATTAGGTGGAAAAACGATTTATTTCAGTTTTTCATGATTTATTGATAAAAACAACAGTCAATTGAGTTATGTTTAGAATAGCAATGATTGAATATTATTGTAGCATTAATGCTACGTTTTCCTTAATGCAATATTGACAACTCATAATATATTCCCTAATGTTTAATATCTGTGACAAATTTGTACTTGTATTCTTATTAATTTTTTTTAGCAAAGATAATACACTACTTCATAAAATGCCGTCGCAAACATCAAAAACTAAACAGTAGATCCTAACAAATCATTTACGAAGTAAAAAAATTAGCTACCCCATTTGTTTGAGACTGATTTCTACTGTAAGGGTGGGGGTGGGTTTGAGCCGTCACCCCCCCCCCGGGCTGTCAGTCTCACGTAGCGCCTCACCCACTCTTGCAGTGTTGTAGCCACGAGCTTATATTGATTCGATACATTTAGATTCGTTACATATAGATTAGATACATTTACAATTTATTTAGATCAGTTACATTTTACTTTAATCTCAAGTTTTGTCACAGTATCAACAAGTTCATACCATTATTTTCACTATCAATAAATCAGTGATCACATCTCATTTGTTTCATTAATTATTATTTACCCGTTTCTGAATTGGCTTACACCGTAACACCATTTCACAGCTCTAAAAATTACACATTCAAGGAGGACTAGTAGGGTATTTGTGTATTTATAAATAACGTATTTCGATAATTTATAAATACATACCAAAAGTAAATAACAGCCAAAAGTTACCAAGCTTAGATTAGTGATTATATTATTTTCCTGAGTTTTTCAAGTATATGAAACGTTTATTTAAAATTATTTTATAGTTATTTAATTATATGATATAACTATAGATACACCATAGGTAAATAAATGCCATCAACAAACCCATAGTTGAGTGATGTTATGTGACATAACATGGTTATAATATCACATCAATGTTAAAATAGCATATTCCATAAAAAAAAATTATTGACTATTAACTTAACTATAAACTATATACCTTATAAATAAATGTTATTAATTGTGATTATATTTATCCAAACCACCTTTAAATGCAAATACATGATAGCTTACTAAGGGGGATAAACAAACTTTATATTTCACTGTGGATAATATATATTAGCTACTATACCAATATTTCTAATACGTTAATTGCAACCAACTTGCACAAGGATCAAGAATGATTGCAAAAGTCAAGGCCACAAGAATGATTTAAACTTTGGACTGGGCCTTGTTACGTCATCGGTGTCCTGCTCTTCTCTCTCACCGACTCGCACTCGACTTGAGCCCGAGGGAGGAGTGAGGCAATGCTCAGCGTTCATGGTTTCCACCCTTGGTAAGTACAGTGTATTGTGTTTTCTAATTTTTTTCAAAATCTTCCCGCACATCAATTCACCAATTCAAAATGATAATAATTTCTTTAACTACTGAAAACCCTTTTTTAGGTGTTAAACATTTTATAGTAAGGCCTTGACCAATTTGTTCTGTCCTGTTACTGCAGGTTGGTGGGTCGCAGTTTCAGTTGTTGAATCCCTCAGCTTCTCCGGGATCTTAAATAGGCAAGTAGGCTCATTTAATTGTGTTGTTTTTAAATTTAAATTATATGTTTTAGTATATTGAAGTGTTATTATAATACATAATATAATGTATCAGCCTACTTGCTTAATACTTCTACACTTGGGGTCCTGAAGACCTGCGGTTTTCCGTATGGTAAACTATTTAATTAGGAAATAATTGTTTGCAATATAATGCGTAGTAAGTATATGATTATGAACCCTAATTTTACAACTTTAAGGTCAATCACATTGTTTAGGACTACCATATTGACTAGTACCATCACATATAATTATTAATGCAGACGTTCTCAGGACACCATCCTACGACCACACCATTCTGCATTCAATTGTTATGTATTTTAGTGAACAATAAGTCCAAAAAAAAAAAAAAAAAAAAAAAAAAACTTTCCCCAAATTAACAACAAAATGTTTGTTAGAATCCAACAACTAAATTTTTATAATATGTCAGCTATCTCTAGCGGTCTTCTAGTCAATAAGTACATTCGTATTATTGAAAAGAAAAAATGTAGTAAGAAAAATGTATCAATGTTTCGTTGTAATGTAACTAAATGACTATGTATTGACACTTGATGACTCAATGAAAATATAAAAATAATTAAAGCGGCAATTTCCTATATTTTCTATCCATAGTCATATTCAGTAACCTGTAGTTTTAGCAATAATATATTACTTAAGTCATATGTGTCTGTAATGAAAGTTTACTCTCAAATAATGAAATACATCACCCAAAAATAATAACATTTTAAGACATTAATTTTCATAAGACACTAAATGGCTAAAATTTATTGCTCCTATATCAGGAACTAGGTTGTTTAATTATTTTTAGTAGCACGCAAACAACAATAACTAAGTAAACATTTTATATTTTAATTAAAAGTCAAGGTGTCTGAGCTTATACCTGCAGGAAGAGAACGGATATGTAGGACCAGATCTTGGTAACTGATACTGAATCCTGGAACAGACATATGCTGAAGTTCAGGTGTGATAGTTTATATGGACATGGGAGGGGATGTGTAATCTGATTGCATAACATTAATATTGATTGTACATACCAGTTACAATGTTATTGTCCCCACACAGTTAGCACACATTCTTGGATATGTACACATTAATATTGTGTGTAGAAACTTAACAAAAATTATTTATCATTGAGTGTTAGGACTTATTTTCTTATGATTTTAGGTTCTTAAAATTTACAAACGACAAACTAATAATTCATATTCCATTTCCTATTAAAAAATGATATTGCTGTTTTCAAATATACAATTATTAATCAATAGTTTTACTTATTGTTATTCAATAATATATTTACAAATAATATAGATTACAAATAATTTTGATTTTAAAATTGATTCTAACCGGTTCTATGGGTCAGCAGTAACCAAGAGACCGAGTGATGCTTCTCATTAAACAGTTTGGTGAGTTAGTCTTTAGCTCCTTAGGTAATCAATCCGTTGGTCCAAACGACCTTTAAACCAAATGGACCGACCTTAACAAACATAGTTAGATATGTTTTAACCTGGAATTTCTCCAAACTACATTTTGTACAATAATATTAGTTTCTCATTATAATAAATATCCAACAAATATAGGGTCTACCAATAAAAACAACCAACAAAGACTAACAAATATTTCTCAAACAATAATTATTTTAGTTTCTCTCTTATTCATTATAAATAATATTTCACAAATTAACAAAGTTAACATATTATCAGTAATTCTGTTTATTATTATTCACCAGCTAATAACATTTTAAACTATATTAAAGTAGGCATGTCAATTTCATTCACAATATTCTCATTCAATATTCAAATTCTAAAAAATATTTTCAATTATACGACCAGATATGTAACTCTACACATTTTAATCGTAAACTTCTACATAATTTCAACAACAATGAAGATAAGGGTAATAGGTAATGTTTATGTTGAAATATTACATTTTGATTTGATGTAATTTTAAAAGGTATAATCTTATTTTTAAACGTTGTATCAGGAAAATAATAACTAATATCAAAACGGCCGTTGTCAATTTATTAATTTAAAAAAATTTTACTACAGTAAAATAAATAATATATTTTCTCCTTAATAAAACCAAATACGTTAGTATTTAATTTCAGTATCTCTTATTATGTGTCTATAATTTAAACAAATAATGTTTCCCCCTTTGTCATGATGGCTTCAAGACGATTCGGCCAGCTTTAGGGACTACTGAATTCCGCTCGAAGTGCTGACTGTACGCCTGACCACGATCTAGTCATACACAGACACTCGACCCCTCCACCTCTCCTGTGATGAGTGGGGTATAATTGCTGGAAGTCGTTGAAGTGCGATCCTGCGGGTGCGGGTGCTGTGTCTAGCTGTACGTGTGCGTAGCGATTGGATTGTAATATAACATGCGGGTAAAAGAACAACCACAAGTTCAGAGTATCAAATTAGGCAATTTTGTAAATTGTGTGATATTATAAAGTAATGATGCCAAACACGACATGGTATTTTGCGTCGTAATAAAATGAAAGCAAACTTTTAACATTAATTATTTTAAATCAAACTTACTAAATTGCAGTAAAATTACATAATTTAAAATAACTGATGAGCAAGCCTAGTCAATTCAGGGTCTGTTTTTTAAAATTGGGAATCGTCGGGAAAATAGTTTCTTAATTCTGTATGTACCGAGAAATCCCAAGTTCGTATCTTTGAGGTGATGTATTTATAACTATAATAATAATTTTTATGAAAGAACTACTTGGGAGCAATGAAAGAACTTCGTTGCTGATATAAAGTAATTGAAATAAAAAAAAATTAAATTTGTTTTATTTTCAGCTATGTTATAAAACAAGTATGTCTTTCATTTTAAAACTATATACCTGAGAGAAAATATCTACTCATGTATGGAGTGTGTAGGGGTATAATTGTAGGGGAATAGTAATGTATTGCTTATGGATTAAATTACGATAAAGTACGATAGCATTCAGTACCCAAGAACTTTCAGCACTTAGCATTAGGTATAATTTACAATAAAATAACCGTCAACTATTTCACCAAAAACTTAGTTTAAAGATATGTTAGTCTAACAAACAGTTCATGTTAGATTTTAATTTTCTTCATCTACAATCTACAGCGTTAGTGGAGATAGTTTGTAGCTTACTCAAAGTTCTAAGCAGTGTCACAGAAGTAACAAAAGTGTCAGCGAAGTTTTGAAAGGTGGAAGCGTTAACAATGATATAGGGACAGCATGCACACTCAGACTTCAAAACTTTGAGCTTAAACTGCAAGAAGTTATGATAGCATCAAGTACTAAGAAAGTTGGAGCACGTTTCACAGAATATAGTGCTCCAAAGATCAAAAATCAGTTGAAAAATATTATAAATGTTTAAGCCTTCAGAATATAATGACATATTTTCAAATTAAGACATCATTTTTATATAAAAAATATTATATAATGAAATAATTTTTGTTGTACGTGCTATTAACTAACGATGAAATGTCCTCTCAAGAGATTTAGCAAAGCCAGACTAGCTTATGTATGTAGTTTGAAATTGGATCTAGTGAAAGTCCTTAATTTATTAAAAAGTGATTCATTAACTATATGTTATTTTATTATATTTTGTTTAACTTAACCAAAAAGGCATTTTTAGTTTTCTTGGAAATCACCCTAGACTTATGAGCTACGCACTTTGGACATTAACTTAAAAAAATCAACGACAAACGATTCCCCCTATATGAATATGACATTCAATAAAGGTCTATGGATGCTAAGTGAATTTGTTGAAAGTTTTCCAAAGTGTTTCTTGTATAATAAACATGATGATTTTACTTAATATATTACTACAGTTTTTACTGCTAATACGATTGACTAGCATTGTTTTGATAATGGTATAACATATTACCAAGTACATTAGGCCAAGTAGTCTGGCCATACGTATTGTTGAACACTCCCAAAACTATTTGTTAATCTAACAAAGTGAGTTTACGTAAGCTATGGACAATGAAATCGTATTAAAATCATTGAGATACAGGTATTCTAGACACATTTGCTAAGGTGACACCCTTCTTATTTGTTATCCTTTACAAGGTAATTCACAAGATAAATTATAATTTATTAATATCGAGAACACTAGCTACCAGGTATTCTTCTACACTTACTTTGGCACCGCTCCTTCCTCAAAACTACACGCCAATATCACCAAGTAGGTTTACGTAGACTATGGACAATGAAATAGCATTAAAACTATTTAGCTCCAGTTGGTATAGCCACATTTACTAAGTTAATTTCAATTCTTATTCGTCATCCTTAACAATGAGTTCATATAAATAATCGGTCATATAAAAATTATTTTAAATTACTGCTCTCTTTTTATTAGTTTTTATTTGTTTTTATAGCTCATTTAAATGAAATTCAAAGTGTTTGATAGTGTATTCAATCAATATAAGCCTTTTTATTTTAAATATTTTTTTATTTAATGTTATTGGATTTGAAAAAAGATATGTAGCTAAGTTTAATTATCTTAATATTATAAAAAATATTATTTTATGTTGAACGTAAACAATTCCTAATGTACATGTTAGAAATGTTACCACTATGATGAATTATATATGAATTGACTTGCTAAAATTAATAGATATAGATATTAATACATGTAACCTCATCACATAATCACATCAGTTTTATGTGTTACGTTTTATATTTAAACTAGGCATGACAAGAGTCACCAAATTTATAATTGGGCTTGCCACAGTCGAAGGTTGCAATTACAAATTAAACCTCACACCAGTGGATTCTGATTGGGTCTGCGTGTTTCCAACAGCGCCCACTACAACTTCCATTTGATAGGATTCGATTTGGGGACGTACTAGCTTCAAATTACTGTACACTCATGAAATTGTTTATATGATCTCTTCAATCTCACTTAAATTAACTAAAAGTTAACATTTAATTAGTACTTAATCATGTGTAGAGAATGAGTGACTGTAATACAATATCACAAACATGAATAATTAGAAATTGTTAATTTTTCAAAATTCAAAAAAAATTATTTATTTAATTCGTAATTTTACTAGATACAGAATACGTAAAAATATAGGTTTAGTGGGTAAATATATCAAATGAACTTAAGATATGTTATGCTGATTTCTAATTGTAGTAGTTGTTACTAAATTGCTTACAATTCTATACAAGATTATAGATTATCTTCTATTCTAAGGTTAAAGAATAAATATATTTATTTATTCTGTAATCTTAATTTCTTTTAGGAATTATAAAATGATAAAAATTCAGCATTAAAATACTCTAATCTGTTAGATATAAACATAATATGAATTGGTTTTATTCAGTATATTGTAAATATTCCATCTTTAAATATATCAGAAAATAACTTTAAGTATTTTTATTTTATTAAATTTTTTTAAATATGTTTTTAGGATGCTAAATATAATGTAAACAATTTTCTTATGATTTTTTGACATATTATATTTTATTTCATATTAACATCAAAAGTAAAAAAAGTACTACGTTAGTAACAATTAGAGGTATATTACAAAATGGCAAACAAATTTGTTTGGTTTGATCTAACGTATATGGAGTTATTACAATAAATTATAAGTTAACATTTGTCTATTGAACGATTTGTTTGGACTCTAAAATATAATTCCATATACATTAAATTTTATCCAACTTGTTATACTTTTCTTACATATTCCGAAGATGTCAAATAATATATAGTCCGATGTAAAATCTTCAATTAGTCTAAACAAAAAAATAACAATTTGTTATATGAACATTAAAAAAACTTTATTCTCTTATTACTTAATTTTATGCACTGCAATTAATATCTCTTATGCTCGTCCTAAATTATGTGTACCTTTTTATCTATAAAATAAATATTTTCATTTTATCCTTTATTTGAAACTACGAGGCAGTGAAGGGTGATTCAGTTCCTCATATGTATGGTAATGCTCAGCCACTAACTGTACCCCAATGTTACCTTTGTGGCTGTCATGTTTTCTCAGTTAAATTTTTTTTGTTCAAATACGTATTTTCTATCAATATGTAAGACTAAAGGAATATCAGTGGTGTGTTTTCCTAGAGCCATAAATATATTAACCCAATATATAATATATTTTGCTGTGTATATTAAAACCAAATATTTATATATTTAAAAAATATTTCCTTATGAACAAACATTTTTACAATACAGCTGAGACCTTCAAATACTCTATATTGTATCATATAATATACTTTAAGGTGCTTTGTAAACATCAATTAACACATGCAATTCATTTAAATTCTTGTTTCATTTAAAATGCGTACGAGTCTTTAAGGTTGGGTTAGCAACATACACACAAATCTTTATCTTGGTGAGGGCTGGTGTAGGTGATATTTAGCTCCACCAGGTTAATCCTGAAAAACATAACCACCACCCACTCAACGTACAAGTAGCACAAGCTACTACAGTTCACGTACACTAACATACCACTCATATGCTCTTTTACTACATAAAAACAGGCTTTAGTTGTACAAATATAGGAAGTGTGAAGAAGAGTCATGTTCTATCTCGTAATTAACATACGTTTAATGTAATACTTTCCCTAATAACAATATATTAGTAATAAATCAACCTACTGCTCACCCAACGTACGTATTAAAACATTAATAAATATATGCTATATATTTTATTAGGCCTGTCAACTAATCATTTTTTTTTTACTTAATAATTACCAAGGGAAAAAGAAAAATTTCGTAACAATTTGACCCCTTAAAGTGGTTATATTTATTTGGTGGGCCACTATGCACATTTCCTCTTCCTGTTTACCACCATTTACAAGTCACGTAAAGCTAGTAGTCTTAAAGAGGAGTCTTCGGTCTAAACTGCTTTTAAGTGAAGGCTCTAGTACTTATTATTACAACAGTAACAAGCCAAGTTGGATTGTTGATTGCTTTTTTAATACAAGAGAGTGTTTACATTTTATTGGTGATTTTTAATTGGACATGTTATTAATGTTGTATGGTCGAATATAATTACTTTTGTAAGGTTTCATATATTAGCACATACATAAAACTTCAGATTAGTTAATACTACAAATAACACGTAGGAGGTGTATATGAATATTACGCTACTTCTTTAAATATAAATGAATATATAATTCATGTAGTATTAAATAATATTAAACTCATAACAATATATATTATGTATATCCAGGAATAATATAATTACTTAGTTATTCTTTTTTCAAACATTTATTTTATAACTGCAATTATTTACTTACTAAACACCGTGCTCTATACATGTGTTTGCCATAGTATGCTTTAAAATGGAATGCTTAAATCATAAATGATACGAAAAACTTAAGAATACTGCCGTATAAATAAGTGTATGGATGGGAGTGTGGGTCAATAAGTCATATTCCTAATAAAAGCAAAATATGAAATGTTATGCGCTTCTACATATATTTTTGACATTTTACACGAAGCGCCCCAAGGACGCACTATTTACCCCATACTGTTTATAGTTTACGTAATTGACATTGCACGTAATATAATGATGATGAAGTAATGTAGTATGTGGCCAGCATAACCTTCGTATTTACATTATACAGATTAAACGATTAAACTTTACATCGATTTTTAACAACTAGTTCTTCCAGTGTCAACCGCGTCAAAGGACTATTTACAATATGTACAGTTCCAGACGTTTCACCCATGCTACGATGTGGCATCCTCAGTGGTTAGGCTGAGAGTGAAGGTCAGCAGTCGCTCTGCCCAATATATGGCGATGGTGACAGCTGCGCCATCGCCATATATTGGGCAGAGCGACTGCTGACCTTCACTCTCAGCCTAACCACTGAGGATGCAACATCGTAGCATGGGCGAAACGTCTGGAACTGTACATATTGTAAATAGTCCTTTGACGCGGTTGACACCGGAAGAACTAGTTGTTAATAATGACTCTAGCCGCCTAAGCTTACGAAATAGGATTTTTACACCGATTCTTGTTTGCAGTGTTAATTTGTAATACTGCATTAAACATAAAATGAATATTTCATTTAAAATAATATTTTCAATTTCTAATTGATGTTAGATATATGACAATATAAAATTAAACCACTAACATTGAACTATAAGTCAAACTATATTACAGTAGATAGATTTTATTCCATTTCAATAAACATTTATATATGTTAAATCATATTTTTATTTAGCATATATAAAACATATATATTAAAAAAAATGATTTTATTAATTATATTAAATTAATACAGAAGGTTTCATATTAAAATCCATTTTTAGTCTATTTAACGTCCTTATGAAATAGATGAAAAAAGAATGGCTACATATTTCGGATTTAATCTCTCTCTTAATTAAGAAAATATTTAACTGTCAGTCAACGTGAGAGATAATTTGGTATATAAAGATCTATTCGTAAAACACACAGAAACACCTCACTGACGTCTGTCAATATAACCTTACTCGCTCAACTAGTTAGAGTACTAGGCCATTAAAAATACTGACACTGGTGAAAGTACATCATAGACTTTATAGTACCAAACTGGAACACTTCACAGTTACCCATCCAAAATACTAAAATTACCTTAGCCTAACTTATCCTTATATATTTTCCCCTTAAATATCACATTCATACATTTTCACATATATTACACTGTTAGCATCCCTGCAATAAGTTATAACTAACCTAAATGATCACTTGAAGACATCGATTCGGGCATAGAAAAACTTTTGAAATAAAACTGTCTTCATTATTATATTATTGTATTTAAATTCATGTGATTAAAATAGACAATCATTAAACCATATTACAACTCTTCAACTTTCAAGAACCTTTAAAATTGTACAACACTTAGATAAATCCAGAATTTAATAAACTATTTAAAAGTTATACTGATGAGCTGCTGTTGATTTCTGCCGTCATAGGCCAGATTTGTTGTTAGTATACGTTTCGTTTATTTTGTATGTGCCCATACAGAATGTGTTATACGTTAAATCCGTAAATTCGAAATTATTTCATCGATATTTGGTACCGAGTACTTAAAATTAGGACATCGCTCCCGAAAATACATTATTTATCTCCTTTAAATACATTTGTGTGATTTCAATATATAGTAAGATATGTTTATGATGCACCTAAGATAACAATAATATACAATTTAATTACACTTCATAGAATAAACTAAACAAGTATTAGCGATTCTATATTTGTTGTCAACACTACCATGTATTTAGATGAATTCAAAATCGAAAGACGTGTTAAGGAAAACTCTACATTATATAATTGGATTTTAAATAGCATAATAAGTGTCGGTACATATAAAGTACAAGTAAATGTCGCAAAACACAAATTTATTACAATATAAACACAAAATGCACAAATATATTACAATACAAGTACAAAATGCACAAATGTTATAGTGATCAATTTCGGTGAACCACGATCACATTCCTCAGCCAAGAATGATTCTCTTATGAATCCCTCTGGTCTCACACATTTTTTAGTTGTATTGTAATATATTTGTGAATTTTGTGCTTATAATGTAATAACTTTGTGTTGTGTGACGTTTTACTTGTACTGTATTATATAATTGTATATAATGACTAAAATCTTTATATATGTTGGTGCTTATTATGTTATTAAATATTCAAACCTCGGAATCAGAATATAAGTAGTGATCTAATAACTTTCCCAACAAATATGAGTCTTATAATTCGACCGTCTCAAGAATGAGCGAAAAATTTTCATTTGGACAAATTGATTTCTTTGCATATTTAGAATTCCGTTAATACAACGAAATTGTTATTTTATTTACATAGCTTGAAAAAAGTACTCTTAGTGCGTTTGTAAACATAGAACTGTCATTATGAGTCCTAAAAATGTTATTTCAATATTTTTAAGTTTACAGTACTTGGATAACCAATCTGTCACTGATCATAAATTTAATATTTTTTGAAACTAGCAACTTATATTCAAAATATGTAAAATGTTCTTATTTATTTTATATTGTTGGTATTTAACAGTAATTTCAATAAATAGTATTTTAAAATGTTGTTTTAAACGTAATAAAACAAAATTATCGAATAATCTGTATGCAGAGTAAAATATTGCATTTTGAGTAAAATATTGTCGAGAATAACGGATCAGTATTGACGCAACATACGTATTTGAAATCCAATAATGTTTCAATATGGTTCAAGTTTGTTCATATCCAACAAGCCTCCAGTGTGCAATTTTAGTGCTCGTCGACTTAATATATTTCCTTCAGACTCTTAGCTTTGCTCAACTATTTATTTGATCTTCATTTAAATAAAATATTCAAGACATAATATCTCTTATATTTTTATGTATATAACATTGTATACACAAATAAATAGTTTGCATTTAAGAACACAAAACAGTTTCAATAATGAGTTGAACAACTGCATATTACGATACATTTCATTAGGCCTATATGTTTAAGTTTAAATATATATAATGTATATATTTTACTTAACCAATCATTGTCACCAAATATGTTTAGTTTTCATTCAACTTGAGTTTTCATTCAAAATAGATTAATGAAAACTAAAGTTATAAACATGACTTCTTATAATAAAACTCATTAGGCCAAAAATCTAGAACTTGTAGATAAAATTATAAAATAAAAGGCATTACATTCAATATTTTTATACATAAAAGTATATCTACATGTATATAAATCCACGTCTTCTAACTCCTCCCATCCAATCCTCGATAGTTTCCCCATTCCATGAGCAATATAAAGAAAGTAATGAAAATAGTGAATTACGTTTGGTAACAGGAAATATTTTTAAGTTAACTTTGACTTTGAAACCTTGACAGTTTCAGAACCCACATTTTTAATTCACATAATTAAGGCATGAAAAGTGGTGCTAACCAACAGTGAATCTGTGAAATTATAACTCAATTTACTATTCAAACTGTTGTTACAAATAATTTTTACATTTCTGTAGAACATAAAATCAGTGGTGAAGAAAAACTTACAATGAAAAGCACAAACAATGTCGTATTGAAAATCAAGGGGATACTCTAACCGCGAGTGTTGTGGTTCATGGTTCCCGATCACCCGTACCTTGTGGATTTGTTAAGTCATAAAGAGTTAAGTGATATATACGATTAAAGCAGTAATAACATAAAAGTGTTACATAGAGATAACTATTCAAGAGTATTTCGTACCTGTGCATGAAAAATAACACAAAAAACACTTAGCTACAAATTGAAATACTATTATGAATATTGAATATATTACTATCAGTATTGTATTAGTAACTGAAACCGTTCGGACAGTCTACCGCAGTGATCATCTATATTACAATAGTGTATCTCTGATTTTAGGAGTTCTAAATTCATGTTTTGAGCTGCACAAAAATCAAATATAGTATTATAACAATTACTTTCCTATTTTAAAATTACCTACATTTTCTACATGTTATATAATCACGAAGTCACTATAAAAACGTAAAATAATATTCAATTAAAATAAAAAACAATTCAACTAAAAAATTTCCATAAAATGGAAAATTATTCAACATTGTTCGTAACATTCTGGCTCCAAAGAATTGGAAAAGATTTTCCTGCATAGTTAACACTAATAAATCAAAACTTTGATAATTACCAGTTTTATTCTCAAATTTTTTTGCCATATCTCAAAAACTAGTCTAGTTAGAGACAAACGGTTTTTACTACAAATATTTTACATTTTAATTTACATATATCCTCAAAAGTTAATCAAAATCGTTATAGGAGTTATTGAGAAAATTCCATTTTTGTATGTTTTTGTCCATACAAATTAAAAAACTAATTCCAAAAAAGTTAACAAAGAGTCAGGAGATATTGGGTAAATTCATACTAAATTTCATAAAAATGTATCTATCCATATGGTCTCTAGTCAAGTGCACATACACACAGACAGACACACATAGGGACAGACATTCAACTTTTTTTCAAAAAAACCCCTTTTACAAATTCAGGGAACCCTAAAATTGATTTTTTGACCAACTTGTAAACAAATGCCTTTTTACAATCCCAATATAATACTTTCTCTATGCTAACACATATGGGAGAGAGTAAAAACTATCTTTATATCAGTACTTTCGTCATTAGTCAGCTTATTAGTTATATATTTTACTATTTTTTTACTCATAAATTGGGACGTCAATAATTAGAAATGCTTGTGTGTCAGTATTTTTATTAGATAGTGGTCTGCCACCACACCTGTTCAAACTGAATTACATATACATTGGACTGCACTAGCGCTACTACTACACCCCAAAACATCTAAATAAATAAATAACATTTCATGAAATTTATATGTGTTATAAATTCAATTGTTCTACTTTCCAAGTTTTATTTGACCACAGGTTGTATATTTGTATCAACATTTATTCAAAGGGCATACCTACCCGTATCTTTATGGTTGGAATACGGAGAAAGATAAAACTAAAACCTTTTAGTCCATTATCTGCAGCTTTTCTGAGCATATCCTTGTAAGTGAATTTCCTTTCTCAATGTTCGATGATTGAATTGAAAATATATTTCCAATTATGTTAAAAATATAATGTTATACCTTGTAACTCGTTATACCAAGTTGAATTATTTATTTTATTTTACTTTACATATTTATAAACTGCAACAATTTGTTTGATAACTATGGAACGCTACGTTTTTATTTTTTCAAGTTTTCTCTCTATAGGTCTTACTAGTTTTAAAATCGTACTTTAAAACTTAAATAAATCTTGTTAATAATTATGACTTTACCTGCCTTGTAAAAACAATTAAATTATCATATTTTTAAGTAACATTGAAACTATAATATGTAAAACACTAAAACGTTGACGTAACATATAATAATCTACGTTGATGTTTCTGAATTATTAATTACGCTGTAAACACGTATTGATTATAAGATAATTTAATAATCTAGTCCAATATATCCAAAAAGTATTCAGGTATCTTATATGGAATATATTGGTAAAAAATAAGTAGATGTTCTTCAAAGTATTTGGAAACATTTCAATTGTTAACTTAGTTTCATTGTGACATTTATAAATAGTTACCGATGTTATATTTAAACATTTATTTCGGTTATTCGTTCATTGTGGCGAGGGATAATTACATTTTTACGGGGGTAGTAAAAGAAGGTTGGACATAAAACGTTATTGTTAGTGAGTTTCGTAACAAGGCCAGTCTTCCAGTTTGAGTAACAGGTGTTGAGAACTTTAGCACAAAGAAACCATTATGATATTACTTTGCTTAACTCTGTAAGTCTTAAGAGGGAGACATAGCTTACCACTTCGGGTTGTGTTACTCGTGATTGAGTATAATAAAGATGCATATTAAATGATAATATTTATTTAATAATTTAACACTTCTCACTAGAACACTAATAAAAACTAACATTGTATAACACCTACAGAAACAAAATAAACATGCAAAATAAATATATGATCTTTTGATAAAAGCTTGGCTTCCATTTAATTACAATCTCACTACACTTATATAACAAAACCTGAATTTTGTCTTGATATAATCAATGAAATTTAATTATTTAAAAAGTATATATTGAAATAGTTAATAATTTTTTTTGCGTTTAAGCACATTAAAATCAAAATTAGAACATTATTGCTTTATGTAGTAATGGTAAATGGAATTTGTACTGTACAAAATAATTTTGAAATATTTAGTTGATACTTTATATTTTATATATCGTTTATAGGTATTCAAACAATAATGACCAGACAGTTGTTAAAAAATATGGCGTGTACGTAAAACACAAATCGAAGTGGTGTACTCCCAATACTACTGTATGTGTCTGGGTAGGAGGTTGGGTCAATATTAAACCTGATTGAGTGGGTATGTGGGTGGGTCAGTACCACTGTACGAGTACGTGTGGGAGGGTGGTCTCAATAACACTCTCCCTTTATGGGTGGGGTAGGCTCAATACTACTGTACGAGTATGGGTGGGTGTTTGGGTCGTTAAAACGGTACTGGAATGAGTGAGAGTGTGCCTCAATACCACTCTACGTAATTGAGTTGGTGGGTGTGTCAGTTAATACCTCTATACGTGTATGGGTGGTACAAATTTTTGTTTTTTTATTTTGTTAAATATGTTTAATTAGTTTAGTCTAACTACTGAAAAAAAAATTAATCTAACAATCATTTCCAATATTAGCAAAAAATTAGTCAGTCAATCTTGACTAACCTGATCACAGTTTTTCAAAGAACAAATGATTTGGAGAGTGAAACTAAGACAAATTTCGTTCCACAGCCTCTATAATAATTTTCAATTATTTCAATCAAAAACGTAAAATATGGTAGATCAATTATATTCTAATATTAAATCACAGGTCTTTGTACTATTCACAATCTGAATGAATGAGTTAAAAATGGTAAAACATAACTTTTAATTTATTTTTATATTAATTTAACATAAAATGAAAATAAAATAATACAAAAATCCACAAGTGGAGAAAAACGAGATAGGTGACTGCTGCTGTTGTCTCTAAAAAACATATAAAAACCATTCTTTTATAATAGCAATTCCCAAATAAAGTTTGTGAAGTAAACTTTATTTTCATTTTTATTATACAAAATTTAAATTATATGGTATATGTATTTTCACTGTTTTAATTAATAGTATTATAGACCTTCTATCAAGAAAAATCCTTAAACAATTAAAATGTAGTTCTGAAAGTTTCTTAATGATCCCTTAAAAACATTAGTTGAGAGTGTTTCCAAGCAATATATTTATGAACATGCAATGATATAATATATATATATTTTTTTACAATATAATATTATCTAATTGCCATCATGGATGTTTAATGTCTTATGCTGCAGACTTTGGAGTGGGATGTATAGATCCCAAATTATTTATTGTCCTACTCGTTTGAAAAAGTTTCAGAAAAAAAGTAAAATTACTTAAAATAACATATTTTTTATTTTAAAATAAAATAAACAACATAGTTTAAAATTAACTATTACTAAATCAGCAATAAGAATATAATTTCTAGCTAATGTTATTAATGTAATATACTATTTATTTAATCTATTAGTTTCTAAAGGCGTCATGAGAATAATTGATCTCTCATATCACTAATAATTACTGACACGCATATATTGTAATAAAATGGTCTTCATTTATCTTGTAAATAAAGTGTATTTTTTTTTACTTTATACTCATAATCCAGTGTAAACTTTAACAGAGAAATATTACCAAACATTTGTTGTAATTACTTTAGTTTAGATGTTAAAAATTAAACATTTCGAAATAAATTTAGTTTACAGTGGTTTTACCAAGAGCATATGTATATAAAAAATAATAGTTTGTGTCAAATAGATGCTTCCTTTGCGCTAAAGTGAGTTTGAAGTAACTTATAGTCACAGGTGTATACACTTTTTTACTTATAGTTTAACGGGGGACAATATACAAATAGGGCCACATGCAGTGGTTCACGTAATCTTACATTTAAAACCATTTGGAATCATTAAATTGATCTAAACGTGACGAATAGGGCAATACTATACGGATGTTACGAGTACCTTTCAATGCAATATTTTTGACATGAATGCAGACATGATTAACGAAGTTATGTTTTCATAACGTAATAAATAAATAAATAAATATATATGTATAGAAACATTGTATTATTTGGAGATAAATCTTTTTAAGTTGTCCTAATTAAAATTTTTATTAGTAAAAGATAATTTTATAATACTACCACACAATTGTAGATTATGGTTTTACACTTTGTATTATAATTTCTTGAATAATTTGTTCCTATTGGTTTAGTAAACTATTAAATACTGACTTATTGTTTCTTTTTTTTAACAATTCAAATATTAGAATGTAATGAAGAATATTCGATAGAAACCTTACATACTTTAATTAAAAGAAATTTGTTTCGTTTTTATTATTTATTTTGCATAGAAATTTTTTTCAAAACGTAATTAAATTTCAGTACTGTACAGGAACATTTTGGAGAATAAAGTAGTTTGAAATACGCTAGTTTCTTTCAAGAGTTATAATCAATTACAACGGTTTCCTGATAATCACAGTGATTAAAAATCTGTGTCGTTCAACACCAAAATAGTTAATAGCACTTGACAGCGTGTAATTTTAGTAAGTTTTGAAATTTTCCTCAAGAATTATAACAACGATTTTCCAATCAAAAGATAATGTAAATACCATTTCTGTTTATAAGTCATTTATATAGATTTAGATTTATTAAAACTGAAATTGTGGGACTTAAGGTTTTGATTTGTAACATGTATTACTGTGCTAATTAATTCAGAGAATGCAGAGAAAATTAAAATGTATATTATGACATCATAATTTCAGGTCTTTTATTGTAAAATAACGTTAAGGAATATTCAGGTTTTAGTAAAATTCTGAAGACAACAGAATATTTACAATGTTCATTATGTCTGTCATTATGTTACAATATTAACAAGTACCTGGCATTTTTAAATCCCTTAATTGATACTTTGTTTAACCAAATTAAATGTCTAAAATTTAGTTACAGGATTATTGAGGGAAAAGGTTTATAAAGAAAGCCACAAATAATGGAATATTATGAAGTAGAGTCTTAGGATGTCAACGATCCCACAATATCCAACTCAATAGTAGTGTGATATTGGCCCACCTACCCTTCCACATCCGACAATACTAAGTGCCCTGTAGTCCAGCCAAACGTATTAAAGCGCCATCCCTCCCTCCGGGCTAATTGACAATATCAACAAGGTAGTTTTCAAAGCATGTGTAAAATTAAATAACACGAAGACATATGGTGCCAAGTAGTCTGGCCACACTTATTGTGCCACCGTCCCATTCTCAAAGTTATTTGTCAGTCGCATCAAGGGAGTTCACAAAGATAAATAATAATGAAATAATATATAGTACATCTTGCACCAAGTAGCCCCCTGCTACGTTTATTATGGTGTCGTCCCTTCTTAGATGTTATTCATCAAGTCTTCAAGGGAGTTTACATAAGTCATGCACAGTGAAATAGTATCCAGGACGTCTGGCGCCAGGTAGTCCAGTTACATTTATTGTGGCGCCGTCCCTTCCTCAAGACTATATTTAATTCTGAGCAAGGGATTTTAATTTGGTCATCTGAAATGAAAATAGAATTGAGTACTTTGGGTGAAAGGTAGTTAAACGGCACTTTTCGTGGTGCCCTCTCTTACAGAAAGCTATTTCTAAGTGTCAATAAGATATTTACACAAGTCATAAGCGATAAATATATAAATTACATTTGTTGCTAGGTAGTTCACCCACTTTGTTGTTGCAGAGCCTTTCCCTAATTGCTATTTTTAGCCTCAACTGGGATTTTACCCTTGTCATATTTAATGAAATAAATTTGAGTTTATTTGACTCCAAGAAGTTAGGCGTAACTTATTGTGGCATCATATGTCATTTTTCGTTCATTTTGCAGTTTTAATTTAATAATTTTATCATATTTCTTACTACGGAATAATTGCAAAGCTGTAACATCCTTAGGACGGATCTTACATATTTAGCTTTAAACTTATAGTAACATAAAATTGACTAAAAAAAATATACATATCAATTTACCCAAAGGTAGTTTATTTTTTGCATATTATTTATATATAAACAAACATAAAACGGATTTATTCGTCTTAGTATTAATATTGTGACCTTAGCATTTTATATAGTTTTGTCTAGTAGTTGATGTTGATTGTTGAGAAAAACTAAAGAATGGTTTGTTTTACAGCTAAAGCATGACCAATTGTCTATCACTATGGTCTGAAAGGAAATGGTTCCATACCAAAAAGTTAAATTAACATTTTCTCTAGGTTTTTTGCTATTTTTCCACAATACCTACCACTCAGTGCATACTAAATTAATACTCTATTACAAAAAAAGAGAAATGTATGCAGTTTTCATCGCATCAGTTTGACAATTGCTTCATATCTTATTGAAAATTAAAAAAAAAATATATATATAAATATATATATATATATATATATATCAAATAATCCTTCTTCTTTCTTATCCAAAATTTATATGTCTATACTATAAATATGTATATATATATATGAAAGCAACAACTAAAATATAAATTTATCATCCACATGAAACTTACGTGCCTGATCTAAATAGACCAAGTAATCCGATCACTTACGTTGGTCGCTTGTGATTGTCATTACACGAATGAATGAACACACCTCCTGCATTCAGCTACTATCGATGAACAGTAACACTAACATATATAGAGATATTCCACTGGGATTTACACTTTTTAACTTAATAATAATCAATTGGCAATAATTATATATAATTAAGAGAATAACATTCATATTTTAATTAACTATTGAGTTATAAACACTAATTCATGCCAGATTCCAAGAAAAAATATAAATTATGTCTTAAATAAACTATTTCAGACATCTAAAAGTCTTTAGTCAAGTGTTCAGGTTAACTTTAACATGTTGCTATCAATATTACGAAGAAAAAACAAAACTATAACGTAAAATAGATACTAAATATTATATTGAACATTCCATGGATTAATTTTACTAAAGAGATAGTTTACTATAAAATTATACAAAGATTCTATGGACAGCGTAATATTTAACCATTGCTGAGAAAGCAATTACGCATTAAACATAAATATTAATCCTACGAATCTACTTTTTAATGGAAATATAAAGTTTTTGCATCGTACTACTGGGGACAGTCCACAAGGATTAAGAAGAAAATATAAACTTATAACATTATATAGATCGAGATGCACATTATATCAGAAATCACTATTGTTAGAACACAATGCTACAAACCTGAGCTCAAAAGAATCATCTTAGACTAAAAGACGATGGTTTATTGTTACAAAATTTATCTTGATAAACAATTGATTACTTTTTTGAACCATTTTAGATTAAAGCAATAACTTGTAAAACAATTAAATTGTACCTCAAAACAAAATTTTTTAAGAAAAGTTTTAAAAAAACCTTTGTCACATCCTACGGATGATCCCCGAGGACTAATAAAAACTCTTAATTTGGAGAATAAGTCCATACAAAGTTTTAATTTGTATATCAAATTAAACATTTATACAAGTATAACACAATGCTATAAATTCACCAATAAGTTTTCCATCCTACATAAAATGGCAGTGTTTGCAATTTACTAAATCGAGCTTTTTAAAAGGTTATGCCATTACTCTTAAAATATGTTACTAATGAATATAAAATTAACTACCCTGATGGAAAATATTTATTTATATACGGGGTGTGTTCTTGATATTGTTCTAGATTAATTTTATAAAAAAAGTGTAATATTGATGCAATTATTTTCAATTAGTTCAATTTCGTACGACTATTACCATTTCATGTAGAAAGGACCTTCTATAGTTATATTTGTAGCATTGTGTTGTCTATTTAAAAATATGTAATGTAATATAAATCTTGATGTATTCTCTTTTTATGATGTTTTTTTCGTACTAATTAGGGACCTTCCACTGATGTGATAAGCAATCGAGATTTGCTTTAAAAATATTTGTTTGGGCACAGTATTTATGTTTTAGAAGTTATTGCTTCAATCAACAATAGTTCAACAGACTAAACAATGGTTTATCAATGTTATGTTTGTACCTTTTAACCATCCCCATTATTGGGAAGGACATGTTTATGTCGGATTTATGGCATTGTGTTCTACTAATAGTGACCTTAATATGTCCATCTCAACCTATGATCTAATTTGTGATTTCTTAACACTCCTTGTGAGCCATTACCGGTGCAGTGAACAATGTTGTTTGCTTCAAAAAGTAGATTTTTACTTTAAGTATGTACGTGATCAGTGTTATTGCTTTATCTGAAATGGTTCAACATATATAATGCCGTTCCTGAACTTTTACTACGGCCTGTATAAGTTGTATGATTAATTTGTATCACCTTATTAGCAAGGTTTTATATTATCCTAGAATTTTAGTTGAGTTTATTAGTTACTTAAATAGTAATACTGTAGTTTCAAATATTTAGAATATGTCAGCGTAGTAATGGATAAATACACCACAAAATTATTTTTTTATACTTTATTTACAGTTATTTATAAAATGTATCCTAAACACCTAGAATCGTTTAAAAATTATACTAGTGTTTAAGTTCCAGAATTCATAAACTCCTCCTAATCCCTGGTTATATATTTAATATAAACGTAAAATGGAATCTAAAAGTATACACTTACAAAAACATGTAAAATAATTTACAACTTCATTTAAGGTAGCAAATAGACAATGAATTAAAGAAAACGAGTTACGAGCACAAAAGGACGATACTACGATCAGTTAATTACATTGTATGACAATCTCAATGCGATTCTCATTGTTTTATTAATGCGGTTTGCGTAAGCTTACCTTGGATTGAGCACAAAAGCTCATTTAGTTGAAGGATCTTTTGTATGAAACTCTAACAATGGTTTTGCAGTTCTACAGAATACTGAGGTAATACCTCTGACTACAGTTACAACTCATTTAATCTCACAAATATTACATCTCACAAAGTCAGGGTAAATAGAATTTAAATCGTCCATATAGATATTTTAAAGGTAATATAACTTAAAAGGGATAAGTAATTGTGTTATAAAATATGTACCCAAATTATAATAAGTTCAAAAACACTATTACAAGTATTTATTTATGTATATATAATGTAATTGTGAATCTCGTTCTCAAATCTTATTGCGAACTCAAATATTCCTGAAAGTTTAAACAAATATAGTTTTTTTAAACAGTATTCAATACAAATTAGAATTCAATTCCTTATAATATTAATAATAATACAGATTATCTATACTAACGTTTTGAGGTCAAAATATAAATGGATTATTTTAAACTACTTTAAAATATACTATTGCAAATAATGTTTTCTGTTACAGTTTTATAATATCTGTTCCTAAACTAAAACAGCAAGGTTCAGTAGTAATTACATAACTCCACCACTCAGTTTAGGGATAAAGGCGTGGTTAGTAAACGCTGCTGTAATACAAGTGTTGACAATGGCTCCCTAATTACAGGTATGGCGTCTCCACGCCCTAACAACCACGCTCTTCCTACAGCTGTTTTTTGTCATGTATATTAAAATTTTGAGGTAGAATTTTTTCAATAAAATGTTTATCATTGGCTAAAATATAAAACCGAGTGGTAACAGAGTTTTAATCTCATTTGAACTATATCTCTTTATTAAATAGATTTTAATCTTGTCAGAACTTTGAGTCTAAAACTTTTACGTTTGTTAAACAATTAAAAGTATTTGTATACATTTTTGTTAACCTGAACACAAAATTTAGACAAAATTCAATATACAGTAATTTAAATGTATTTATAAATATTCAATCAACATAATATTGTTGTGTTTAACAAAAGTTTTGGAACTAACCTGGAGTTTTGCATCCTAGCATTGTTACATCACGTTAAATTATGATAGTTTTTAGCTCAAACAAACTTTAAGCTTATAGGACGAAAAAAAATTTTAAAATGTATTAATATAATTGATCACTATAATACATTTTCTTTTGATAGAATGAATGTTATTAACTATGACAATCTAGAGAAATTTTACAAAATATAAATGGCACATTTAACAAAAGAAGATTTGTTTTTTAAGTGTAAGTTCAGGCATGATGGCTCTAATGATCTTAAATCCTGCCATAAAGAAAAGCAAAACTTGTTCCCTGTTTTGGACGAAGGCTCTATGTGGGCACGAATTCCATCAGTAGTTTATGAGTTTTATTAAGTCCATTTGTAGTAAAACATAATACAATATTTCAACAATATTATTTAACTTTATAATAGTTATTTTCTTTTAACCTATACACATATAAAGCCAATTCATTAACACTTTACTTAGGTTTGTACCTACTCACTTTTAAATATTCGCTGATTAATTAATGCAACCTAAGTGGTTTAATTTTATTTTTGCTAAAATAAATTTGTAAGCTAATATACATCGTCTTTACAGTTTAATAGTTTGTTTATTATCTTCATATATATACTTTAGAGACTTTAAAACACATTTTATTTGAATAATGAAAAAGAAAATATATTTTTGAATTTTAAATCATATAAGATCTAAAAAATACATATTAGTACATTGTAGTCTAAAGCCAAATTAATATCTTTTAGCTTATAAAATTTGAAATTTATAATTTTCTTTGGATTTCGTATTTTTATTAAATAATTTTTTATTCCTATTAGTTAATAACTATTATTATTTGTATTTGCATTAAAAATAAAAAATAACACAACTTGTTTTTAACCATAGAAAAATGCTAGCAAATTTTCTTAGCCACAATTGTTGATTTTACTCCTAATATTTTTATCATGTTACATCAATATTTATATATTTATTTTAAGTGTTACTCCTCTTTAATTTTTTTTTAATTAAACATTAAGTAAAACATAATATTAGTAAAAAACTTGTATTGTATTTAATACTTTTATAATTATATTTCATTATGATGGTTGTAAACATATTGATACATGTTAAAATTATTTTTTTTCATTTTCTGGTATCAATGCAATCATAACAACCTATGTAACTTAAAATGGGATTAAAAAAAATATAGTTATATTTATACCGTTTACCCAATAAAATAATATAAACTTATCGTTAAATTACATAGAAAAGATTAAACGATAAGCTAAATTTTAATTATATTAATCTGTATTTATTCTACATTTTGTACAATACATAACTATGTGGAACCAACAGATATTAATATAAGTACGAGGTATAAACAAGTAAATGAACCTCCTGTATTCATATTTAGATAAAATAAAAGTAACTCCATCCCTTTTTTTACTATCAAACTTTAAGAAAATATTTGTGCTCACCTTAATTTTAAAAAGTATTATCTATTTGTTTTGTAATAAAATTAATATTTGTTTTTTTACAGCTAGCTGATAATTTTTAGATATGTATTATTATATTTATACATATTTTTAAATATATTCAATAAAATAGTAAGTGAAGTGGAATACTAACTGGGAACCGTGTTTCAAGAAACATTTTTTATAAAATATTTTTTGAGTCAGCCACATACACATTTGTACAATTCCGGTTTCTAAAATCTATTTTTAGCTATACAATATAAATGAGTCTTAGATTGTATCATAAGATACTACCTTAATATTGCTCAATAACACAATTGCTAACACAGTTTTAGTATATTTTGCATATGTACCCTTAGTCAACTATCTTACTTGTAAATAAACATGTTTTTTGCCTAAAATAAATAATTGTAAACAAATAATAAAACTATAAATATTTCAAAATTATCCTTCTGGTTCTAGTATTAAAACGTTTAAAATTTCTATTTTACTTTATATAAGACTGGTATTAATTTAGTACTGACTAATTAAAACAGTGTATGTTAATCAATATTACAATAAGGCTCCTCTGATTGCTATCTGTTATAAAAATATTCTCTTTTTAACTAATAATCCTTCCCTAATTGAATTGTAATAAGACAATAATTGATCTTATATTTATTATATTAGACACACGTTTATAGTATTTATAGTTGGCATAGAAAATAAGATCAAACTATTTAATAAACGTATATTAAAATCCATTTATTATTAACTATACAAATAATGAATTATGTTATACTGTTTCTAAACGTTACCCGGAAATATTCATTTTTCATAACGATTTTCAATAAACATTAGAATATTACTATATATTATATATTTTGGATAACAATAAAATGCTTTAACTCATTTTAAATAAGAAAATTTAACTCAATTCGAGTATCAAATGTTGCTAGTACAAACTAAAAGTGTAAGCAATAAAAAAATGTTAGCTTAACAATGAAATTTTGCAATACATTATGTGTTGCATTCGTGGCTATTAGATTGTAGATAAACATACCAATGTATGTACAAAGTGATTAATAGATTAGTAACTTTTATAATGTGGCATTTATATATCATATCAAATAATATTTTTGTTAGCATAATACGAGTACTGTACAAATAAACATCACATAACAAAAATTTACTGTAATAGATTTGTCCATTTTGTTCTTACATTCTCATAAATTTGTAATGTGTTTTGTTTACTTGTACCGTATATTCTTATCATCAAGTCCAATTTAATTGTTTTGTGATCCTCTCGTCACTAGACAATTTATATATTATTTATTGGCCCTTATTTTTAAACATTGTCTTATTATTTTGTTGATGTATAGTTAATCTCTTAATTTTTAATATTATAATCAAAACTCATTTAAAATATTTTTACATGCAACAAACTACACTTAAAAACACAGACAAAGTCGTTTCAGTTTAAAGGCTTTTATTTGAATAACATTTGAATTAATGATATACAATATTAACGCTGTTTTTTGTGATGGTACGCATATTTGGTATACAGTTTCAAGGAATTAAAATGTACAAAAAAAAGAAACTTATGTAAAATATTATATTCCAGCAGTTAGAAAAAATTAAGAGCCAATAATGTACAGATAGTTATATTGCATGAATAATATTTCAATATATAAATACTCAATAGGGCTACTTTTTTATCAATACAAATACATGTTCAAAAATGAAAACATACATGGAGTATAAGTTAATTATATTTATTAAAATGTATCGTTTTATTGAAACTCTATATAAAGTAACGATTGCCTTCTGGAACAGTAGTTTGCCATTTTTAGTTGATATTTGCTGGGGTTTATCGAATTGCTACCTTACACAATATTACATAACTGTCGTCTTACGAAATTTTCGTAATTTATCTTAACATAATTGTGTGAAAAATTGATGTGAAACCAGCAAACCGTGCATTGCACAGCGTTGAGTGAAGTGAAATTGTGGAGTTTATATCAAACTACTGTCTGGCACGATATAAAAAACACATCGTATTACTAGTCCTTCATGTGGTAACCTAATATGATTGTTTTGGAACGTGAAGTAAAACCATGAATCCGTGCATTGCACAGCTTTGAACGAAAAGAAAGAGGGATATTATATTAATGTCTGCTGGCATTATAAGACATGCATATCGTATCGTCATTCCTTTGGATGGCAGACTGATGTATAAGGATATAAGGAAGGAAAGTAAAACCGTTATCTAAAGGCTGGCAGAGATATGATGGAGATTTTATTGGATTCCTGCCAGGGATGATACGACATTCCTGAATAACTTATTTGGCGTTTTTATAATATATTTTAGATAATAACTAACTTAATTATCTTAATGAGTTTATAATATCGTTTCTGGATCATAAAACTTAAAATATTTTACACAAAAAATAGTGTTTTAACGAATACCGGTACTAAATAACAACCCTCAATTGCTTATAAAATCTGCACCATTTTATTTACCGTACATATTTTTGTATTTAAAAATAAGTTCCATAATTTTGTATCACTATTCTTATGACTGATATATAATAATCATATACACTTAATTACCCAAGGTTCTTATAGTGATGGGTGCCTCAAAACATCAATGCCTTGGATTACTGTATCAGCTGAGACACCCTTTGCAAATCTACTTTAAATAATATTTCAATACATAGCCTACTATAGTATTCCTAAAGTTTATACATCATTTTTATTATTATAAGAAATACAATGTTTATTGTTCCGATAAAAAACTACAACATAAATTGTAATCATAATGATTGTCTTTAGCAAAAGAGAGAATAAGTAGATGAAATTAAGCATATCGGTTTAAATAATGTAGAGTCTAGACTAAAGTGGAAAAGTCACATACAGTTTATAAAAATTAAACTAAATAAATCCCTAAGAATATTTTACATTGTAAAATTAATGTTTAAAACGGATTTATTTATTAATCAGTCATCGACAATAGACTGTGTAAAATAGGACGTTTCCAATGTTTTTCAAAGTCTTTTGTTATTTAGTATTTGGGAAGTTTGATATTATACAACAATAATAACCCTAATAACAGCTAGAGGTGTTTGTACGTATAATTGCAAATAAACCAAAGCTTACAACGCCCACTCTTTCAGTAACTAAAAATTTAAACTCAAAGAAATGTAGAAATATTTCTTGTGGAAATATCAAGTGTTGAGACAAGATGTTTATAAAAGTGGGAAGAGTATACAAACTGGACACAAAAAAACACACACACACACACACACACACGCACACGCACACGCACACGCACAAGCAAACACACACACACACACACACACACACACACACACACACACACACACACACACACACACACACACACACACACACACACACACACACACACCCACACACACCCACACACACACACACACACACACACACACACACACACACACACACACACACACACACACACACACACACACACACACACACACACACACACACACACACACACACACACACACACACGCACACACACACAAAACAAAATACATAATAAGGGACTATATTTTGTTGTGTTCGATGGTATATTAATTATATACTTGTTAAGTAACGTGAAAGTTTTTATTTTGTTTTCTTATTTTATTGTTGTCATAGTTGTTCAGTACTTATATCTTATATTTTAAGTCTTTCTAATAGCATTTAATGTGTTAGCACTTTAGTATTAAGAAATAGTTTTTAAACCAAGAGCGCATTTTAAGTTGTATTATTTTTTAATTTGAAATATCTCAACAGAGAGAGAGAGAGAGAGAGAGAGGGGGGGGGGATAACGCTTTCTAAAAGCGATATAAATCAGGCGATATGACGTAGTCAGTCGTATTGAAATTTGATTGGTTGGAATGTACTGTTCTAAAAACGTTTTGCACCACGCGGGGTTTACGCCATACCACTCTGTCTAGAAAACTCTGTCTTGTAACGTCCCTCTCAGAGCGCACTTCTCTAATATACACTTTTGGAGGCCCTCTGCCTCGTGCTTTCTCTATATTGTTTCTCTAAATCTCTGTTAACCACTCTTAAACGTCTTTTAATATTTTTGTGTGTGATATTTTGTACATTTAATTTATTGTGTAAATTCCCATTGTAATCTGCGCTTCAAGATCTTCTAGAACTTCCTTTGTGCGCGCTTCCGTGGCAGATGAACTTTGCGAAAAGCGTTCTACCGTGATTCGTGTCAAGAAGGTGAAATGAAGTGATAACTGGCATTCGTTGGCGTTTCCCTACTTTGTACCAGGACATTGATGGACCTCGCTACCACCTCACCAACGGTTGTCTCCGGACCTTCCCTCACCTAATTGGAATATTGGACAAGGTACTGTTTTCATCATTTTTATGTGTGTGATATTATTTACTTTGTAAACATCAGAAAATTACTCGACATTTTGTCCCATTTTGCAACAACAAATTATCCACAAACTCTCTCTATAGACATTAATTTTTTGGGCGTTTTTAATATAGAAATTCCCTGGTCCTTCGAATCAACTTATATATAAATATTTAATTTTCTCATCTCTCATTTCCCGCTCAGTAGTCTTCATTTTTCATTTCTAATACGCCTATCGTAGATATATGGGCCTACGTTTGGTCCTACATTTGAGTTCCAGTAACATGTTAGAACTAAAAAAAATTATTCTACTAATAAAAACTTTTAAAAAGTTTAATATAAAAAGATCAGTAAACATTTCAAACATCGATTCATTCAGTATATTACAGGTTATTATGACTTTTTTTTTTTTATTTGAGATAGTTTGTTTCAGGTTAAAAATGAGAAGAAATTTTCTTTAGGTCAAGTAGCAGGTCCTTAATTTGGACATTAAGTTCCTGTAAATCAACCCCACAAGTTTTTTCGCCTATGAATGCAAAGTTTTTAATGGTGAAACTATTGGCCTTGATTAGTTATTTTGGAAAATCAACCCAAGTTTTATTCAGGATGATTCAGGAATGTTACCCACTTATTCAAATATTTTTCCAAACCACTTTTTACTCCGTTAATTCGGTTATCTAATTTTAGTTCTTATGTATTTAATTTGCCTCATAATACTAGTCTTGTGAGTTTGGCAAGCCACAGGACGCCAAACAGAACGGATAAATGACGTACTTATATTGAAACCCCATTGGGAGAGTTAAGTTCCCATTTCTTGAGCCTAGGAGATGAAGCCAGTACATATTTAACATGTTATTAACTTATTCAATATAAAGTACTATATGAATAATTTTAGAAACACCCGTAGAGTTAGGGAAAAAACCAAAATATGAATAATTTTACCAAACTTGATCAATTATTAGACACCAGGTGCTGTCCTATAAAACATTCCTCAGGAAGTAAGGTCCCTTTTTTCTTGTTGGGCAAATAATGTAGGCATCAGAATAATGTATAACACATACTTTGAACTTAAAAAATTAAGTTGATCCTGTGATGGTACAGATCCTAACATATCTTAATACGACACGTTTTTATTGCTACAGTTTCCAATTATCACTAACTGGTGACACCAACCTGTGATTATTTTACAACATGGCTTCTAATAGACAATGTTAACCAATAAATGAATTCAATTCTTCATTTAAACATTTCAATCAAATTTTACTGGGTAACATGTAATGTACCAAAATGGTAGATGTGTAAGCTACGTTGCTTACATCTAGAGACTGTTCATAATGCTAATGCTAAATAATTTCTATCTAGAGGTAGCCTAACACTATTCAATTTTTAATTAAAAATTGTTTATAAAATGATCCAAAACTGTACTTGTTGTTGTTTTAATATTTTTTAAATGGAAGGTACCCGTTAATGAATTGGAAATAAGGAAGACATGAAAATAGGGAATAACTTTTAATAGCAATATCCTATCATAAGGCATAAAATAATAAACAGGTTAAAAATTTTAATGTACAGTAAGAGAATATATGATAACAAATGTTGATCTTCTATCAAGCTGTATAACAAAAAATTAGCTTAACTTACTTACTAAACAATTATATTAAAAATAGTATTGTTTATACTTTAAAGTTATTTTATTGATTTTATAAGGTAAATGTATTTATGCTGGATAATTTTGTCCTAAATATATATATATATATATATATATATATATATATATATATATATATAACTTTAATACATTATTTTTTAAAACTAGTTAATATCTAAAAATACATTACTATTAAATAAATATATAACGAAAGCTTTTATTAAGGGATTGCTATTGAAAACTGAACAGAAATCTTAAACGGATAAAATTGGTAAAGAGATTGATTATATTACAAGGGATTGTTTTGAACGCAATGTCTAAGCTTTCTGGACCAACTCCAACCGTCTATTTTATCAGGGGATATTTCTGTGTTGTGTAATTCCGTATTAAAAAAGGCCTACTAACTCCAACCGTCTATTTTATCAGGGGATATTTCTGTGTTGTGTAATTCCGTATTAAAAAAGGCCTACTAACTCCAACCGTCTATTTTATCAGGGAATATTTCTGTGTTGTGTAATTCAGTACTAAAAAAGGCCTACTAACTCCAACCGTCTATTTTATCAGGGAATATTTCTGTGTTGTGTAATTCCGTACTAAAAAAGGCCTACTAACTCCAACCGTCTATTTTATCAGGGAATATTTCTGTGTTGTGTAATTTCCGTACTAAAAAAGGCCTACTAACTCCAACCGTCTATTTTATCAGGGAATATTTCTGTGTTGTGTAATTCCGTATTAAAAAAGGCCTACTAACTCCAACCGTCTATTTTATCAGGGGATATTTCTGTGTTGTGTAATTCCGTATTAAAAAAGGCCTACTAACTCCAACCGTCTATTTTATCAGGGAATATTTCTGTGTTGTGTAATTTCGTATTAAAAAAGGCCTACTAACTCCAACCGTCTATTTTATCAGGGAATATTTCTGTGTTGTGTAATTCCGTATTAAAAAAGGCCTACTAACTCCAACCGTCTATTTTATCAGGGGATATTTCTGTGTTGTGTAATTCCGTATTAAAAAAGGCCTACTAACTCCAACCGTCTATTTTATCAGGGAATATTTCTGTGTTGTGTAATTCCGTATTAAAAAAGGCCTACTAACTCCAACCGTCTATTTTATCAGGGGATATTTCTGTGTTGTGTAATTCCGTATTAAAAAAGGCCTACTAACTTCAACCGTCTCTTTTATCAGGGGATATTTCTGTGTTGTGTAATTCGTATTAAAAAAGGCCTACTAACTCCAACCGTCTATTTTATCAGGGGATATTTCTGTGTTGTGTAATTCCGTATTAAAAAAGGCCTACTAACTCCAACCGTCTATTTTATCAGGGGATATTTCTGTGTTGTGTAATTTCGTATTAAAAAAGGCCTACTAACTCCAACCGTCTATTTTATCAGGGGATATTTCTGTGTTGTGTAATTCCATATTAAAAAAGGCCTACTAACTCCAACCGTCTATTTTATCAGGGGATATTTCTGTGTTGTGTAATTCCGTACTAAAAAGGCCTACTAACTCCAACCGTCTATTTTATCAGGGAATATTTCTGTGTTGAGTAATTCCGTACTAAAAAAGGCCTACTAACTCCAACCGTCTATTTTATCAGGGAATATTTCTGTGTTGTGAAATTCCGTACTAAAAAAGGCCTACTAACTCCAACCGTCTATTTTATCAGGGAATATTTCTGTGTTGTGTAATTCCGTACTAAAAAAGGCCTACTAACTCCAACCGTCTATTTTATCAGGGAATATTTCTGTTTTGTGTAATTCCGTACTAAAAAAGGCCTACTAACTCCAACCGTCTATTTTATCAGGGAATATTTCTGTGTTGTGTAATTCCGTACTAAAAAAGGCCTACTAACTCCAACCATCTATTTTATCAGGGAATATTTCTGTGTTGTGTAATTCCGTACTAAAAAAGGCCTACTAACTCCAACCGTCTATTTTATCAGGGAATATTTCAGTGGTGTGTAATTTCGTACTAAAAAAGGCCTACTAACTCCAACCGTCTATTTTATCAGGGAATATTTCTGTGTTGTGTAATTCCGTATTAAAAAAGGCCTACTAACTCCAACCGTCTATTTTATCAGGGGATATTTCTGTGTTGTGTAATTCCGTATTAAAAAAGGCCTACTAACTCCAACCGTCTATTTTATCAGGGAATATTTCTGTGTTGTGTAATTCCGTATTAAATAAGGCCTACTAACTCTAACCGTCTATTTTATCAGGGGATATTTCTGTGTTGTGTAATTCCGTATTAAAAAAGGCCTACTAACTCCAACCGTCTATTTTATCAGGGGATATTTCTGTGTTATGTAATTCCGTATTAAAAAAGGCCTACTAACTCCAACCGTCTATTTTATCAGGGGATATTTCTGTGTTGTGTAATTCCGTATTAAAAAAGGCCTACTAACTCCAACCGTCTATTTTATCAGGGGATATTTCTGTGTTGTGTAATTCCGTATTAAAAAAGGCCTACTAACTCCAACCTGTCTATTTTATCAGGGGATATTTCTGTGTTGTGTAATTCCGTATTAAAAAAGGCCTACTAACTCCAACCGTCTATTTTATCAGGGGATATTTCTGTGTTGTGTAATTCCGTATTAAAAAAGGCCTACTAACTCCAACCGTCTATTTTATCAGGGAATATTTCTGTGTTGTGTAATTCCGTACTAAAAAAGGCCTACTAACTCCAACCGTCTATTTTATCAGGGAATATTTCTGTTTTGTGTAATTCCGTACTAAAAAAGGCCTACTAACTCCAACCGTCTATTTTATCAGGGGATATTTCTGTGTTGTGTAATTCCGTAATAAAAAAGGCCTACCAACTCCAACCGTCTATTTTATCAGGGGATATTTATGTGTTGTGTAATTCCGTAAAAAAAAGGCCTCCCAACTCCAACCTCTATTTTTTTGGGGATATTTTGTTTTGTTCCGTTTAAAAAGGCCTACAACTCCAACCGTCTTTTTTGGGGATATTTCTGTTTTTGTTTTTCCGTATAAAAAAGGCCTCCCAACCCAAGTCTATTTTATCAGGGGATATTTTGGTTTTTAAATTCCGTTTTAAAAAAGGCCTACCAACTCCCCCGTCTTTTTTTTAGGGGATATTTCTGTGTTTGTTTCCAAAATTAAAAAAAGGCCTACAACCCCAACCGTTATTTTTTTAAATTTTTTTTTTAATTTTTTTTAAAAAAATAAAAAAATAATCATTTTATAATATTTTTTTTAATTTATTTAAAAAAATATAATAATTAAATTTTATAAAAAATATTTTTGTTTTAATTAAATAAAAAAAATCCAACCCTTTTTTTTTTCAAAACCCAAACCACTAAAAAAAACCAAAACCCAACCGCCCCCAAAAAACCAAACCAAAAAAAAACCTACACCAACCCCCACAAAATTTCAAACCATTAAAACCAAACCAAACCCAACAAAATACAATTCCAAAAAACCCACTAACCAACCCATTTTCAGGGAAAGGGGAACCCTAAAAAAACCACAACCCCCCCGCAAAAACTTTTTTTAACCAAAAAAAACCACAACCCAAACCCAACAGGGGATATTTCTTTTGAAAACGAAAAAACCCAAAACCCAACCCCGGGGTTTTTCCCGGGGCCAAAAAACCAAACCCCAACCCAACAAACTGGGGAATTTCCTAAAAAAACCCAACAACCCAAACCCAAACAAACAACCAAAAAAACCCTACAACCCAACAACGGGGAATTTTTTTTTAATTTCCCCAACCCAAAAACCTAAAACCCCCGCAAATTTTACAAAAACCAAAACCACAAAAAACCACAACTCCAACCTTTTTTACAAAACGGGGAAAAACCACTAAAAAACCCCCACAACCCAACCCAACGGGGAAAAGGGGGAAAAACCAACAAAAAACCTACAACCCAACCGCAAACAAAAATTTTTTGGGAACCACAAAAAAACCAACCCCCAAACTCAACAAAACCCCAAACCCCCAAAAAAACCAAACAACCACAAAAAAAACCAAAAAACCCCAAAACCCAACCCCAACAAAAAAACCAAAAAAAACCACAACCCCCTTAACAGGGAACAACCAAAAAAAAACACAACCCAACCCAACAAAATTTTTTTTTACCAAAAACCACACCCAACCCAACAAACAACCAAAAAACCAAAAAACTCCAACCGTTTTTTTTTTACAACCAAAACCCAAAAAAAAACCAAACAACCCCCCAACAACCCAAAAAAACCCCAAACAACCCAACCCAAAACGGGGAACAACCTTTTAAAAAAACCCACAACCCCACCAAAGGGGAACAACCCAAAAAAAACCCACACCCAACCGCATTTACAAAAACGGGGTTTTTTCCAAAAAAAACCCACACCCAACCCATTAAAAAAGGGGATATTTCTGATGTGTGTAATTCCGTATTAAAAACAGGCCTACTAACTCCAACCGTCTATTTTATCAGGGAATATTTCTGTGTTGTGTAATTCAGTACTAAAAAAGGCCTACTAACTCCAACCGTCTATTTTATCAGGGAATATTTCTGTGTTGTGTAATTCCGTACTAAAAAAGGCCTACTAACTCCAACCGCCTTTTTTTTCAGGGAATACTCAGTGGTGTGTAATTTCGTACTAAAAAAGGCCTACTAACTCCAACCGTCTTTTTTATCAGGGAATATTTCTGTGTTGTGTAATTCCGTATTAAAAAAGGCCTACTAACTTCAACCGTCTCTTTTATCAGGGGATATTTCTGTTTTGGTAATTCCGTATTAAAAAAGGCCTACTAACTCCAACCGTCTATTTTATCAGGGAATATTTCTGTGTTGTGTAATTCCGTATTAAAACAGGCCTACTAATTCCAACCGTCTATTTTATCAGGGGATATTTCTGTGTTGTGTAATTCCGTATTAAAAAAGGCCTACTAACTCCAACCGTCTATTTTATCAGGGGATATTTCTGTGTTGTGTAATTTCGTATTAAAAAAGGCCTACTAACTCCAACCGTCTATTTTATCAGGGGATATTTCTGTGTTGTGTAATTCCGTATTAAAAAAGGCCTACTAACTCCAACCGTCTATTTTATCAGGGGATATTTCTGTGTTGTGTAATTCCGTATTAAAAAAGGCCTACTAACTCCAACCGTCTATTTTATCAGGGGATATTTCTGTGTTGTGTAATTTCCGTATTAAAAAAGGCCTACTAACTCCAACCGTCTATTTTATCAGGGGATATTTCTGTGTTGTGTAATTTCGTATTAAAAAAGGCCTACTAACTCCAACCGTCTATTTTATCAGGGGATATTTCTGTGTTGTGTAATTCCGTACTAAAAAGGCCTACTAACTCCAACCGTCTATTTTATCAGGAAATATTTCTGTGTTGTGTAATTCCGTATTAAAAAAGGCCTACTAACTCCAACCGTCTATTTTATCAGGGAATATTTCTGTGTTGTGTAATTCCGTACTAAAAAAGGCCTACTAACTCCAACCGTCTATTTTATCAGGGAATATTTCTGTGTTGTGTAATTCCGTACTAAAAAAGGCCTACTAACTCCAACCGTCTATTTTATCAGGGAATATTTCTGTGTTGTGTAATTCCGTATTAAATAAGGCCTACTAACTCCAACCGTCTATTTTATCAGGGGATATTTCTGTGTTGTGTAATTCCGTATTAAAAAAGGCCTACTAACTCCAACCGTCTATTTTATCAGGGGATATTTCTGTGTTGTGTAATTCCGTATTAAAAAAGGCCTACTAACTCCAACTGTCTATTTTATCAGGGGATATTTCTGTGTTGTGTAATTCCGTATTAAAAAAGGCCTACTAACTCCAACCGTCTATTTTATCAGGGGATATTTCTGTGTTGTGTAATTCCGTATTAAAAAAGGCCTACTAACTCCAACCGTCTATTTTATCAGGGAATATTTCTGTGTTGTGTAATTCCGTACTAAAAAAGGCCTACTAACTCCAACCGTCTATTTTATCAGGGAATATTTCTGTTTTGTGTAATTCCGTACTAAAAAAGGCCTACTAACTCCAACCGTCTATTTTATCAGGGGATATTTCTGTGTTGTGTAATTCCGTAATAAAAAAGGCCTACCAACTCCAACCGTCTATTTTATCAGGGGATATTTATGTGTTGTGTAATTCCGTATTAAAAAGGCCTACTAACTCCAACCGTCTATTTTATTAGGGGATATTTCTGTGTTATGTAATTCCGTATTAAAAAAGGCCTACTAACTCCAACCGTCTATTTTATCAGGGGATATTTCTGTGTTGTGTAATTCCGTATTAAAAAAGGCCTACCAACTCCAACCGTCTATTTTATCAGGGGATATTTCTGTGTTGTGTAATTCCGTAATAAAAAAGGCCTACCAACTCCAACCGTCTATTTTATCAGGGGATATTTCTGTGTTGTGTAATTCCGTATTAAAAAAGGCCTACTAACTCCAACCGTCTATTTTATCAGGGGATATTTCTGTGTTGTGTAATTCCGTATTAAAAAAGGCCTACCAACTCCAACCGTCTATTTTATCAGGGGATATTTCTGTGTTGTGTAATTCCGTAATAAAAAAGGCCTACTAACTCTAACCGTCTATTTTATCAGGGGATATTTCTGTGTTGTGTAATTCCGTATTAAAAGAGGCCTACTAACTCCAACCGTCTATTTTATCAGGGGATATTTCTGTTTTGTGTAATTCCGTATTAAAAAAGCCTACTAACTCCAACCATCTATTTTATCAGGGAATATTTCTGTTTTGTGTAATTCCGTATTAAAAAAGGCCTACTAATTCCAACCGTCTATTTTATCAGGGGATATTTCTGTGTTGTGTAATTCCGTATTAAAAAAGGCCTACTAACTCCAACCGTCTATTTTATCAGGGGATATTTCTGTGTTGTGTAATTCTATATTAAAAAAGACCTACTAACTCCAACCGTCTATTTTATCAGGGGATATTTCTGTGTTGTGTAATTCCGTATTAAAAAAGGCCTACTAACTCCAACCGTCTATTTTATCAGGGGATATTTCTATGTTGTGTAATTCCCCATTAAAAAAGGTCTATAAGCTAAACGTAGTATTGTAGTTATACGAGGCTGCATGTGGCATTTTGCTGTTCCTAATATTAGCCGTAGCTGGCGCAAAACTCACTGACCTCAGTTGTTGTATTGATGGCGTTGCAGTACAGATCTCTACCTAAATAACAAAATAATATAACTTATTATATACTGTATACAACATGTTTATAGGTTTATCGTGTACGTCTTTTGAATTATGTCCTAAACATAGCAACCATGAAACAATTCACTAGTTCTGTGTTGGCCTAATTAACAGAGTGCTAATTTATATAACAGTTAACAGGGTAGGTTAGTTGGTTAACATATACGCAACATTTCAAGGAATCGATTTTAATTTTAAATAGATTAGTTTATTGGTATTTTTTAAATAATATACACAATATTTTCTCCAATAACGGTTATCATATTGAGATAATTTGAATAACCACCATGAATAAACATGTGGATAGCTAATAACAAGCAACTAATATGCCAGTCCGTGAAAATCTCTCGGGCATGTAAATTATGTCCTTCCATGTGTCAATATAATCCACTTTTAATTTCTGAATACATTTCGATATATTTAAACTCAGATAGTTTTAACTAAGGACAGATGTAAATCTACTACCAATTAATTAAGGCTGAAAAGATATGTAGAAACTTAGTTAATTATTTTATCCTGTTATTAGTGCAATGAAATAAGATAAATAGCATACCGTTAACTAAATAAGTAATTTTTTGATAAAAATCTAAAATAAGGATATAGCTTAAATACGAGTACATAAAAAGATTTGGAAAAATATTTTATTTCACAAATCAAAACTAACTTTTTATTCTTAACTCTTCAAATGTCAAGAAAGTTTAATTTCAACGTGTATTTAAAAAGAGAAAAAAAAACAATAACTGGTTGTACAATCAGTGTGAGTTAAAAATACATATTTACTATTTATTAATATTTGTATTTAATTTATATTGTCATGCTGTAGTGAATGTTTAGCAATAAATTAACGTTTTACTGAAGTACGTCTACTTCACAATAGAAATACACATGACAAAACACATCTGTAGGAAGAGCGTGGTTATTAGGGCGTGGAGACCCCATACCTGTAATTAGGGAGCCATTGTCAACACTTACATTACACCAGCGTTTACTAACCATGCCTTTATTCCTAAACCAAGAGTAGCTTGTACTGAAGGTAAGTTTTTAGACAGTAATATGTGCAGTAATCAATCAGCAGTAACGGTTTTCTTTTTAATGTTAAGTTCTGTACAGTAACAAATACTTGGAACAGTAATTAAAATAGCTGATCATTAGAAATAAAAATTTTTAAATAATATTACTAATTTTTATATACAATTTACTAATATTATGTATATTTTATACTGTCTTATATTAAAAATTTCAGTGATAGTATTTGAAAACCAAGTAGTAAAGATTTATATTTTATAATATTTATATATGAATATAATATTGTAAGTTAGGCGAAAGTATTCGTTATTTTATTTCACAATAAAATTAGATTTTTTATAATATCTGGTTATTTATCTTATATTAATAATGTGTTTATTACATTAACTACTTTTCGACAGTTTATTTCCTTGATAATATTTTACTCCAGTTTATTATAGTTTAACTGGGTTTTTAATTTTTACTTTATGCATTCAATATTAGGCATTGGTTTAGTGGCTCACAGAAAAAGTAAAATGTGGCAAACTAAATATCTACTCAAAAAAGTCACACATTAAAATCAATAGAGTAGCATAACTTAGTATTTGACCTCCATTACTAATACTTTTGCCAAACATGTCCAACAATACTGAGTTTTATATCAACTCTTTGTCCCATGATTTCTAAAAGCGAACAACACTAATGATTTTAACACGCTTGTAAAATGTTTTAAAACATTTTAAAATGCAAATATTTTAAAAAGACGCACGTTTTTAATTTTTTTATAGTATATCAATACAATTGTAATGTTTATACATTGCTACGTGTATTGTGCATATTTTATGATATTGAATAAATACTGCAGTACAGCGTAAGTAGATATAATATTGTTAGTAATAAATAACAAGTAAAACTAAAAATATGTTAAACGAACCTTTCAAGTACATAGCAACAATTGGAAGACTTCTTTATAGAGTACATTAAAGAGTATAAATAGTAAATAAGGATTACTCAAATAACAAACATTTTGAACAACAAATTGAAAAAAAGCATAGTAATTTTTAGTTATTTTGATCGATTTAAAAATAATTTCCACTTTTTTGTTTGATAAAACATATTTTGGTATTTTTACAACCACATTACCACATTACCACAACCACATTAGTGCCTTTCTAGGGAATATTAAAAATGGCTAAAAATTAAATATTTTACAAAACTACGTATATCAGGTGATTAAATATATAAATAGTACACACATTTTTGGATGAACCAAAATTTTTATAAATGGTCATTTACAGTTTAATATACCTTGATTTAAAACAAAAAATGAGGAAAATAAGTGCACAAAAACAAAAAGTATAAGAATATGTTGCAGAAAAAATTTAAGAATACCTCATTAGATTTCTATGTACTAAAAAATTGTTTTGATACAGTATTTATGAATAAACCATCCTTAGTGATTTATATTATTACTATAATTTATTTCTTAAAATTACTATACAACCACAAAATTTTAAACCCAGAATTATAAAACATCTTGAATTCAAATCTTTATCTTCGATTTATTCATACTGTATTGGAACACCTTCAAAACAACACAATATTTAATTTAATATCCAAATGTTTTCTGACATTAACTTAATGTAGTTTACACAAAAGTATCCTGTCCAACCACCCCCGCCCTATTCAGTAAGTCAGATGTTTTCTTTGACATTATTGAAGTTAAATATGTTCTTCTTTTAAGCACAATACATTAAATAATTGAGGTATTCCTACTGTTGGCTGCAGTACAAGCTTTGCTTTAGTTTATGAAGTATATAACGCGACTATATTAAAGAATATTTCAAATATATGTAAATATTATACCTAACATTCTGTATGTTTAAGGCCTAACATTCTGTCATTAGAAAATATATTTTTTCGGTAATGATCGATCGTTGTCTCCTGAAAACCATTTTTAAGGATAACACAACGTTATTTTGTAGGAAATGCTTTTTTTTAACTTGGGTAACGAAACGAAACGAATAAACGAAATAAATAAACGAAACTATCCCCATTTCATATTCTTCTCATTCTGGGTTGACGACCAATTTTGTAGAATATTATAATGCATATAGTTATATTCTAAATGTTCCTTCGATGCTTTAATATAAATATTTGTTTAAGTGTTGTGTTATATAAATAACCAGTTTCAGTTTCCGACTAGTTGTAGATAGGCTAAAAATATTTAATAATAAAAAAACCCTATTTATTATATTTGGTAAATGAAAGATGCTCAAATCATATTTATATAGTATAATTATTATACTAGCATTGATCAAATGTAACTAAAAAGTGTGAAAAACTAGGATTAATTAAATACTTTGATAATGGAATCAATTTAGTTGACATGTAACTGCTATAAAGTACGCTGCGAAATGCAGTTTCCTAGAGATAAATAACAAAACCGTTCAAAAAAATTATTTTCTTGTTTTAATCATAATAATAACATATAATAGTGTAAAGTTATTTAACAAAATATATTCCGTTAACGACATTTTACAATCAATGATTACATATTTACAAATACCAGTAATATTTTTAATGTTTTTACAAATAAATAATTAATATAATTTGGTATATAACACTGTGAATATATATATATATATATGGTAATAAAAAAAAACTTACAAAAAAATGTTTTTCGTAGTTGTTATCAGAACAAAATCAATAAGACTTCGTTACAAAGTTCCTTTTTATTTTGGTGGAGTTTACCCTGCAAATAATTAAATTTGTATCTAAATTCAACTAAGTTCTCTAAGGGATCTTAGATTTTACAATCCCAAGCTGGTAGGTGAATTGATTGTATATGCCACAGTATTCTAATTCCCAGCAAGAGAAAACCACGAGATAATATAATTGTGTCTCTTAAGAGCCATGTTTCATGATGGTTTAGTTATATAAGAGAACGTCACGATGCACAATTTTATAAAAATATAAATCATGTTTTTTATTTAATCAAAGCACGTTTACAATCCTCACACTAGCGGTATTTGCTATGGATATCACCTTCGCAAGTCGTTCACTAGATTTTCACACTTAGACTTAGTTTATATGTTGTAAGGAAATGGTCAAAATAGTAATGACCATGTTTAAAGGCCTAAATTGTAATTTCAAAAGTGTTTGTTGCTTTTTGCTATGTTTCCTGTTTTCTAAAATATCCTAAGATTTTGTATTGTTTAATGTATAATGTGTGACTATTACTTTTAATACATCAGTATAAATCATATTCAACTAGTGAATAACACTTTTAGTTACAAAAAAAACTGTATCCAAAACAAATTTATTGAAATAAAACTACCATAACAAATTAACAATTCGTCTTATAATATGAAAACATAGTTAATTTTGAAATGTATGGTTATTGATTCAAAACTCGTATTTTACATTAGTGGGTAATAACCCTTTTGACTATACTGTACAAATAAGATAAAAAAAAGTATCCAACAATTGTTTTACATTTATTCGATTAAGTTAGATTGTTCAAATTTAAAAATGTTCTGGCGATTTCCAACGCTGCAAGTGTGTTTTAAATCCAACAAAACGTTTCGACATATATACAATTACCCTTCTCAAGTGCCACTTACTACTTAATCCTACAAATAAAACTATATTGTTGCATACAAACTGACTAACCCATGTCAACATTCTTCAATACCTATACTCTTATAGATTACCATTGAATATTCATAAATTCATGTCTTCTTACAAACTAATAAAATTTAACACGTATACAAAAAAACATATATTACAAAGAACAAACTATTACTTTGTGGTAGTTTAAAAGACACTTGAGAAGTTAGAAATGTCCAATAAATTGTCCACTAACTAACTACTTACACAATTCGTCTTTGGCATTTATATGTTTAAACATTATATAATGATCGAGTTACATATTAATCTTACTTGGTGCTAATTTGTGTATATTCCAACATTTTTATAGGCAATTAGTGCATATTACTATTTGTCAAAATTATTGTAAATTATTATTTTTATGAAATATATATTTGGCAATTTTTTTAGATAAACGTTGTGTATTGGTTTGATTAGATAATTATAATTAGGCCATAATACATGAATTAATTTTATTATATTTAATTTTAAAAATTATGTGATTTTCTGATATTATATTCCCTCTGAGATATATGATGCAGGACAAATATGATATAAAAATGTCTACTAACGACAATGACATTTATACATTTTTTTGTTGAAAGAAAAACAAAAGACTAGTAATAAATTGAAATGCGTTAAAGTTTAGTGACTGATTATATGATTTAATAAAACAATACCTTAATAAACAGAAAAACAAGTGAGTAATTATTTACCTGTCTCTAGTAGGTACAAATCTAGAATATCTTCTCATTTAGGATACTTTTACAACACGAACTAAGTTTTAAAAATAACATATTTAAACATTCCAGCCATATTTTTAATGTAAATTACTTGATTAAATTCATTAGACTGCGTAAGACTTAAAAATAAACTGAGGCAGATATTTACTTTTTGACAAGTATGTAAACAAAATTTAGGCAGTAAATACGACAGAAATAAAATACTTCGATATAAACTTTTTTTATAATAATGCATAAAATAATCAATTTCATACTGCACAGGTATATTTAATTAAATACTTAATTATACAATTGCTACCTCATTGCTTCATTTTATAGGTTTATATTATATTATATCAATCAATAAAAATTAATTATAGTAATGGATTAATTTAAAAAAAATCTTACTAAACAAATCTTATTAATATAGGACTTACATTCAAACAAGAGGAAGCATTAAACAACTATGAATATTATACTGAGCAACTCTCAGGAACTCTATTGAGTCATTGGGGATGTTGGTTACATTCCATTGAATTAGATTGCTTGGTTAATTAAGGATACTGTGTTGTATGTATAATCCCAGAAAGCCGCGCCACATAACTACTAGTACTTGTTAGAGCTCTAAGGGTAATCCACCCCTATCGGCTTGATAGCAGCTAAACACCTGCCTGTAGTGGTTTGGGGTTACTAGTACTGTGTTGTATGTATAATCCCAGAAAGCTGCGCACGCCCCATAACTACCAGTCCTCGTTAGAGCTCTGAGGGTAATCCACCCCTAGTGGCTTGATAGCAGCTAAACACCTGACTGTAGTGGTTTGGGGTTACTAGTACTGTGTTGTATGTATAATCACAGAAAGCCATGCCACATAAATATCAGTCCTCGTTAGAGCTCTGAGGGTAATCCACCCCTAGTGGCTTGATAGCAGCTAAACACCTGACTGTAGTGGTTTGGGGTTACTAGTACTGTGTTGTATGTATAATCACAGAAATCCATGCCACATAACTACCAGTCCTCGTTAGAGCTCTGAGGGTAATCCACCCCTAGCGGTTTGATAGCAGCTAAACACCTGACTGTAGTGGTTTGGGGTTACTAGTTCTGTTTTGTATGTATAATCACAGAAAGCCATGCCACATAACTACCAAACCTCGTTAGAGCTCTAAGGGTAATCCACCCCTAGCGGTTTGATAGCAGCTAAACACCTGACTGTAGTGGTTTGGGGTTACTAGTACTATGTTGTATGTATAATCCCAGAAAGCCATGCCACATAACTACCAGTCGTCGTTAGAGCTGTGAGGGTAATCCACCCCTAGCGGCTTTATGGCAGTTAAACACCTGACTGTAGTGGTTTGGGGTTACTAGTACTGTGTTGTATATATAATCACAGAAAGCCATGCCACATAACTACCAGTCCTCGTTATAGCTCTGAGGGTAATCCACCCCTAGCGGTTTGATAGCAGCTAAACACCTGACCGTAGTGGTTTGGGGTTACTAGTACTGTGTTGTCTCGATGTACTATAGTCTTGTCTTGTTTAGTTTTAGATTATTGTTGAGGGAATTTTATTATAGTTATTGATTTACTAAATTAATAATATACTAATACTTTAACACATTTGTAAGTACAGTATCAGTTTAAATCTGTACTATATGAAAATGTATATTATTAAATAGGTATTCAGTACTTAAAGGAGGTACCTATGAAACAAAATGTAAATTTTTATACAACAATTATCATATAAACTTATTTGAAAAGATTATCAAACATCTATAATAATGACATTTTTTATCTACATTAATACACTAACGAATATGAATGGTAGTTCATTGATTTTTGAATGATAATATATCATAGTATGCGGTAGATATTTTATCTCATGCGTTTTTTTTCCATAAAACTTTCTTTTTATAACATTATTGGAATAAGGTTTTTTAAATTACACATGTCTTATTACTTAATAACACTACAAGATTATAATGAATAAATATTGTGTCTGGAACCTAAACTGTATATTATATTGTTAATGATTTATAAATGTCTTAAATTTTTAAATATAAATATATGAAACGTCACTTATAATTGTATAAAGATATGTACTATTATAAAAAAGCTTATTGTTAATTTAATTAAATGAAATAAATTATTTTTAGATTTTTTTCTAATCATAAAATAATATGATATAGGTACACGAAATTACAATTATAAATTGAAATCAGACTAAATTAAGTGCTTAATTTTGTAATCTTAATTTAAATATTATAAGTGGAACAACATTTTGTAAAAACTAATAGAAAAATTAAGTAAGGTTGAATGAACAGATTTATAAAAATATATGTTATATATTTATAAACTATTAATTGTTAGGCCTTATGTGTATTAAAAATAAATTAATATTGCGATATGTGCTAGTAATTTTTAATTAATATTCATAAAATTTCAAAGTAACCGAACTATTCTAAAAACAAAGTTAAAATATTAAGGTGAATTAACTAAACCTCTCCAGAAAGGTTTTCTACGGCTATCAGATCAATGAGGTTTAAGCCCACAACTTAAACAGGGAATGGTGGTGGCACACAGTGGCTTTCAGGGACTACACAAAGGTTACTTTGTTTAATGATTTACTCCATACATTGGTAAGTAGATATATTTTGAAATATATTAATGCATCATGATACAAATACTAGAACTGCTGTTTTTAGTAGTATTATTATGTTGTTATTTAATAGTTAAAAATGTTTTTTAGAACAGTCTATATCAATATTGTTATTTGAAGTATTTATATTTTTATATTAATGAGTAGCTTGCACTTTAGTGTAAGTAGAAAAAGTATGTAATATCTTTCCCGAATCAGAATTGTGTTTTACAAAACTGAGCCTATGAGGCTAACTTATATTTTTTTTACTACACATAACTGCTATTAAAGTTCATTCATAATTGTTGGTAATAGAAGTTGGTTGGTAAAATTAATTTTAAACCATTAATCAATTAGGACATGGACAAATTTCCCACGTAAAAAGAGGTGAATTTACTTTATAAACACTCATGTATGAATTATATTTACAATAAAAACAGGTAAATGTAACTTTAGTAAATATAACACATCAGCTAGTTGTCACTGGTTACTAGTTTTGGTATGTGCTAATACTAATTGCTTGATAAATATGTAAATATTTGGAATTACACTTTATATCAACACCTATTTATTTTCTCTTATATTTAATCTACCCTCAGTTAACCTAATAGTCAAAAGGACGGATATAGTCAATATATTCAATATATTTTGAATAAACTGCTGTTTAATTTTTAATATTTTGAACTGATTTAAAAAACGAAACAAGCTCTGGAAATATTTTCTCCAGAAGACAAACATAAATTCGATTTAATATACTTTTTATTCCCGTTATTTTCTTAGATTAAACTGGTCTTTTAATTAGTTTATTTTTCGCAGCTGAATTATTTAACCAACAAACATAATTAGTTTATTACATTGATGGTTTTGGACTATCGATGACTGTGACATTTACTTCAATACAAAAAATAAAAAACTACAGTTATCCAGTTTTAAAATGTTTTTCGATAAATAACAAAGGAAAGTGAAATTTACATTGAATACTTTTCAATATAAATAAAATGATAAATACATAAATTAATGAAGATATACAATGCATTTCTTTATCACTGAACCTGAACTTGTACTGAATAAAATAATACAAATCACAATATTATGTAATTGTGAATCATCCCAATTCAGTTATCATAATATAATTTTACATTTCCTAATAAATTGATATATGTATACGTGTTATGCATACATTTTAGGTTAATATTATTAGTGCCATATAAAAACGAAAAAAAATTTTAATTATTAACTAAGCATAGGTTAGAAAGAAATGTATTGTAATCATAAGTATATATGCACATTATTTTAAAGGGCTGATCAAAAAAAAAATGCTACAAACTCCACCTTAAAAGGTTTATGTGTTACAAACTGGTTGGCGAAAGTTTTAAACCGCCACCATTCTATAACCGGTAAAGATTTTGAAGTGCAGTTTGAGGCATTCTTCTTTTTGGACCAGCACTTTAAAATGATGTGCTTATCAACCTATGCTTACAATAACATTTTTATACTGACTCCTCGTGTACCTTTCCCATAGAATAAAAGAAGGACACTGAATACATCTTAAAGTAGATGTTTTTGTACAGTTATTACGTATGAAGTTTTGTATCGTCATCTGTTATCGTTACCAAATTATTTCATTCTTGAACTTGTATATAAGATCCGTAATGGAACTTTCGAGCGCCGCCATTTCGTTTAGCATTATTTAACCTTTTGAGTTCTAATTTTTGGTATTATAATTGCCTACTAATTAAGACCATTACAATGGTATACACATCAACGCATGCTTAAATTTACGATTATCCAGCGACTTTTTATATGCTATCCCCCTGAAGTGGTGAAGAGCTACTAATACCAAAAAGTAAAAATGTATCCTGTATATCACATTTAAAAGTTTTATATTTGTTTGTTTACGTGTAAATAAGATATTGGACTGTTCTATGACTTTTCAGCGTATATAATCGATATTATAAACCTATTAAAATAACAGTTAGTTCATAATTTGGTAAGTTATTATAATTAAAACGATGTATAAAATTTGTAAATTAGTATAAGAGAGATGTGCAATTAAATATTTAATATAATTTTATAGGATATTAATTAAATAGTAGAGCTTCCAATTTTTATACAAGCTTAATTAATATTAGAAGTGTTATGTACAAAGTTAAAACAAGAGAAAAAATGAGGTGAAGAAGTATACAGACATTCCGTGCATGGCAGCGATTTATGAAGACCACTATACTATATCCACGTCGTCTCTGTCATTTCTGTACCTGGCACGTTCTAAGGTTTCCTTATTGATTTAAGTATATATGATCTAATGGTAGTCTGGTAAAGTTAATATACTGCCGGAAATGTTATAGGTTTAGTCATATAAGAGCAGTTTTTGTTTTGTGGTGTTCCGTTCATCGTATTTATGTTATGTTGTGGTAATAATAACGATCATGGCTTGTTATTTTCGAAAATTTATTTATTTCATTTATTTATTTATTCCATTATAACCTTCAGTATAACTTTTGGCTTTGTTCATGTTTTAAGAGCAAATATTATTTATAGTATCATCAAATCAAACAAAATATAAAACCAATATTTTACAGTTTATTCTTAAATTAATACAGTTTAAATTGAGGTAAAAAAACGATTTTAATGTAAAAGCATTACAGATCAGCTTGACATCATTAATGCCAGTATAATTAACTTAATTATCCTGGAATATATCTTTTTTGTCATGCATAATTTATGTTAAATAATATGTTATTACTGTTTGTGATATAAATAGCTATTATTTATGTAAATATGTAGGCAAGTATATATCATCTTTATTGTAGAAAGTATCTTATTTATTTCATTTATTTATTCTGAGACGTTGATCATCAAGATATGCGTTATTATCGACTTGAATGAGTGTGTTTAGTGTAGCCGAGTTAATGTAGTCATTGTTGACAATTAATGCCAACTAATACTTATAAAGTAAGTTTCATTTTTCGGTAGCCAAATTAAAAATTATCAGTTGAAAGTTATCAGCTGATACACTTACAAATCGTAGTAGACTTCAGAGGGTGTCTAATAAAAATAAATAGCCTTTAAGGTGAAAAATGTTGGTCTCCTTAGGTCCACCAGCAATTTAAATACATAGTTTTTTTTTTAATATTGACAGTTTTGAAATTTCTTTATAAATTAATAAATAAGATTATTATTAAGAAAATAATGCTTTTGGTGTTGTAAACTTTAAATATAATATGGATATGTATTAGATAAACGTAAGCATACAACTGTATTTTTGCTCTTGATACAATTAAAATGATAAAATACTGCTATACTTCAATAATTCAAATCATCACTAATTTAAAATCATTTTAAATGTATTATGACTACTTGATTAACATATTTTAGCTTAAAACATAGTTGGAACGGCAGAGATTCAAAATAGTAAAAAAAAAACTTAATTTTAAGCCTGTGTGTGTTAGGAAAACTGCAAGGAAAGTATATATTGCAAACTCAGCCACTCATGTAAACAAATGTATATATCCAACCCAAAAGGAAATAATTTAAGATGTATTGTAACCAGCAGGTTCTAACGCACGATTTATTCAACTCGAAACTTTATCTCTTGCATACAATAAATAAATAAATAAAGATACCCATTTTTCACCTAGTTGAAATGCAACTATGTATGGAAAATGGTACTCACGCTGCAGAAAACAGATAGTAACTCACTAAAGCTTCTACGGCCCAAAGGGTTTCAGGCCATGCTCCTCTCTTGAAACGTCTTCACATCAGTTTAGGGCAAATATATTTTATTCAGTGACAGTAAGGCATTCTGAAAATAAAAGTCAAACCCATAGGGTAATAATATATCCATAATTTGAGCTTGGCTATGGGATAAAAAGTCAAACAATCATAGGCGCCCTCGTCCCAAGCCTTCTCCACTGGTCAGATTGCTGCATTCTAAATTTGCCACACGTTTTATTCTCTGCTCATATGCAGTTATGGTCACTTTCTCAATGACAAGTAGGGCAATGGGGATCAGTACGGCAACAAATATAATACGTGATTTTGGGAAGGTGGACTGCAGTGGCCTGCTTGCCCGTTTGAACTTTATTGTCACCCGCCCCTCGTCAAGAAATCGAGCGTTGTTCAAACCTCATTTTGCTCATTCAAATCTTGGTGCTCACTCCCCCATCAATACTATGATGCAGCTGTACAACGCTCTACCTGATAATGTTGATATGTTGTCATCGACCTTGACCTCATTCACTACGAGTGTCAGACACTGCTTTTAATTCTAACAGTGCTGCTTGTTACATTCAAATTAAAGTTACTAAGATATTTAAATCATAATTTTATAAGTGTATTTGTATTGTTAGTGTAGTTATTTTTTGTGTGCTGGGATGTATTTATTATAGATTTAAGCTTAATGGGTTTAAAAGGTCTATTTATATTTGTTTATATTTATATATACATATTTTTCTTAATACTATTGAAGACATGAGGAGCATGATGTATGGACTTTGATTGAAACAAAAATATTTTAATTTATTTCCACTTGTAAACTAGGATTATTAGAAGCTTTTATTAATATGTTGCAATGTAATTGGATTTATATCTGTATTGTAACATGTAAAATTTCAATAAATAAATAAAATTACATTTAAACGTGCACAGGATATTTCTGTAGAATGTCATTTTTATTTTAGTGCTATTTTGGGATTATGTACTTTGTTAGTTTTCAGTGAGACATAACTTTTCTTTGTTTTTAAATACCATCCTACATCCACTTATCTTAATATCATCTCTAGTTTTTTGAGATTTCTACCTTTACCGTAAGGAATAGTAGTATTTAGATTAATGACTAAAAAAAGATCAAAAGACATAAAATTAAAATCAATAACAAGGCAGCCACACTTTTTGGTATAGGAACAGTATTAAAAGCAATTATATGACATAGCACTTTAAACATATTAAACGTTTTTAACATGCACGACTTTGTTTTAATCATGAGTTTAGAAAAAAAAAAAAAAAAAGGAAAAAAAACACTATAATCATTATCATTTGTAGTGGAAAATTAACAAAATGTCCATTAAATTCGGAGATATGCTGAAAATATATTTAAAATTTGAACTAATCGGAACAGTCTGCAATTTGAAGTATAATAGGAAAAGCATTATCCGTTGACTTCTTTATAAATTACCAGTTCTTTAAACATTTAATATCTTTACTTAATGGATCTATGACAAAAATGTTTTTAAAACATAATTCATAGCAATTTTACTTAAAACCATGAAAGTTAAATGTTTAAGTATATTATTATGTACACAAATTTTTTGAAAATATTTAAACTTTCCTTTTCATTTAATTACCACGTGTTAAAACAACAAAATGATATTCAAAGCAATTCAAACAGTTTAACAAACGTTAATAAGGAACTAACAATATATACCTAAATAGCACCATAGTTAAAAATACTACTCTCTATTCTTCGTTTGTCGAATTATTCTTGAGGTACCGTCTCGTTAAGCATTGATACTTCTTAAGTTTATAAACAGCCACTCAACAGTCTAGTAATGGATTTAATATGCAGTTATATGAGCCTGTGGTATTTAATTCTTGGAAAACCACTTTATTTAAATATTATATTGTAAGTATGCTTACCACATTCAAGATTATTTACTAGACTTTATTTTTGCTCACATGTAGATTTTATAATTATATGAATTAACAAAACAGCCAAATTTTTAAATGCTATAGTGAATGTTACAAACAAGTTCCTTAGAGTAAATTGAACTTTGATTTATAATGGATCTTATACATACACTCGTTTTTGCTAAACATAATTAGTTATGTTTATCAACACTATAATATATATGTAAGAAAACCATTTCGCCCCTTTTTTATTAGCACGGTGATACTCATATTCTACAAATATGTTAGTTTAAATGTCGAATTGTAATTTCATATTTTCGTTGTTCTTGCATCATAAATATTGTACATGTTTTCTCTTACATTACTTTGTAAAACCTAACAGTTCCCTTAACAATGCAAGGTAAAAGTTTAAATAAATTCTCTTATAAATTCGATATATATATATATATATATATATATATATATTTTTATTTTAATGTATATAGTTAAACATTTAACTTTGGGAAAAAACTTTTAGACTTCGATAAGAAATCTTTGAGTGCCAGTTTTACAGTACCAATCAATTTAAACAAAATTGTTGATTAAGGATAAGAGCTGAGTCAAAATAGAAACACTTTCCAGAAATCTCAATATTAAAATTCCAGTAATAAACCTTTTTTTAACACCATATATTTTTACCATTGTCATAAGCTTTAGAAAAAGAAAGCAGGTACTTCATTAATTTTAAATTAAATATTAAATAATATTGAATCTGAACATACAATATGTTTAAACGTTATAACTCTAGTCAGCATATATAATAATAATAATAATAACAAAATTAAAATATCTTCTTTTTAATTTTGTTTTAAAAATAAAACTTGTTATATCTTTAATTTTTCATAATCTTTAGTTAATAAGATATATGTTGGCGTATATTTTACTAACTCAAAAACGAGTTTGACAACATACGCATGCCTACTTATCACTTAGAACTGGGATATTATTAATAACATTTATAATACAACAATTAAATAAATTCTGCTAAACTTTAAATAATAAATTAACACATAAATATTGTAATAAAATGTGTCTAACAGAATGAAATAACTGTGTTAGCAAATTCTGGGAAAAACAGTTTCAATGAAAAGGGAAGACTTCAGCCCGTACCTGGTACCGTGATGTCTAAGACATAATATCGTGATATTTATTGAATTGCTGCCGAGCACGGGATTTATAAATACACTGGCATCCTTCTGAAGGTCTGGCTGGAAGGTCCACTTCCGTATTTCGTTTAAATTATACATAAGTTTCATAAATTTATAACTCTTAATATAAAACATTCATTTTCGTATATTAGTTTTAAAAACACCGTAAGATAAGTTTATGGTCTTAAAAAAATTAAATTCTCTGTTCAGAGCAATGTTTTTTTTAAAATCCTCATTGATATTCATGTATTTATTCAATAAGACTTGGACGGTATATTATATCTTGATAAATGAGTTTTTTGACTTAATACCATGGTTAAGATAATGTAACTATTATTATTATAATTGTTTTAAAATAATTTTGGATATAAAAGTTAGGCCGGGAGTGGACAACCTTTTTGTATAATATTCAAAGACAATACACTTGATATATCAACTGCATGTCGATACACCATCGTATATTATATTTAGGGTACATCCAAATTATAAGTACCTCATAAATGAAGCAAATCAATAACTAATAAAAGCTAAAAAAATAAAACTTATAACTACAGAAAAGAGCAGTAATACAACAAACATATTTAATGATACCGCAAATTTAAGAAATCCTAACGAGCAAAGATGAGACCACGTAGACATATTTTTTCATTGTGTCACATAATTTTGTAATACAAAGATTTGCTTGAATACAATTTAAATTCATTCAAATTCTAAATGAATAAAGTAATAATTATAGATACATAAATGAAGCTGAATTGTTTATTTTTCTTATATAAATCGGTTATTCTTAATTTAAATTTTCCACTTAATGTATATTAAAAGGGCTGGAACATTATATCAATTACAGCACTGTTCGATATTATATTATATTATAGTATTGAATATTATTATTAACTTTAGTTTAGGTCTTCTTTCTTCTAAACGTATAGTTTAAAGAGATTTTTACAAATTAATAATCATTTTATTGTAGTCTATTTTAATATTTGTTTGATATTACCCAGTCTTAAAGTACAAAATTAATACCTCTGTTGAAAGTCATAATAATGAGAATATTATTTTTAGAATGTATATTTATAAAGAACAGGAGCCTTGTAAATTCTTTTTGTACATACGTAACTAAAAATATATATATGATTGATTTTCAGTAATAAATTATGACAATCAAAGAAAATGAGAAAAAAATGGAAAAAATATGTTCGTAAATTTAGTCCCGTGCCTATTTTTCCTGTACTTCGGCAATGTTTTTTCTAATTAGAACTATTACAAGGATTTTGCTGTTGAACCATATATATATATATATAATTTTTTTTTTTAATGAGGCTAGGATGGATATAGATAGGTTAGTTAAGGTTACGTTTTGAGAAGTTAGGTTCATATTATAGATTTGTTTTTGGTAACCTAACTTAATAAAACCTAACCAAACCTAATATAACCTAACCTTACCATATGCTAACTATATGCTAAACAAACCTAACATCTTAAACAAGCCTAAAATAACCAAACTAAACCTAACATTACCTAAATAAATCCAACATAACATTATTGAACTTAGGCCTATCTTATTAAACATAACTTTACTGAAAGCACTAACAGGGCCAATAATGGCCCAATAGCTCCATTATTGCCATATTCATAATCAAGACAAAATTCCATATAATTTGAGCACCCACATCGCTATATATATATATATATATATATATATATATATATATATATATATATATATATATATATATATATATATATATATATATGGGAAAAGAAGTAAAAAAGTAGGGATAAGTAATTATTGTTTATTATTGTACGCAAAATTGACATCATTTTAATTTGTACGCAAAATAAACATAGTTAAAAAAAAGAAATTACTTTATAGAAAAAATTCAAAAGCCAAAGGATACCGGAATGTTTATTCATAAGAACTTCACACAATGTTTAAAAGGATTGAGGTTTCGTATTAAAATAGATTCTTAGGACAATACGTACCTAATTAACAACACTTATATAATATGGGATCGTCACAAAGCCGTATAGTTGTCAAATAATATCTGCTCCATACATATGTTTAATAACTTTTGTAGTGACCTATTAAAAATAGAGAACCGTTTATTTTTTATTATTTTACGCAAATTTTTTTGCTTAAATATATTTTTTTAATCTTTAAAATTATGAATACCATTTTATAATTGAAAGTAGTTCCTTCCATGTTAGGTATTGTTCAGAAAAAATAATTCAAAATAAAGCTAAAGCTACTTTAATGTTGTAATAAGATACAAAACATCACGAAATAAAGTGTAGTAATTATTATTATTTTTACATAAAAAAATAATTTATATTTTATAAACAATGATGTAAATAATTTGTCATATATTAATTTATTGACTGAATATAAATGTATATTTTAATTTCAATTAAGCTATTATAATTGTTTGTTTATTTTATAATTATATTTTATCCACACTGAATATGGTAGGGTATTAAATGATATTTTATAAATATAAAATATATATATATATATATATATATATATATATATATATATATATATATATATATATATATATATATATATATATATGTAAATTTGTTAACCGTAAATAAAGCAGTGGTGAAATATTTGGCACTCAGTTAAAGCTATGCAATATATAATATATATTGCAATGTCATTTAGTGAAAATAATTAATATGAACAAGAAAAGTTCATCTTACAACAGGATAAATCCGGATGAGGTGACGTGGAAGTAATGTAGTGGTTTTACGGAATACCAGCAAGGAACAGGAAAAGGTATTGAAAAAACCTTCTTACTTTATTTTTTTATAATTTTACAATTGGTCTCTTTGAAAATAACTGTCAAATACTTGTTAGTTTGTTATATTTTCATAATCGTCTAGTTATGAGACAATTGTATTGATATATTAAAAAATACAAATTGCTTTATTCATTTATTAATTGAAAAATGCATATTGATAACACAATCAGACTTTGTCTAGATTGAACTGTATTCAGATCAAATTACCAAGGCGAGTTCCACACTCAGTGCGTAAATACATTTCTTCTACGTAAATAAATATATGAAATATTTGTATTGTTTAATATTTATTAATAATCCTTACAAGTTCTAATACACCGATTCCTGCACTGGCATGCCGTACAATTAAATACTGCAAATCTCCTTTTTATTAAAGATTAAATATCATAAAAGTTTTTAAAAATTTCAAAAAATTAAATCACCATTAGCATTAATATAGACTTTTATTTTCAGAAAACTGAAAAAAAGACTTACAAATATTATTAAGTTAAACGAACTTTCATCACAAAGTACGTGAATTCTCTTAAGTGTTTTAATTAATTGTATCAATATGTGTATTAATTTACAAATCACACAAATGCATGAACAAAAATGTTTCCATTTAGTAATGTATAACTGGCGATGAAACTGGTCCTTTTCGCAGTTATAAAATATAACAATTTCCTCCTGTGTAATATAACAATGTTGACACAGCAAACAAACTAAGAACTACAAAAGGAAATGTCAACAGCAACTTTGTAGTAATAGGTGGAGGGGGTGGAATTTTTCTATACTATTCACGATGGAAAGTTTTTGTTTTAAAATACATTTCGCTACTCGATGTATAGTTTTGTAGTTATTTTAATACAATACACTTTTTACTATTTTAAACATTAATGTATTTAGGCAATTAGGAGTAATATATTTCTTAATGTGACATTCTAATGGCTTGGGTAACAAAATGTCACATTTAGATAAAGTTAACCAAACACAAAGTAGTTATATCCTTTTTATAACATTCAGAGCCACTAATTAAAGAAGCTGAAGATAATGGGATAAATTTACCTCTGCTTTCACCTGCCATTTTTCCCTCCCAAAAGAGTTATACGATTGGAGGTTTTCAACAAATAGTGCTATAAGGAAACTTATCAAAAAGTGGTAACTCTAAAAGCCCTATAAAAGGAAGTGCTAGGAGAGTATTCAGATAAAAAAATGCAACTATTAGGTAAATTACTAATACGTAGTTAGTGATGTTTAAATGAGCCTTCCTCGGCATACATGCTGGTACTATGAGCCTTCCTCGACATACATATTGGTACTATGAGCCTTCCTCGACATACATATTGGTACTATGAGCCTTACTCGACATACATATTGGTACTATGAGCCTTACTCGACATACATGCAGGTACTATGAGCCTTCCTCGGCATACATGCTGGTACTATGAGCCTTCCTCGACATACATATTGGTACTATGAGCCTTACTCGACATACATGCAGGTACTATGAGCCTTCCTCGGCATACATGCTGGTACTATGAGCCTTCCTCGACATACATATTGGTACTATGAGCCTTACTCGACATACATGCAGGTACTATGAGCCTTCCTCGGCATACATGCTGGTACTATGAGCCTTCCTCGACATACATATTGGTACTATGAGCCTTACTCGACATACATGCAGGTACTATGAGCCTTCCTCGACATACATATTGGTACTATGAGCCTTACTCGACATACATGCAGGTACTATGAGCCTTCCTCGGCATACATATTGGTACTATGAGCCTTATTCGACATACATGCTGGTACTATGAGCCTTCCTCGACATACATATTGGTACTATGAGCCTTACTCGACATACATGCAGGTACTATGAGCCTTCCTCGGCATACATGCTGGTACTATGAGCCTTCCTCGACATACATATTGGTACTATGAGCCTTACTCGACATACATGCAGGTACTATGAGCCTTCCTCGGCATACATGCTGGTACTATGAGCCTTCCTCGACATACATATTGGTACTATGAGCCTTACTCGACATACATGCAGGTACTATGAGCCTTCCTCGACATACATATTGGTACTATGAGCCTTACTCGACATACATGCAGGTACTATGAGCCTTCCTTGACATACATATTGGTACTATGAGCCTTATTCGACATACATGCTGGTACTATGAGCCTTCCTCGACATACATATTGGTACTATGAGCCTTACTCGACATACATGCAGGTACTATGAGCCTTCCTCGACATACATATTGGTACTATGAGCCTTCCTCGACATACATGCTGGTACTATGAGCCTTCCTCGACATACATATTGGTACTATGAGCCTTACTCGACATACATGCAGGTACTATGAGCCTTCCTCGGCATACATGCTGGTACTATGAGCCTTCCTCGGCATACATGCTGGTACTATGAGCCTTCCTCGACATACATATTAATACTATGAGCCTTACTCGACATACATGCAGGTACTATGAGCCTTCCTCGGCATACATGCTGGTACTATGAGCCTTCCTCGACATACATATTGGTACTACGAGCCTTACTCGACATACATGCAGGTACTATGAGCCTTCCTCGGCATACATGCTGGTACTATGAGCCTTCCTCGACATACATATTGGTACTATGAGCCTTACTCGACATACATGCAGGTACTATGAGCCTTCCTCGACATACATATTGGTACTATGAGCCTTACTCGACATACATGCAGGTACTATGAGCCTTCCTCGACATACATATTGGTACTATGAGCCTTATTCGACATACATGCTGGTACTATGAGCCTTCCTCGACATACATATTGGTACTATGAGCCTTACTCGACATACATGCAGGTACTATGAGCCTTCCTCGACATACATATTGGTACTATGAGCCTTCCTCGGCATACATGCTGGTACTATGAGCCTTCCTCGACATACATATTGGTACTATGAGCCTTCCTCGACATACATGCTGGTACTATGAGCCTTCCTCGACATACATATTGGTACTATGAGCCTTACTCGACATACATGCAAGTACTATGAGCCTTCCTCGACATACATGCTGGTACTATGATCCTTACTCGACATACATGCAGGTACTATGAGCTTTCCTCGACATACAGATTGGTACTATGAGCCTTATTCGACATACATGCAGGTACTATGAGCCTTCCTCGACATACATATTGGTACTATGAGCCTTACTCGACATACATGCAGGTACTATGAGCCTTCCTCGACATACATATTGGTACTATGAGCCTTACTCGACATACATGCAGGTACTATGAGCCTTCCTCGACATACATATTGGTACTATGAGCCTTACTCGACATACATGCTGGTACTATGAGCCTTCCTCGACATACATATTGGTACTATGAGCCTTACTCGACATACATGCAGGTACTATGAGCCTTCTTTGACATACATATTGGTACTATGAGCCTTATTCGACATACATGCTGGTACTATGAGCCCTCTTCGACATACATGCTGGTACTATGAGCCTTACTCGACATACATGCTGGTACTATGAGCCTTCCTCGACATACATATTGGTACTATGAGCCTTCCTCGGCATACATGCTGGTACTATGAGCCTTCCTCGACATACATATTGGTACTATGAGCCTTCCTCGACATACATGCTGGTACTATGAGCCTTCCTCGACATACATATTGGTACTATGAGCCTTACTCGACATACATGCAGGTACTATGAGCCTTCCTCGACATACATGCTGGTACTATGATCCTTACTCGACATACATGCTGGTACTATGAGCCTTCCTCGACATACATGCAGGTACTATGAGCCTTCCTCGACATACATGCAGGTACTATGAGCCTTCCTCGACATACATGCTGGTACTATGATCCTTATTCGACATACATGCTGGTACTATGAGCCTTACTCGACATACATGCTGGTACTATGAGCCTTCCTCGACATACCTGCAGGTACTATGAGCCTTCCTCGACATACATGCTGGTACTATGAGCCTTCCTCGACATACATATTGGTACTATGAGCCTTACTCGACATACATGCAGGTACTATGAGCCTTCCTCGACATACATGCTGGTTCTATGAGCCTTACTCGACATAAATGCTGGTACTATAAGCCTTCCTCGACATACATGCCGGTATTATGAGCCTTACTCGACATACATGCAGGTACTATGAGCCTTCCTCGACATACATGCTGGTACTATGAGCCTTACTCGACATACATGTTGGTACTATGAGCCTTCCTCGACATACATGCAGGTACTATGAGCCTTCCTCGACATACATGCTGGTTCTATGAGCCTTCCTCAACATACATGTTGGTACTATGAGCCTTCCTCGACATACATGCTGGTACTATGAGCCCTCTTCGACATACATGCTTGTACTATAATCTTTACTCGACATACATGCTGGTACTATGAGCCTTACTCAACATACATGCTGGTACTATGAGCCTTCCTCGACATACTTGCTGGTACTTTTAGCCTTCCTCGACATACTTGCTGGTACTATGAGCCTTCCTCGACATACATGCTGTTACTATGAGCCTTCCTCGACATACATGCTGGTACTATGAGCCTTCCTCGACATACATGCTGGTACTATGAGCCTTCCTCGACATACATGCTGGTACTATGAGCCTTCCTCGACATACTTGCTGGTACTTTTAGCCTTCCTCGACATACTTGCTGGTACTATGAGCCTTCCGCGACATACATGCTGGTACTCTGAGCCTTCCTCGACATACATGCTGGTACTATGAGCCTTCCTCGACATACTTGCTGGTACTTTTAGCCTTCCTCGACATACTTGCTGGTACTATGATCCTTCCTCGACATACATGCTGGTACTCTGAGCCTTCCTCGACATACATGCTGGTACTATGAGCCTTTCTCGACATACGTGCTTGTACTATGAGCCTTAATCGACATACATGCTGGTTCTATGAGCCAGCTACATGATTTAACTAGTATTAGAACAGCTTAGCATCACTAGCACCAACTATATATAAATGACTACATTAGAAGGCTGTTGTAGGTTCACAAACTGACACAAGAGAAGGGAAAATACCAAGAAAAAGGGGTTCAGCTATTCATGATGTCGTTCATGAGTTTTCAAACGTGAAATTTATCCCAAAGAAAGTGGGATAAATCTCAGGTAAGGAGGGAAAATGAGCAAAGGGATGCTAGGAATGATGTACCAGCATAAGAAGATATAAAGACACGTTCATATAATTATTTCAGATATACCTTGGTTTCAGAAGGGCCAATTCTAAATCCTTGGGGAAAAGTGAAATCATTTATTTCCGCAGAAATATAGTGCTGAGATCCACCATATTTTGAAATCTACTAATGACGGGGTGCTTCAGGAGTTTACTGGGTGTAATGCCTGAGTAAAGCTACAGGAGGAAAGCAAAAAGGTGACTAGGAACAAGGGTGATGTTCAGACTATATTCCTCAAATTGAGGACTGAGGTCCCAGATCTTGACGACCGAATCACTAGGGGAAATCTCAGGAGGATATAACAATATGTTAACTCAACCTAAATTGGGAGCTTAAGATCATCATGTGCACTCCTATCAAGCGTGAACAGGAGATAATTTTTGTAAAGATGGACATAAATTAATGTCTTCTGATCCTGCAGATTTGCAAAAAAAATATATATATATATATATATATATATTTGTCTTGTCAATTGCAGTTTCCATCAGCATGCAGAGGTAGGGTGATTTTACAGATCAACGGATTGCTCTAATCTAGGCCAGAGCATAAATTGTTTGACGTGAATTTCAAAACTTTTAACATTAAAAAAATATACAAATCAGGATTTAAATACATGTTAATAAAACCGTCTTGGGATTATCTTTCTGATCTGAAATTTGTTTAGTACTGATATGAAATCATCCCTATCTGTATTCATCAACAACAGATTATTCGAGGATTTTGCGCCTATAACAACTCGTATATACCTTCTTAAAGGTGTCACGTCGTATGCAAAATGAATATTTCCATAGCGTAAGAACCGTGAAGAAAGTAATTACTAAAATTAAGGTAACTATCATACTTTAGCGTGTTTGGGTGTGAGGTAAAAGTATTTATAAAACATATTGTGTGTTTTAGTTGTGATTTATTGAAGAATTAAGCTGTTAACAGTTAAAATAATAAAAGGTAAGATGGAAGTATTTGACAAATGACGAAGGAAGTGTGAATTAATAGACAAGGAGACACTGTCTGTGGTTGCAAATGACATTCAGGTTTTCCTGTTGAAATAGGTCTATAGGAAGAAACTCTTAGTATATGAATCAAATTTCGTTAACAAATATTAGAGATTTTGGAAAGGTATGTGTTAATTGTGATTCTTATTGGAAAACCTATATTGCAGTATTTGTGTCATAGAAACTTTTAGGCTCTTTGATAAACCAAAAATATACACCTGTTTAATTTGTTATTTATTGGCTGTTAGACTTACGCAAGGGAAAGATAACTGAGTAATAATCAACCATACATTTTATCATGTCTCATTTTATTTATTTCTCATGGTATACAAAGCTAACTAATGTCTGAGAAGTTTGTAAATTGTTTCAACAATCAGCAACAAATTTATATCTAAAAGCTAACTTACTTATATATGAATTACAATTGAACTATTCATGATTCCATAACAAACGAGGTATTTCGTTTCACTTAAGATTTATGATGGAAGAAGGACCTTAAAACGTATGAATCATGAATGAATAAATCAATTCTTTTGTTAATCAAAGATTCTCAAAATTAATAATCTCGATTGTAATCTCTAGAAATACGTAACCTGGAAATTGTTATTTGCTGTTCAGACAACAGTTCTGGTTATAATAAAAAGCAGTATATCGTTGCTATGTAGTAAACACTGATATACTTATCTAAAGTATGTATTTCCATGACGTGTTTTTCTCACTAATAAAAAAAAGAGAAAATATGCAGTATCCTTCTGAAACTTTTGGTGGATGTTATTTTGACAGCTGTACACACACCCTTAATATATTTTGAATTATGATTTTAATAATTTAAATCTGATGCTCACCCCATAATGTTGTTCATATCCTCCAAGCTGTTGACTGTCGAGTGTTGTACAGTTTTTTCGTGTGTTTAGTTTTAGTACATCAATCGTAAATTTTTTAGTTGACAAATATCAAAGAATATGTTAGGCCAACCTTTGATTAATTAGTTTTTTTAACTTCAACAATTTTGTTAGCTATAACTTGTAAACTAATTATTTAATTTTTTTTAATCTTTTATTTGATTGTCTCTTACAACTTAATGATAAGAATTTAATGAAGATTAATTGAACTTAACAATTAAGTATTACATAATTTGACAACTGTACCTGTTATTTGACAACCATAATGTAATACTGAACGTTATGTAAACATGACGTGGTGCTAAGACAAATACCTTCTGTATCATACAATAGGGACTACGTGCTATTACCTTTTGTAAGCTGCTTTGAACGTCAGTGCAAACAGACGTTATTCTGTTTGTTTTTGCAACAAAATCAATAGTAGGAGCATAAACCTATTTAAGGATTCTCAAATGTATATTGTTTTAATAACTATGACTATGATAGGTTCGTGTTAAATTGTGGAAATTTCATTAATAGCCTAGAGAAGTTAATAGTGTTGAAGGACATCAGAAACTTAAATATATATATATATATATATATATATATATATATATATATATATATATGATATATATATATATGATATAGATAGTTGGTTAATAAATAACACGTACAACCTCAAATAAAAGTTTACTTAAAATTTGCTACAGGATGTGAAAGATAAATGGTCTATTGTGTGGTAAACTTAGTATTTCCGTTAAATTGTCGTTTATACGTGTAACTTAAATTTTATTGGCAAGAATCTATCCACAGATCTAACAAACTGATTGATACCTATGAGGGTATTTTTCAACAGAAAATACATTGTAGTAGAGCAATACCATGTTTTATGTTATAATGTTAAAATGTCGTGCCACTTTAACATTTAAATGTCTTACATGAAGTGTTAAAAGAAATAAGCCAATGTATATATTAATGTTTTGATTTATCTTAGGTAAATAACATTAGAACTATAATATGTTATAATCGTCTGCTAACACTTGAACTTGTCGTGATGTCTTCAGGTAATTTACAAATTATTATATCACATTATTGCCACTTTTTATAAATAAAACATAATATTTTGAGGTTATTATATTCAGTCATATAGAACTATTGTTTATAAAAATGCATAACAATTATATACAGCAACTAGGGGACATCCCTGCACACTTCATGTGAAATCGACCTGAAGTTACACGTAGCAAGTGAGGTCAGAAATATAAATACTAACAATAGTTTGTATTTCTAGTTTAATAAATAAAGGTTTGCAACGCTCTAAGGTTCTGAATTGGTTACTACTCTTATTGCTTTCTTTTGAAGAAGTAAGATTTATTGCACTCTGCCACAATTACCCCAACACGTACAGTGTACCCGCCCTTACACGTACAGTGGTATTGACCCGCCCGCCCACCCTTACACCTATAGTGGTATTGACTCACCAGCCCGCCCATACAAGTACAGTGGTATTGACCCACCCGCCCGCCCTTACACCTATAGAGGTATTGACCCACCCGCCCACCCATACATGTACAGTGGTATTGACCCACCCGCTTGAACTTACACTAACAGTGGTACAATATCACTGTACGTGTATGGGTGGGTGGGTGGGTCAATACCACTGTACGCGTATGGGTGGGCTGGTGGGTCAGTACCACTGTACATGTATGGGTGGGTGGGTGGGTCAATATTACTGTACGTGTATGGTTGGATCAATACCACTGTACATGTATGGGTGGGTGGGTGGGTCAATATCACTGTGCCAACTTGCTCGTCGATTGCTGCGCTCGATACAACTTGGCCTTCAGCCTCGTCGTGACTTTTGATTACAAGTAATTGTAGATTAAAGTAAAACCACAATATTAAATTTATTTACAGTATCTCACTGAAATTATTTGCTTTGCTACCTAATTTAGTATAAATACCCAATGGAATTGCTTGGAATGTTTATAACATTTTCATTTTATTTGTTGTTTTTTTTTTAACAGCTGATTGGTAAACTCATTGTATAACATTAAAAATGTATCTATCAAAGAGCAGCTTTGTTCTGTGGAATCAATACTACAATGTCAAAATACAAAACTGTACAGATGTAATTAAAAAGATAAGATGTCGTCTTTGTAATTAAATGAAAAAAGAAGCATATTTCCATAAAAAAATAATGTTTACAATAATGTTATTAGTTTTTTTTTACATTTACAAAAATATGCTTAAGACATGACTTAATGCCTTATATGTAATGCAATTTAGAGCACACACGGACAATAACACGTTATCTATAAGTAAGACGTAGGAGAAATGTCTTATGCACTGAGTGTGGAACTCGCTCTTAAGAATAAAGAATAATCTTCAAATAAAGGAATGCCCAATAAAACCCTTACGGCCGTGGTGATCAAACCCTAGCCGGAAAACTTTCAGATGAACTCACACCAAGCCGCTTGTGTTTCGCTTCTAAGAGGTCACTTTCCTACAGCATATTGGACTCCTAGTGGTCAATTAGATAGACAATGTCCCTGCCTCTAGTGTTATATTCGTGTATGTGTCCCCCCCCTGACGCAGGGTACATTTAGAGATGAAAAAATTGTTGTTTAAAGAATGTAGATGTTTTTTACATTGGCCTTCAAGAGTCTCTGAAGTTGGCTATTTCGATTATTCGTATTGCCTTTTTCTTTAATCTAAATAATCTCAAGAATTAGTTGTTCACACAGGATCCCAACAACGCTGTGCCATTAGCTAAGTGAGGATATATAAAGCCATAATACGCCGTCGTCAGGAACTAGCATTATCTAGCTAGGACCTAGGGCAGTAGCTAGCTAAAGTCATAAAAACAAATATGTATGATGTAAGACACACACCTTGTCAGTATGGACATTCCATGTCAACCCTCGATCCAGGTGTATACCTAGGAATTTCAACTTGGAATACGTGTACTTCTTCTAGCATGTTATCCTCCAACATCACACTGGGGCTCCATTGTAAGCCACAGGGACGCAAGGAAAAAATTTAAAACGTTTTTTAGAAGGTTTTGCTTTTAGACTGAGGCTCTTGAAATGTTAAATGCATTTATTCAACTCTAGATCAGGCTTGTCTTATCTGCACACAGTACGATTTTCACCTGTTGCAGTGATTCCTCGATGTCATTGACATAAACTAAGAACAGGACTGGTCTAAAAATTGAACCTTGAGGGACACCATAGGACAGGATAATTAATTTAGAAGAATGATTGAGATTTGAACTAATTGAGTTCTTTGGCTTATGTATGAACCAAGCCAGTCAAGGGGAATGCCTCGGATTCCATGTAATTCCAATCTAGTTAGCAGTAGCGTATAATCAACACAGTCAAAAGATTTTGATAAGTATAGAAAAACACCAAGTGTTTATTTACTACATTCTAATCCCTCAAAAACCATACCGATCAGACGCAAAACTGCAGAGTGCGTGATAGTTGACCTGCCCTTTATGAATCCAAATTGGTACTCAGAGAGCTGGTTGTGTTAATTAAAACAAATTAACATTCTTGTTAGAAAAGTTTAATAGAAAAAAATAGAGATTGGCCGATTGTTATCGATTGAAAAAGGACGTCATTTTTTATAAATTGGTATTACTTAAGCAGTTTTTATGAATGAGGGAAAAACTTGCCAGCACGAGCTTACTAGATTATACCTCCTCATCTTCATCACACCCGTCCACACTTTGCACCGTACAGGAGAATGACATTTACATTGACCATGAGGTCTTCTCTTAATTGACATTGGGCTGTCAAAATTCCCCTAATATCTGCTGAGTGAAATGACCACCTTTGCTGCCTTTCGCTCAGTGATTTGACGTATTCACAGAAATAAAGACGACATTCAAGCGTTACACACAGTTTCTTTCCTGCTCTCTTTGTATGTAATTCTACGGACCCTAAAGTAAAGGGTATAAATGTAGGGATTCTCCATGGAGTGTGAATAAATAATTTATCTTTAATACACGCAAATTTATAATAATTAATTGTAAACAAAATATAGTCTTGTAAATTTTAAATTATGTCTATATTTAACGTTTCATAAACTGAACAATACGTGGAATTAACTTTACTATCTTTTTATATAAAATAAAAATAAATCTTAATATTAGGAATACAAATTAGATCATTGTTTTAAGAGTATTTTAAAATATCGACATAAAATGTATTCCGTAGTTTATTGTTAGTTTTTTTATAGGCTAAAGTTGTTGCTGCATCTTCCTTAAATTCAGCTTAGTATGATAACACTCTTGAATCTATAAACGGAAAAGTTTTGCAATAATTTGGAAAAAGAGTCAATGATAATATTATAATTTTACGATTCATACTTAAAATTCGGTACTCAATTCTACAGTTTTATCTCTGAAACAAATCATTAAATTATCGCTACATTCAGCACCATATTCATGATTGATATATTACAGATATCAATATCAGTATTTTCCCCTTGAGAAATACCCTTCGTTTAAAAAATGGATGGTGTTTATCTAGCAAAGTAGCAACATGGAATCTCATATAGTTATTGAGAGATAATATTTTGTTGTAGTATTTTTATCAATACCTCCCAACATAAATGTTTTAAATACAAATGCTTGAAATCCATCCGTTATATGTTTATTGACTTGTATCATTTTTACACATCGTGTTTACTTAAACATACTAATAATCATTTGACATTAAATATAATATGGTGTGTAATTGTTTTTTATATTATTTAAGAGAGTGAAAGTTTTTTAAACGGTATTTGGTTCCAAGTTTTAGTATTTTACAGAAGAATACAAATTCGAAGAGTTAAACAATTGCACTGAATACATATACCAGCATTTTAGTAAAATTAACAGAAATTTAACAGATCGTCTTAATTAGTATAGAGTCACTAATCAACATTTTTATAGTGATGAAATACCTGGTAAACAGAATGGTTAATGTATGTACAATCTAAATGTTTTGAAAATCCTTTAATGGACACAAGATACAATGTTGATAGTGGTTTAAAGCAACAGGTAGGCAGTATAAGTAATACTAACAAGTGTTGATGATGGTTGATTGAAAGCAAGAGGTAGGCAGTATAAGTAATACTAACAAGTGTTGATGGTGGTTGATTTAAAGCAAGAGGTAGGCAGTATAAGTAATACTAACAAGTCTTGATGATAGTTGATTTAAAGAAAGAGGTATTCAGTACTAGTAATACTAACAAGTGTTGATGATGGTTGATTTAAAGCAAGATGTATAAAGTATAAGTAATACTAACAAGTCTTGATGATGGTTGATTTAAATCAAGAGGTAGTCAGTACTAGTAATACTAACAAGTGTTGATGATTATTGATTTAAAGCAAGGTAGGCAGAGGCAGATTTATTGCAAGAGGTAGGCAGTACAAGTAATACGAACAAGTGTTGATGATGGTTGGTTTAAAGCAAGAGGTAGTCAGTACTGGTAATACTAACAAGTGTTGATGATAATTTATTTAAGGCAAGAGGTAGGCAGTATAAGTAATACTAACAAGTGTTGATGATGGTTGATTTAAAGCAAGAGGTAGGCAGTACAAGTAATACTAACAAGTGTTGATGATGGTTGATTTAAAGCAAGAGGTAGTCTGTACTGGTAATACTAACAAGTGTTGATGATGGTTGATTTAAAGCAAGAGGTAGGCAGTACAAGTAATACTAACAAGTGTTGATGATGGTTGGTTTAAAGTAAGAGGTAGTCAGTACTGGTAATACTAACAAGTGTTGATGATGGTTGATTTAAAGCAAGAGGTAGACAGTACAAGTAATACTAACAAGTGTTGTTAATGGTTGGTTTAAAGCAAGAGGTAGTCAGTACTGGTAATACTAACAAGTGTTGATGATGGTTGATTTAAAGCAAGAGGTAGGCAGTACAAGTAATACCAACAAGTGATGATTATTGATTTAAGGCAAGAGGTAGGCAATACAAGAAATACTAACAAGTGTTGATGATGGTTGATTTAAAGCAAGAGGTAGGCAGTACAAGTAATACGAACAAGTGTTGATGATGGTTGGTCTAAAGCAAGAGGTAGGCAGTATAAGTAATACTAACAAGTGTTGATGATGATTTATTTGCTGTCATGCTGCTTGTTTTTTTTCTGTTGCCTGGTGTAATTTGTGTATGGTTGTATATTAGTATTGTGTTGTTGCACTATGAATTAAGTACTGACGAGTGATATATGTTTAGTTTGTGTGTTACAATGAAAGGGATTACCGATTGGTTTACATGAGATAATGAGAGAGAGGGATGGACACAAGACCTTTTTTCAGTAATACATCCTGAATCTTCTTCAAAGAAAGTTCTGTGTGAATAATGATCTATGTGAAAGAATGATATAGCTGGAGGTAGAAACCCACTATATTTTCCTAAAGAGCAAATTAAAATGTTACGTCATCACAAAGGCCGATAAACGTAGCTTTAAAAAATATAAAAGTGATAGGTTATATGATTTACTTAATGTTTCGAGCATCCTTAAATTATAATGCCTCCATTTTGTAACGAACAAATGTAAGCTATTAAAACAGATTTATAGTTAATTACACTTTTATTTACCATTTAGGTTATATATTTTTTGTAGTAATTTTAACTTGACTTTTCTAGTTTATAATTGTTGATATTTAACTTATATGAATGTTTCAACTAACCGAATTAAAAGGTCTTACAGTAACGATCAATAAACCGCAGACCTGTTATTTTTAGTGGGCGTAAATCTCAATGTACGTGTCGTGAAGCCCCATGTTGGCGTCGTTTCAGGAATTGGGAGACGAGAGAACGTGAGGTAGTAACCCACTTCAAAGAGTTGAATCACAGTTGCAAGGTGATTACGTAAAATATTTAGTCGTTCATAAGGATGGGTTTAGTTTCATACAAAATCAGTTTCATTTGGAAAGCTTGTAATATTATTAATTAGCTTTGTATTCTTTCATACGTTAACATTATTTTAAAAATTTGGCAAATTATGTGTTTTACGTTGTAAATAAATAAATTAATAATACTTTTGAAAGATATACATGTCACTAATTAAATCTTAATTTTAAAAAATGTCACTAATTAAACAAAAATTAACAATTAATTTTTAAAGTTCGACGAATTTCAAATATTTAAAATATAAATACGAACAATGCTCTTTCTTTAGCACTATAAATATTTGCAAAATTTCACGTTTATTCGCAAAGATGTATTTGGCATTATAAGATATAGTTTGGTACCAAGGAAACATTCGGCATATCTATTATTATCTAGACCAAATGAAGAAAGATTTCACGGAAATCAAACTAAGTAAGTATTCTCATTTTCTTGTCACTGCCAGTTCTATCTTTAGGATAAAAATATTTTTTGCTTGACTTACTTTCTATTATTACTTGATTGTAATATTAGTATATACTTACATTCTGCAACCCCATTGGTTCCAAAATACAAACGTTTTGCTCCCCTCAGCGTTGAATTCATTCGTCTTCTCTCAGTCTCAATGGATACGATATACTCTTAAACACACCAAACTTTGTGGTTTTTATGGGTTTCCTCTAACTTTTTTAATTAATCGTTTCATCTCTCAATTATTATATTGTTACCTATTCCAAAATGTAATATTGTCTTTTACAGAAGCCCTTTAAATATTTGTTTGCAACTAGATCTTCAAGAACATCTAGCTGAGGTAAGCGTCGACGGTTCTTCCCGGCTTCTGCGACATCCGTTTGATCGGCCGCAGAAGTGACTCTTTTGTTGTTGTTACTGTTTTGCCAGGCTTCTCTCCATCTTGGTAACGCTGCTGTGATTAGTGTAGATTATTGGTCTCAAACACGTAGCCCATGTAGGTGTGGACAGATTGGTGAGTTAACTCCATAATTTTAAAAAAATTTTTTATAAACCTACTCTCATCTGTCCACCCTCTCTTTTACTAGTGCATAGTAGAATACTAGCTGGTCTTACGGAAATAATGCCATAGAAACCTTAATATAAAGAAAATATTTCATTTAAATTCACAGTAAAAATCTTCTTACAATTATACACTAATCATTATATTCAGGATCAGGTAAAATAACTGTTTTGCTAACGGTAACTCTTTTCAATCTCAGAAGAGTTATGAAACTAGTCATTTATTTTTGATGAAACAAATAACACTCACTACAATAAAACAAAGTTCCAGCCTCACAAATCACTGTGTAGTTCATATATATTTATCATTCTATACATCCTTATTGTGAAAAATAATACACCAATGGACATAAATATGAATAATTATTACTATAACATAAATCACGCAGTTTTTAGAAAGTATTTACAGGGGTTGTTTAAATTTACATTTTAATACTTAATAGTTTAATAGTACATCTTTATTTTCTTCCCACTAAATTAACCATTGCTGGGTTTATTTTACGTTAAAGTGCTTGTTAATTTCTATTATCGAGTTGAAGGGCTTCATTGATGTGTACATGATTGTTAGCAAGACATTGTTGGGCTATTGGCTGATCACATAATCTGGTCCACTGATTAGAGTGTACATAACCCAGTGATTACCTAGTTCATCAACAATGTGTTTGCGTATCAAGGTGTGAAAGACCATTTGTATAGTTTGCAGCATATCACATTTTATAATATATTTGTTATTTGTTATGAAACAGTTTTTAAATTTATTTTATAAACTAAACTATCGCCAAAAAGGTTAAAGAAACTAAAATAATTATTCAACTATTCCCAATAATTTATTCGATTTAATTCTTACATTTTGTATTCACTACTAAATTTAAACTTTGTAGTTAATACAAAATGAAATTTAAATTTCATTAAAACCAAGTACTCCTAGTCAGATTTTTGGCTTTCCCATCCAAAAGGAAACACTGCATCTTCAATCACCATTTTATAATTCTTCAATTAAGTAAGGAAATTTAATTTAGAAATCACCATTCAAGGGAAAAAATTAAAATACAATGAAACATATGAAATGTGGTTATTTTATAATTACTATAATATAGAAATTAATTATGATTTTGAAATATTTATTAATTTTTAAAATATTTAACAACTACGCAATAGATCTATTCAATGATCATATACTGTACGTATTGTTGTTACTTTGTATTAATGTTTAGAATGTAAGAATACATTATATTACACAATTTTATTAATTAGTGTTCACGTTAATCAGAATCGCATATTTATTTCTAATTAGCTATATCAAACATAATTATCAACGTCGATTCTGGTCAGTCAGTCTAAAACAAACAATCGTCTGTTTCATTTCGTTTAGCCACATATATCTTACATAGATAAGATAATTCTTAATATATTACAGTATGTATAGAGAGATTAATCAAAATAATTTTATAATTAAAAAAATGTGTAACTGCCAATCGTTAAAAAATACTCTATTCCACGAACTACTGACTTATCATCTAGTACAGTGATGAATAACATGTATGACTTCACAATGTTATAGACATTTTCAATTTAGATATATAAACTGTGTCTTAGAGGTTTTACATGCACAAAGATAAATACACTTGTACGTGTAGGGTTGGGTGGGTGGGTCAATACCACAGTACATAAATAACAAAATGTATTTCTATGCCAATTTGGCTAACAATAAAAACTCTAATAAGAGAAGAAAAGAATAAAGAATTTTAATTTTGTACAATTTTGTAAAATTAAAGTTCATTATTCCTAAAGTATCAACAACTACAGGTTATTTAAAATAATTTTAAATTATTTAAAGTAAAATATTCCTCCCAATCTCTCACTGTTGGCTACTGCAGTAACAGCCTACAATAACGATCCTATTTTTACTGTCTGATGCAGTTTAGTCTCGGGCAACAAAGGGCTGACAGAGCAGTTTAGGATTGTATCACTTGATCCTCTCTCCTAGGTCAGATAGTTGTCCCTGCATAGCTAGGGTGTTTCAAACATACCATCATGTCACCTTGAATCTAATTAAGCAATTCCTTCAATGTATGATAGGCAATAATCCATACAAAACAGTAACTAAAATCATGTTAGTTAAATATATTCTTATAATAAGCCTACACGGTAATATGAATGAGGGACTGATAAAAATTCATTTAAAATTTGGATCTATCATCAAAATATTTATTGTAAAACAGTGTAGTGTAGTTTCCTTGATTTTAAATTGAAGATATAATTTATAAATTGGCTGATATATTAAATACGGTTATAAATTTTAATTTTTCGTTGTATATTAAATAAGGCTAGGAACCTATTTCACATTACGTGACTCATTAACTGAAAAATGATTAACTCATTAATGTGAGATTTTCTGCGGATTTAGAATAATAAAAATATAATTATATATGATAAATACAACTATGGAGATATGTGGAAAAAGGAAAAGGAAAAAGAGAAATGTCTGGTTCGACGAAGAATGTGAGAAGAAACTGGAAGAGAGAAAAGATCTAAGGAAAAAATGGCTACAAGAACAATCAGAGGAATCAAATCAGAGGTACAGAAGGTTTCAAAACGAAACAAATAAACTGTTGAGAAAGAAGAAAAGACAGTATATAAATAGTATAATAGGCAAAGCAGAATCTATGCATAGTGAAAACACTAAAATATTTTATAAGACAGTAAAAATGTTTAAGAAAGGATTCCAGCCGAACTCCTTTGGGATTAAGCTTGAAGGAAAAGTCATTGTAGAAAAACCTTAAGTCCTAGAAATATGGAGAAAATATTTTGACAATCTATTAAATATAGAAAACGATTTTACAAACAATAATAGTGACTGTGTATTCCTAAATGTACAACCATAAGTAGAAGAACCAAGTATGGAGGAAGTAAAAAGGGTAATAAAAGAGATAAAAAGTAACAAAGCACCTGGCGCAGATGTTATCAGTGCCGAAATGATAAAGGCAGGAGGTAAATATTTAATTACGCAAATCCATAAGCTGTTATTACAAATCTGGAAAGAAGAATACGTACCGAAGGAATGGGAAGAAGCAATAATAATACCACTTCATAAGAAAGGCGACAAACAGAACCCAGAAAACTACAGAGGAATATCTCTTTTAAACACTACCTACAAAATATTCTCCAAAATTGTACTTAAAAGACTAGAAACCTACACCAATGAAATTATAGAAGAACACCAAGCTGGATTCATAAAAAGCAGATCGACCTCAGACCAAATTTTCATTCTTAAACAAGCCATTTCAAAATACTGGGAGCTTAACAAAAATTTTTTTGGAATTTTTATCGATTTCAGCAAAGCCTATGACAGTTTGTGTAGAGAAAAGATATGGGAAAAAATGGAAGGTTTCGGAATACCAAGGAAAATCATAAATTTGGCAAGGCTTAGTGTAAATAACAGCAGATGTAGAGTAAAAGTGGAAAACGACTACACCACAACCTCTGAAGTTAAGACAGGAGTGAGACAAAGTGATGGCTTGTCCCCTATTCTTTTTAATATCGCATTGGAAGGAGCATTAAAAGAAGTAAAGAAAACTAATATAGGGATAGAAATAGGGGATAAAATATCAGCTCTGGCCTTTGCAGATGACGTAGTTTTGTTGGCAGAAAGCAAAGAAGATCTGAAAATTATAACTGAAATTTTAATTAAAGAAACCCAAGAAGTTGGACTTAAAGTTAGCAATGAAAAAACTAAATTTATGTATTTTGGCCGAAATCCTGACAACACACAAAATTTTACCGTAGAAGGAAACAATTTTGAAAGAGTAGATGAATTCAAATACCTTGGTACAATAATTAGCTCTAACAACAGTGAACACACAGAAATTCAAAGTAGAATAAACTCAGCTAACAGAAGCATGTTTGCTCTAAATAAACTTATGTCATCAAAACTTTTGTCTTACCATACAAAAATTAAAATTTACAAAACAATAATCAGACCAGTAATTCTCTACGGAGCTGATTCATGGATTATCGACAAAAACACGGAAAAAAAGCTGATCACTTTTGAGAACAAAGTACTCAGAAAAATCTTTGGACCCACAATAGAAAATGGAGTATGGAGCCTGAAGCACAACAGAGAATTTAGAGATCTATTCAAGGAACCAGACATTATTGCAGAAGCCAAGTGCCGACGTTTGCGGTGGGCGGGGCACGTAATGAGAAGAAATAATAATATTATGATAAAACAAGTGTGGAAAGAAAACCCTGACGGTAGAAGGCCCCCTGGACGTCCTAAGAAAAGATGGAAGGATCAAGTGGTCATCGACATGAATAAATTAAGGGTCATTGAAGAAGATGCAGAGGATCGTGAGAAGTGGAGGCAAATTGTTGGTGAGGCCAAATACCACCTTGGGTATCAGTGGCCATGGGAGTAAGTAAGTAAGTAAGTATGATAAATACATTCGCTATTGACGTTATGTATTGTTATAGTATGTATAACTATAAAATAATTAAAAAAAACTTGCTATGATGATTTTATTATTTTGTTTGACTAAACCAATAGGTAGTTAAAAAACTAAGTAAGCTAAACATGTGTATAATATTTTTAACTTGTATTTATTTTTACATTAAATAGAAAATTTTTCAAACATACCTTCTAGTTTTGAAACTTTGTATTTGTCCTGACTATAAACTTTAAAACTTAAGCTTTCAATCAAGCATGACACTAATAAATTAACACTTTTTTTGTAATGTGTAATCATAATACATTTTTAAACACTAAATTCCCTGATTCAATGTTTATTCAATAAACAAATTTAAATGAAATAATGAAAGACCTATTATTTATCGAGTGGTGATGGGGTGGGATGAAAGGCCTAGTGATAATAATTATGAAGCAGTCCTGCACGCTTCGTTTGCCAACGTGGTCACTCTTGCTACACTCGCGTTTCCTCGTCGTGTACATTTTTTCAATTTCTTAACAATGTAATCTTAACTTGTAAGAAGCACTCATGTAAATTTTCAAATATATCCTATGAACAATACCAAGGTACAAAAATATATAACAATTTTTTTTTTTTTTTTTGTATTTGAGGCTATATTATAACGTTTTACTATAAATTAATGAATCCCTACTTGATTGTTAAAATATAATTTAGTGATATGGAGGGAACGTTTTTATGTTATAATTCCTCCACACATAATATTCATAACTGACAACATTATATATTTATGAATCTTGTTATTTGAGTTGGTACCCTCATTTTGCTGCTATGCAATTTACTTTCATTGAGTTCCAATTTAATCATACGTTTAAGACAATTTAATCATCATTGATTAAGGCTACATCCATTACAGGCTGTGTTAGGAGAGGAACAGTTTTTACTGAGTATATCAAGAGAATCTTTTGATGTCTCTTTTAACCACTTTCCATGTAAACGAGTACTATTTATGTCAAGTTATATTTTACTCTGTCGATGAAAAAGTTTTATAACGAAGCTTTGATATATTTAATTTGTTTTTATGGAACCTGTAATATTTTCTCGTATTTCTCTTAGTCGGTTAAACTTGAAATAGACAGGCAAAAAGAGGTTTCTACAAGCTAAACTGAAACACAAAGAAAAACTCTGTAAATAATATACTTTAAGGAATATACAAAAAATTTGTATTTCAGATTCCTTAACTATTTGTATTTTCGGCACTGGTGGCACAGTGCTGTAACTCAGCTACTTGGGGACAAAGTGTTTGGAGACTGTAGGTGATAGGTTCCATGCTTAGTTCTCATAATACCAACACGGCGTCCGCTAAATGGTTGTCATCAACGTAGACATTACTAGAGAAGTCTGGAGTGTCAGTGTTGAATGGTAGTCAAGGTTCGAATGTTGTGTAGGGGAGAGAACTGAGTGTCAGACTTGTCAGTTAGCTGAAAATCAGACCAACATTAAGTGGTTAGAATTCCACGTAAAGCTGTAGGTCCCATAGTTGCCCTGGATATTGGGCTATTAAAAAATAGTCCTTTCTGAGCTATGCCGAACTCAGATAGCAACAATGAGTACACTCGTTCATCTACACTCATCACACTCTTTCACTACTTATAATCGCCCATAGCTCTACGATCACCGTCTTAGAGATGAATAATTAATTCCATACAAATACTTATGTGTCAGATGGTTACGAATATTTCACATAGTATATTCATAAAAAAATATTATCCAAATAATAATACTGAAGGTCCTGTTGCTAATTATAATTGCTGTAAAAAGGCTACATACTGGCTTATTCGTAAGTTTAAGGACTTAGCATTATGCCAATACTTGTATTATCGTAAAAAAATAGTATACGTTTAACAAAATCTAAGAACTAATAAATGATAAAAATTAATAACTAATAATTATAAAGCATTAAAAAAGGCAAATTAATAAATAATAAAATGGTTTTTGTTTTAAACAAATATTACTCTTAGTTACTTACTTGCCACTAATAAACGAAAATTTCAGAAATATGATTAGTAACTTCAAAAATTTAATATATTGGTAATATTATTAACATATTTGTATTTTTTTCAAAATAAGAAAAACCTTGTAAAAAGTAACGGAGTTGGATGTTAATAAATATAACATTGTTCAGTTTACTTTATTTTTTCCAAATAACTTTTCATATGTAATTTAACAGTTTACTTATCGTTGAAAATCAAAGGAATTTGCTACTGAGGGATAGGAAAGCTCTATCAGTGTTAGGTGTGATATTTTTTGTTCTCATAGTTGCTATACTTAATAAATTCCCTTTTGGGATCATCAAAAACAGACTTATTCACCCTGTGTTCAATTGTTAATAGTTCTAAAATATTAATTAGAACTTCGTTAGGCTTCTAATATTATCTAGAAAGACGAGAAAAGTGTGTAATATTATAAAGATTACAAGTAGAGGTCGTTTAGTGTCAAAATCAGTTAAGGTCTTCACACTAGTTTTATCACGCGTAAATTCCTTATACATGTACACACAAATTTATTTATTTACTTTTTTTTTCTTTAATTTTGAATAATAATATCGGAATTGTTATATTTAATAAATTCTTTATATCGATATAATAGTAAATTCAAATTCAATTGTAAATTGTATCTTTTCAGGGTCTTATTTCATTTCAAATTAAATTAACTACTTATAAACAAAGGAATATTAAAGAGTAAACATTTGTTCGAAGTTTGTGAATTGTAAGAACTTATTTATTCTATAATTCTCGTCAAATCTAAATAAACCTATAATTGTGCGTAGAATTATTGGTATTAATATAGTACAATATAATTAATAAAACTGGGGAATTTGAAATAGTAAAATTAATTGCAAATTGAAGGGAATATATAACAGGGGAAGATTCTGGACTGACAAGCCACTTTATTAATTCACCGCTTGTTTACAGTAGTCCCGAAGGAATCCGTGGCTGAGTTTTATCTTTAACGTATTCTTATATTTTATAATTAAACTGCTAAGTGACCTAATTGGAAAGTATAAAGCAACATTATTTAAATATGTAAGATGAATTTGTCTTGGTTTAGTAAAAAAAAGGAAGTTATTATTTGCATATAAATACATATATTGTTTATTAATTATTAAAACTATAATGTTTTAGATTTGTTTAATTAATCGTATAGAAAGATAAATTAAATGGAGAACTAACTTAAAACATTTTTAAAGATGATAATTGTTTAGTGAGTAACACTATAAGCAACAGTATATAGACGACCACAGTTTATTTAAAGTCCAAATGGCTTATATAAATATTAACTATATCCATTTTCCCCTATCATAATAAATTACTTATAATTACCTTTTACACCATGTATTTGGATATAATTCAACATTTTACACTTTTGGAATGTTCTATGAAATTTTTTACTTCTATGACTTTTATATTAACGATTTGATTGATAAATAAATAAATACGATTCGATATATTAACATTTGGATTTTTTTTAATGATAAGGAAGAAAATAACAATTGAAAAATAAAATAAGTTTAACTTACTCTAAAAAATGTATAAATGGTTAGTAGACAAAAATTAGTGCATAAATACAGGTGAAGTTTATTTTTAAACACAAACGACATGTTAGAAAAACATTATTTCTTACAATGGTAAATTACTTGTAGTAACATTTTACCTCATAAATTTATTTTTTTTCACTTTTTTATACATTTTAAAATATTTGTTTAAAAAAGAAAATATTCGCATTTAGAGTAGACACTTTTTGGGTATTATTCTGTCATATTTTGTATAATTAAAACATTAATTAAATTAATATTTTAAAAAATATATAAGTAATGATATTATGATAATGATATGTATATGTTACCGGACAAACTAGTTTGGACTAGGATGATCTAGTTTTTCCTGACCGCCCTCGATGTTAGGACAAACTAGTTTCCTAACCTAACCTAACCTAACCTAACCTAACCTAGTCCAAACTAGTTTGTCCTTAAATCGGGTTTGTCCGGTAGCATATATATAAATACAAACAAGCATTTAACAATGGTTTCATTTCTTTAATAGAAACTAGCTTTAAAACCTTAAAGTTTAGGGGATTTGAATACAATAATTTAAAAACTAGCGAAACTATAGGAAAACTATTAGGTTAATTGATTTGTTCTTGGTTCATTAGTTAATTATGATATAAATATTTAACATTCCAATTGAAAACCATCTTGTGCAACACTTATGAAAGTTGTGTAGTGAACATAAATAAATTAATATAACACGTATATAATAACTAGTGGTCATCAAATGATTTAAGGCTATTATAGCATAAATTATTAAGAATATTGATATCAACGAACTCTATTTAATAAAGTGGCCAGTCTTGTTTATGACTATTATATGCTTTTACCACAAATTTAGTAATATAATAAACTTAAAGTATTTAAAGAATTTAGAAAGAAGGAATTTTCAATAAAATTACTTTGGGGGAAGAACGCAGAGTGAGGTTTTAAACCATAGCAAGAAGCCAGAATAGTTATAGAAAGAATGTTTCAGTTTTATAAATTAGGAAATAGTTTAACATGTTTTGAGCATTATAAGCAAACCAGTAATATTTAAATAAATCTTCGACTGTTGAAAAAGAATTACTTGACAACGTTAACTTATTTTTTAGCATAACTTTTAAGACATTTTTTTTTTATTTTTTTTTATTTTCTTATTACACTTAATTGCAAAAAAAACCCAGGATAAAGAGGATAATAACCTAAATTATCCATAATTGTAATTTTGTTGTTCTTAAAATTAATTTTGTCACAATAAATTTGAAACATTTTCTAAATAAATTGCTAAAGAATATTGCAACTGCCTTAAAATAACTTGATAATTGGGTTTTCGGAAACAATTCGAAACTTAATTAGCCAAAATGTGATAGAGTAATATTATAGACCCCTAGTTTTTGCTGCTTTTAAGATTTTTTTCAAAAGTAATTAAGATGAATTTGGTAAGGTTTCCAATAGTAAAATTAAATTTTCTATTTTTTTTTAACTGTTAATATATAAAACTATCCGTGTTTCATATAAATAAATAAATAACGTCTTTATATGGAGCGTTTTTCAACATACAGTTGTTTTTCAGAAAAACTCAAGTCATACAAAAATGACATGTATGTGGCCAAGGACTAGGCTAAATCACAAAACAAAATATATTTTACACAACTTATATTTTAAAATAATCATATTCCAATTGTAGCTTAAGTTTATTTTTAAATGATACATAGCTGAATGCTTTGAAATTCTGTTGAATTCTGTTGTAAATCTGGGGAGCAAAGTAAGAAAAGCATTCATTCCCACCTCGAGTCTGACTTTGGGTACCTCTAGCATGCTGTCCTGGCGCGTGCGACGTTCTCTAACCTCTAAACGAGCCCGCAGCATGTTCCTCAAATAAGTGGGTGTGCCAGATAGCAGAATATTGTGGACTAAACAAGCCACCTCTAAACTAAATATATGCTTTATTGGAAGTGTTTTTGTTTTTCTCGAGCTTGACTCACATGTTCATATTTCCTGAGACCATACACAAACCTAATGGCTGAGTTTTGCAGTCTTTGGAGTGAGACAGTGTTGTCAAGGGATAACCTACTTCCGAAGATTGGTAGCGCATAAAACATTGCAGGGAAAATAATACTATTGACTATTTGTAGCTTTGGTTGCTCTTGGAGATATAAACATTCACTGAAGAATATTATTTAAAAAAGAAGGGGTTATGCTTTAAGGACAACTAGCAAAGCACAAATTATAAATATTGTATATATTTAATTAATAATTTCACAGGAACTCATTTAATATTTAATAAATATGGTTACTAAAAATGTATTAGTACATTTACACACTAGAGACGCACATACATACGTTTGATTATGGAGAATGATTCTGAAATTATATTTCAATGGATGCATATCTCAATATTATACTGTTTTAGAAAGAAACGTATAGAAATAGTACTGGTTTAAATTACCTTTTCCTGACCTAACAGTCCTTTAATTACATTACTGTTATGTACATTCCAAAGCATATAAAGCTTCATCATGAGGCTTCCAAAAGCATCACTGTTTAAAACATTAAACACTAAAATTATAAAACAGTCAAACACTTAAACACATTAAAACACGAGTTGTTGGTGTCTATCACCGGCCGGCAAATGTATTGTATTTATTTGTGTTTAAATGTTTTATAATTTTAGTTTTTGGAAGCCTGATGATGAAGCTATATGCTTTGAAATGTGCATAGCAGTAATGTAATTGAAGAACTGTTACGACAGAAAAAGGTAATTTAAACCAGTATTAGTTTTATAATGTAACAGTTCTGGAGGCTAATGACACAAAGTTAATAAGAAATGTATGTAAACATAGTCCTTCTTATATATTATAAAATTAAATTTTGTTTTATAGAAAATTACATTTTGTTTGAAAATAAGTAACATATATTTAATTACTTAAATAGATTACTTTTAAAAGATATAGGGAAGATAATTCTTTCATCAAATAAATACAATCGTAGGTTTATAAAGATTATAATTGTGGCCCATTCCTAAATAAAATGTGAGTTTGAATTTTAAAAAGTTGCTTAGTGAATCTTTGTGTGGATACATTATTTTGAAAAATAATTACGATTAAACGAATAATAAACAAGTAACACATTTTTAATAAAGAATTTTAGTTAAACATTACCTTGCCGAATATAACCCTTTGAGGGATTCAAACCCTACACGATTGTCTAACAGTCCTTCACCACCCTTTTATTATTAGTAGTTGCCATTATCAATAACAAGCCAAAATTATATTAACAACATAAAATAGTTTCCAGGATAATGCTATGAAATAACAACACATCACCGGTGGCTGTGTACAAAGTTTGTTTAACAAACATTATATTTGTTGGTAAAGGGTTGAGGCTATGAGTGTTTAAACTAGGGTACTTCATAACAAGTTTTTTATTATTTTGTTATAAAAATGTTTAAAATAATTCAAAATACATATGGCAATGCAAGTGATTTCAGGTTACGTCGCTCTTATACTTCAACTCATAAATTTAGTATAAATAACATTATAAACAATATACATTTTAAGTATAGTCTAGTTAATTTGATAGTTATAACTGAATAAGTTGAACATGTCGGAATTATATTTTGAAAAATAAATTAATAAAATAGGGTGATTATAAGACACTTGTATACAAACATACTAAGTGTACGCTCAGTGGCATCATGTAAAGTGGTACTGGTCCACCCAACTCAGAAACAGGCTGATTTTATATCATAGACAAAGGCCTGGAGGCTTATATATTTTTGTTAAATTTAATTTTTATATTTTGATTTTTAAAAATTGACATATAGGATAAATTAAAATACTTAAAGAAAATGGTGATGACCGAAAATAAATTCTTACAGTATATACTTATTTTAATGTTAAAATTATCATCTACCTAATTTATTATGACCAATGTTTTACTTATTTTAAATAAAAATATCTGTTTACTTGATGGAGTGAAATTAATATAAGTTATTATTATTTACAAAACATTGTATAGTTGGAATAATTCAAGCATAACACGCAAATAAAAGTAAATATTTACGAGAAGTCGTATATAAACAAAAACTTATTATATTTTTACTTAATAAAATTAAATTAAATTAAATTAAAGATTGTCTTATTTTACCAGGTGAAGTTAGGGCTAAGGGGAGCCCTCTCTAACACAACCTGGGGACCAACGGCTTTACGTGACTTCCGAACCACGGGAGCGGCAAGGCAAAATCTATTAGTGGTCACATCGGGAATCGAACCCGGACCGACAGCGTGGCAAGCCAGTGCCTTAGCCCCTTATCTACGGCCGCTCCTTAACTTAATGTACTGGCTATCAGACAAATAATTTGAATTTAATGATAATACATTATATTAAAATAGATGTTGCAATTGTATTATTCGTAAAAACATATAGTTTTTAAAATTGCTGTATATTATATAATATAAAATTGATATATATGTTGGCAGATATAAATGTGTTTGAAAAAATTCAGAAAAGAAGAAAAGAAAAATTGAAATCTAAATTCCTCTCTCTCGTCTCAGTTTAGAGAAGATGAATTTGGATTAAAACCGTAGTTCACCAAGGGAGCAGAATTTATTAGGATATATTTTTTTTAATTATAAAATAAAGTGTAGTATTTAAATAAATTAACTACTATTTCTTCCATACGAATATTTATACATAATCTTTAAAAGTTGGTAGTGTTTAGTAACCTTGAGATAATGAAAGACAAAAGGCATTCAATACAATAGGCCTAAGAAAATTAGAATCCAAACAAAAGGGCAACGTCACAAAAACTTTACTAGCTAAAATAACGGGGTTTATAATTTTAAATAAAACATATTAATCCCTTACTTTTTTCAGTCTACCATAATCATTCTTACTTATTAATTCTTTAAATCATTCACTTCTAAGACGCCGATCGTAGATATACGGGTGATTATGAGGGGTAAATGAGTGTAGGTGAATGAGTGTAAAGATATATCAATTTGTAAAGTTTATCACTGAATAATATAGTTCATAGAATACCTGAACATGCCTTATGATCTTATTACTATTAATAATCATTATAGTCTATTGAATGTTCATGATTTTTTTTAATTGGAATAAAGAATCCTTGGATATACTAACCTGCTAAATTAAATCATTTAAAATGTGTTTTAAATGATACATAAGAGTGTATTACTAAATGAAATGTATGTAAACACGATTTTTGTTAGTATGCCAACAAAGTACATACGCGCATTATGTACTATTATAATATGTACATAATAATATTGAGGCTCTCTTCACCAATAAGGGAGCCCTTTTTACTGGAGTGTGTTTACTGTAAATATTTGTACAAATAAAGCCAACAAGAACAAGAGTAGCAAGTAGTGCCACGTAATTGACTGTGGTAAGGCGGAGTCAGTTTCTTTACCTAACGATAAACTGAGGGAATTCTCTGCTCCCTGTAGTCTCAGAAAAAGTTAAACACTTTGTGCAATTCAATTCCTTTGCAAACAATTATCTAGATCTCTAACAGTTTTATATTTAAATGTAATTATTGTTTCTTTTTGATTTTTGTTCGTGTTTTTACTTACGCATTTTTAACTTATAATTTGTAGACACATCTCTATAAAGATATTGAAAAAATATTGTAGTTAAAGATTATCTAAGACTATACAAGACAAGTTCATTAAAACTATGAGCCAGTTCTATTTTCAATCTCGTTCATGCCAATCAAGTCAATCAATGACTTAAAACCTCAAATAAACATGTTTTTGTTTTCTATGTGATTAAACAAATTAAAAACTTCATGTGATCTTTATTGTATAACACAATAGTTTTAATGGAGTATCGGCTCATTTAGATATTAAATTCTTTTATTTAAACTTACTTCAAAGCAACTGACTTAGTGTTGTAGTAAATAATAATATTAGAGTAAAAGAACTAATCAGATTTTAAATTCTTTATCGCCTCTAATAAGTTTATATTTAAATTATAAATGTTTACACAGATCTGGTCTGACTCTTTTAAAATACATTGTTTAAAATTAATGAAAGACAAATTATTATAACAACTATCATTATAACAACTATCTATAATTAATACAATAAAATTAATGATAGACAAATTATTATAACAACTATCATTATAACAGGGGCTTAACTATCTATAACTAATACAATAAAATTAATGAAAGACAAATTATTATAACAGCTATCATTATAACAGGGGCTTAACTATCTATAATTAATACAATAATATTAATGAAAGACAAATTATTATAACAACTATCATTATAACAGGGGCTCAACTATCTATAATTAATACAATAAAATTAATGAAATACAAATTATTATAACAACTATCAGTATAACAGGGACTTAACTATCTATAATTAATAAAATAAAATTCTCTCTTGAATAAAGTACACTTGATATACTACTCTAAATCAATTTAGTCATTTATTATTATATTGGATGAACAAATTATTTATTATTTAAGTCCCCTTCAATACTATCAGGCATTTAAAACAAGTATATCGGTAACTAGCCCTTGTAGATAATTGTATATAGTATAATATAATGCCCTTAATATATGAGTACGTCCATTTCTCTTATTACACAATAGACAATGAAAATATATTTAAATTTTTTATTTAGTATTCCTCAATTAAATCAACTTTAAAATATATAGTTTTACTTTATTATTATTTTAGTAATTTTATATACACAATCTTATATTTATTTGAAAATAATACGTCAATTTTACTTTATTTATCAATTGTTTATGGATAGTTATTTAATCAAATTATAGCAGGGAAAACAATGGGATATTCTGATTTTTCCCTGACATATGGAATTAGCTTAGACATACCCCAATTACGTTGTCTTCTTTCTCCTCGAAGAATTTAGATGTCGTCGGGCCGTCAGCGAAGATGTCCACGTCTAGATGCTAGAAGCAATTCCCGTCGACCGATGCTTCTGCCCTCTTGGATCTTCGCCCTTGATAGCGGGCTAGGCTGGTTCGTTTTCAATCTTCGCCCTATTCTATCTTATCCCTTGATGGCGGGCTAGGCTGATTCCTGATTAGACGGAGTGGTTGTGGAGTAGACGGTGTTGGCCGTTTGTGGAATCCGACTAGCGGTAGATGAGACTTTATTTGTAGTTGGAGTGCCTCCTGGCTACCTGGACTTTTCTTCTATGGTTCCCTCGACTTTACTGTCTCTCTAAAATATCCTAAAATCCCCTTCGATCCTCTTTACCTTTCATAAAATCATCCCTTCCATATAGGGTAATCCCTACCAATATTTCCATATCCAATCAACTTAGATAATCACCACACCCCCTTAATCCATTCGTCCGTGGAGTCCCCGACTGCTTGACCCAGTGTCAGCGAAAATATTAATGGCCACCTTTTGGTCAGTAGTCAATATTTGTTTTAAACCTTTATGACATCATTCCCACAGTTCTTGGACTCTGAAAACCGATCCTCAAGCGTTCACTATCGTATTTCCTTACTCCGTGCCTGTCTCCTGTAGATTGCATTGTTTCCGTTATTTCCCAGAACATATCCTTGAAATCCAACCCATCTTTGTTAACTGTTAAAAAGAATAAAAAAGAAAGTAAAATACTTTACGAGTCGAGTCAACTCGAGTTAAGCCCTGACTCGAGTCAACTCGAGTTAAAATTAAAATAACTTGAGTTGAACTATGAAATGGAAGTATACAATGAAATACCTCAAAGAAATATTAACCATTTGTTTTATAAATTAATTTATTTTTGATATTTCACTGTCATATTTTTTAGTAATATATTGTACTTCTATTAAATTCAGTATTCAAAGTTAACATATAGTTAGGGTTTTAGTTTACTCTTTATTGAATTATTCAAATACAAAATGCTCAAGAAAATTTATTATCTTATTATTGTCTAATTTTTGTTTATCTATTTATACTTTAATCTTATTTACCTATTTAATGATAAGTTTACCTTTGTTCTGTGAAAATGACTATTTAGGATGCGTTGGTGTGTGACCCTGTTAGGCATTCCGGCGTGCTCCAACGGTGGTCTTCGAACTAATACGGCTGGCGTACTTTACCCGACTATGCCAACGGCCTAATCCACGCTGTCTGTACAAAACAAAAAACCCTGAAAATGCTTGTATAAAGTCACACTCCCCTCCTTTTTTGTGTGAAAAAAAACGATAGAATACTTATGGTGTCCCTCAATTAACTTTTCTCTTGTGTAGGACCCATCTTGGCTCCATATCCGGACCTTTTTGTTCTTTTGTTTTGAGATAGGTGTCCTCTGTTCTAGGGCACGTTTGGAAATATGTGGTATCCTGACCTCTTGAGTTCATCCCACCTGCTTTAACATGGTTTAATAAAAGATGTATAACAATATAACGGATATTTCCCGTTTTATAACAATAACTCTGGTACTCTTAGTCCAAAATGAATACGTAATATTATTATTACAAACCTAATATTCCGCTTACGTACAATAATCAATTATGTGAATTTATTATTGCTCTTTGGCCACCTTTACATGCAACATAAACAGATTCTTCGGCAATGTAGTTCTTCCTGTATAGTTTTTAGACTAGTGGCATGAAATTAGTAAGTATTTGCGTTGTATGCTTTTTACTAGACTAAATTTAAGTAATAAAATACCTCTTTTATACGAGTTATAATGTTATAACTTCCTTTACAATGTTAAATACAACTTAAATTACTAAAAAATTAAAATTTTTCTCTAATGTTAAATTTTGAGTAAACCTTTTAATCAGTTTTTACACGGCTTTGAAAACGAGATACTCTTTGTTTTAAAGATATTTTATTGTTATACGTTCATTACAATCAGTAATTGTTGCCAACTGAGAATGCCCAAAAAAAGTAATAGGTTTTTGTATTGGAAATAAAAATTATTTTATTTGATTAAACTTTTTTCACGAAGCTTTCGTTATGCCTTTTTACTATGATTTTAAAACAAACTGGGATTTCCCCCGAGCTTATTTAGTTTATGGATATAATGTAGCCCACGGCCAATTCTTGGAGAGTAATTAATTTTATTATGTAATATATAAATAATTAGTATTCCTTTAAAGCTATTAATAAATAAATTATTACATTTTATGATGGATTATATTTGGTTAGTATTTATTGGTTTATAAGTAAACTAGAACAAAGCGCACGACAGTTTTAGTATTACTTCACTTAGATGAACTTCATAGTAAGCTGTTTGTCAACTGTTTATGAAACTGACAGCAGTTATTGGGAGTTTCATAACAGAGATTAGTATTGTCAAGACAGCTTGTCAATGCCAGTTTAATAGAGCGCATGACAGTTTTAGTATCACTTCACTTAGATGAGCTACAGAGTAAGCTGTTTGTCAACTGTTTATGAAACTGACAGCAGTTATTGGGAGTTTCATAACAGAGATTAGTATTGTCAAGACAGCTTGTCAATGCCAGTTTAATCTCACCGGATTTAAACGTATCTGTGGATTATTCTCATAACGCTTACTTATTCAATCGTTTATGTATTGGAGTATTATTCTGTGAGGAATCATGGAATTTAAAATGTTTAGTAAATCATAGATATAGATACTGTAGAATGTATTTATATTTAACTATATTTTAATACCATTTATACATCAATCAATCTAAAAATTATTTTCACGCTAATTTACAAAATAACAAGGTTAAGCTAAAATGATTAAAATAATCAAATTAATAACGATAATTAACTAAACAGAATAATTATTTGTGTTTGTGTGCTTTACAATAATATACTAAAGTATAGGACAATTATTTTATATACATGCTTCGTACTATAAAACATGTTTTTTTAATGAACTATAACTAAGTATACAAAATATGTAATTAATTAACGTAAATTGAGTTATTGTGGGTAACAAATGAAAAAACGTTCATGTACGTAGACTCTTTTACACAGTATTGGTTTGAAATTGTAATTGGTTTATTATTAGCAAATTTAGCTTGATTTATCCATACAAATCAACATTATGCATTTAAATAAAGCTAATATATAACGCCTTAGTATAATATCCATATTCATTTATATGGCGTAGTTCTATCAGATTGCTATAATGATAGTCTTAAAATAATAATTACTATCATATTACATTACGGTAGAAACCCAAAATAAGTAAATATCATACAATTTAAAGGGATAAGGATTGATTTCTGTAAATTAACTATCGAAGTATTTTAAGTAAAGCCTGTTTACAATCCTTAGTCATATTTAATTACTAAGGATTAAAGATTTCTTTTCTCTATAAATCCCTCGGGTCTTCAGATGGTATTCGTGGTTAAAACTTGTTAGTTATTGTTAAAATATTTTAATTAATTAGTTGTTTTTTTGTCAGTTAATTATGTACCTCATATATCCTTTAAACAATACGCGTAAATTATAAAGTCTTGTGAGCGCGTAATTTTAAGTTGGTCAAACAAGATACGTTTACTGGCGTCATTCAAACGGAATTGTTCATAAGTTGAAAATATTTCCATTTCACAAAATTACAAATAACTTTAGCTCTTTCATTACAAGATCTTAGAATGTCTGAGATTTGTTTTCTTTAACGATGAGTTTTAATAATATTAAACACACTCTTAAACATGCAAATGATATATATTTTCTACGGCATCAAACCACAGTTATACAGGGTGACAATTAAGTGTTAGAATAACTTTATAACTTTTAAAGGACAAGAGATGTCACAACCAAATTTAGCATACCGTTACTGGTAATAGTAAGCTACTTTTCTGTGTACATGATGATCAAATCATACCACTGTACGTGTATGGGAGGGTGGGTGTGTCAATACCACCGTACGTGTAAGGGCGGGCGGGACCCTGATTGTCGTTAACATTTTTACAATACGTCCTGCCAATACTAGGATTGATCAGGACAACCTGACGCCTAGACATTCTTCTGGGGCATTTAGAGAGCTTCTCCTTCCTTTGAGCTGGAAGAAGAGACATTCCCTGAAACTCAGCTACCTACTTCTCGCTGCTCCCTTTGGACTTCTCCCTTCTCTACCGGGCCTTTGACCGGACTTCTGTGAAGCACTCCAATTATTGAAAACTCCCGATTCCTGCTCCTTTACTCCTTTCTGACTCTATACATTCCTGGCCTGGGTGGGAATACTACGTGTAGTTCACTTTCTTTATTTTTTAAATGCACTGCTGGCATCTGGATATTTCATGGAAGGTGAATGTACCTGGGTTTAGGCCGAAGCTACTCCATGGCGTGACATTAACACCATCCATAACCTCAACATGGAGTCGATAACATCCCGAGATCCTTCGAGGTAAGTCATGCCATTTTATACTTCCATAGCCATGTCTTAAAACACTGCATGCATGTCAAGGAGTATCTCCCTGATTCTCATCAAATTTGGATCCACCTTCCTCATAACCATCTCTATATTCTTCTCGTCTGCAGAAGCTTAAAGTAGAATATCTGACTGCACCTTTGGAGAATCCAAACTCTCTTGGCTGGCTGCTACAGTATTCACTCGTGGAGACCTAGTTGTCAGGCCACTTCTTCTAAAAGGAGAGGCCGGGTGAGGCAGTGATGGAAAATATACCTCCTTCTTCTCCACGTTTGAGGTTAAGGGTACCTGGTTGTTTCTTGCAACTTTTTAAGTACATCTCCTATGTGTCTACATTTCATTTCTCCTTCTTAAGCCCCCCACCCTCCAACTAGACCCTTGTAAAGAAGGCACAAATATACCTTATCTGATAAGCTGTATTTTGCGTCTTAACGCACAGGCAATAAGCGTCGTTCCCTCCAGCAGTGCGAGGCCATGACTGCAGAGCCCCCCTGACTGCAGCTTGGCGCTATCCGATCACCAACTGGTACAACTACGGCTAAGGAGATTTTCACCGGTTGACACGATGCCACGAGCAAGGAATTTAATGTGATTTGGTAAAACCAGAAGTATTGCAACTATCGCACAGTTATAATGAAGCTTCGTGTATAATTTAATAAATTTTTTATGATCTAGCTTTTTAATCGTGCACGTCGTAACAAAAACTTTAACGTAAAGTCTAATAACATGTTACTTGGAAAATACCAAGAAAAAATTATAATTATAACATTGTAAATTTGACTTTGTATACAAAACACTCTTTACATATTTATTAACCTCTACTCACAGCAGTTTAGACTGCTAAATTAACCAGTCATCATGCAAACATGTTAATTGCCAAGTAAATGCCGTGCGTGATTAATGTATTTAAACAACTGAAACTACAAGCATGCTGCAAGCAACTCAAGAGAACTAGTCTTCAAAAGTGTTAATATTCCTCAAATAAACAATGTGATTAATTATAGAAGAAAAATTAAGTTGGAAATCGCACATAATCAACCTACAATCTGGTTTAAGAAAAAGTATCAGAAACTTCAATTACATAAGAAATTTTATTGATGATAAATTATTAATAACTATTTATTTTGCACTGATTCACTCTAAGTTAAATTATTGAATAGGTACCTGGGGACGTTATGACAATATAACCATTCAACCGTTAAAAGTAACACAAAATAATTTTATTAGACTCATTGCCAGAAAAAATTTATTTGAATCAGCAGCACTAATTTATAAGGATTAAAAAATAAAACCATAGTAATATTTATTTGTATTTAAAATTTTAAAAATGTTCTTTAATAAAAGCGGAAACATAAAAAATGATAGAATTTACCCAAAAAAAATGCAATGGGACTTATAGTAAGACCTAAGGTGAATAAATCAATCTTCAAAAAAGCTTTTCTTTTCTGGGACCAAAATTTATAAACTATTTACCATCAGAAATAGAAAACTGTAATAGTTTTAAGAAGTATTGTATTAAAGTGAAGATATTTTTATTTATAGGATTAGCCTAAGTAACAAGTTTAGAAAAATAATATTAAGTAGCTAATTAATAATACGTATGCCCAAATACTGTACACATTCTAGCCTATCAAGTAGTTGACAGGAAACGTCAACCTTGGACTGTGCACACTGTGGTGGACCGCTTGATAATCTTTTGATAAGTTTTGACTGTCTTTGTTTTGTTAACAAGAATGTTAAGTTGAGCTAGCCAAGATTACTGGAAACAGTGACTCGGAATTCCTTTATAATTTATGTAAAATGGTTTTATATGTATTTTGAGGAATAAATAAAGTTTATTATATTATTATTTTATTTTATGTCATATATTAATAAAGGTCAAGTATTGAGAAAAATTCAACAGGTTTTTTTAAAATTAATAATTCATTTTTTGTTCAATCTAGGCGTAAAAATTTAATTTAGTGTTGTGATTATATTAAATCCAACTATCAACATTTATGTTCCAGCATCTACCATGTTTCTAGAATATACACTGAAAACACTATTAAATAGTTGGTCAAGAAACATACCTTCATATAAAGTAAATTATGCAACAACAAACCTACACATTTATGACATTTTAAAATGTATATTTAATTTATTGTTTAAAAATTTTAATTGACAGGAGAATTGAGGTTAGGGATTGGGTTTCTGAAAAAAATAAGTGTACATCTTATCCTGTGATATATTACTGTTTGATTTTATTCCGACAAAATACTTCCAGGTGAAAGGTATCTCCCGTTTCGGTCTGCTGAGCCGGATATCCAGTTTGATAAATCGGTAACACTTATCCTCACATTATTAGGTACATCTTCCAATATAATACTAGCGTACCGTCTTATTTTCATTCAAATTTTATTTATAAAGCATAGGAACTAATTAAAATAAACTTTACGTCATTAATTGTGAATATTTAAATAAATATCATTATAATATAACTTTAATCAGAAATTGTATCATAACATTATAAAATATCACTTTTTGAACATTTTAGATATGAAGATAATTATAAAAATGTATATGGTTTTGTTTATACTATTGTAGTATATTGTATTGGCTAATATAACTATTTATCCCACAACGTGATCGTTTTTTAACTATTCAAATTCCAGTTTGATATATATATTTTTATTCAGCATTTTTTCAATTATTAGTATCATCATATCAAACTCATTATATGTACCTGATTCTATACTTATAGTTTATCAAAATATAACAAATAATATGCAATTTTTGTTGCACATTATTTTAAAACTAAAAAAAAAGATATTGAATGTCTTTAATGGTGATTAAAGTAGTATGATAAAATTCAATAACTAATGAGTTCAATTATAAATTGATAAAAGTTTACATCTCTATAAAAATCAGTACCTGTCAAAATTAATAAAAATTTAAGTCTATAATATTGAAAAGTTAATAATTTGACAATTAATTTCTGAGAATAAATCTGATTTAATTTCCCTTACTTCTAATTAACATCCTAAATCTTAGCTTTAATAATCCTTAATATTATTTAATGAATAAATCTCAGTTTAGATATTGAAAATGTAACTTGCAATTTCATTTAATGACAGAAATGTAAAAAATATTTAGGTACTTTTAAAACTACACGTACAATTGATTTACCTACCCATCCCATATAGTTACAGTAGTTTTGGAAATACACTTTTGAGTGTAACAGTCTTGAATTATTAAATCTCTAGACATTAATACAATTTGTACTGTAGATGCTATGGGGTTTTCAATACAAATGAGATAAATGGCAATGAATAGTACTCAAACTATAGAATATTAAGTTTTAGAAATGACCACTAATTAAATATTTTGAAACTAACATTATTTTAGAAATATATTTATGACAATTTAGAGGTTTGCATATAATAAGAAATTTTATTTAAAATATTCCTACTTATTTTAGACTTTGTTTTTCTACTTCCACTATCAATTTAATAGCGTTTAACTGAAATTTTTGGAGTATTAAAATTGGGATTACAACCTACTACAGATGGCTTTGTACAAAGAAGCTTAATGTAGAATTTTGCTATACATACGAGTTTTTGCGTGTAAACTTAACCACCTCCCCCTCATTTACTGTAAGTATTTTGATATTTTTGAATTATTACTGTCCATAGAAAAACATGATCAATGTTGAAATCAAGTACTGACTAGAAACATTTTTGAACATTTATCTCATTTCGGAAGTACATATAATTATCAAGTGTTTTTAAGGATTAAATTTTACAACCTTAAATTGTTTTGATATTTAAAAAGTTTCAATATTTATTTTTCTTTTATTCAAAATATTGTTCCAGAATTATCTATAATAGATTGTGTATATTTACTAATGTTTAACACTTGACTTAAAGAGGTTAAATAAGTTCGATGCCGGTTGTGATATGTATATATAGCTTCATACTAACCTTTTGATACTATCAAAATAACAAATTGGTTTCTTGAAATAATGTTATAATATTATGAAGCCACTAATGTATTAATTGTACTTTTAATAAATCAAGCAGATGCTTCTATTTTAAATGTATAATAGATGTTTTAACTTATGAAGTAGTATAATATAAAGGGTGATACAAAACATTTATAAATTTGAACCCCAAAAATTGCTTTCTAAACCGAACCAACCTATCACATAAAATTTATTGGTATCAAAGTAAAAAACTAGATGTTAGGTACATAATTATGTTCATTATATTATGAATCTACATTTTTATACATCACACGTACAGTGGTATTAACCCACACACCAATGTATACACGTAAAGTGGTTTTAATGAATAAGACTATTGTATGTAATAACCCAACATTAAATTTATACCTAAATCTGTGTATTTAATTAGATTTTGAAAAACACTTAGTTACTGTGATTTTCTTACATAACATTATGCTAAAAATACCTTTATTGTGCTCAACCTAATTGGTAATCACACTGGTAGCAGGCTATTCTAAAAATTATAATTATATTTGTGGTTGTAATTAAATAAAATCAGCATTTAAAATAGTCAGGAAAATAAACTACAAACATTGTAAATAGTACAAATGTGAACAAGTTAAAACAACAATTATATTTCAATAAGACAGAGTATTAAGGTTATATTGAAATCTATAAAGTAAACCTTAAAGAAATAGAATATTGATAAACAAAGCAATTTAAAAAATTAACTTACTTTACAAATTAAAAGGTACGTTTTAGTTTATTAAATGAAATAAATGTCATATGAAATGATTTCAAAAACCAAATACAACTAATACAATACATTTAAAACCAATATAATCAGGTAATACAAAATTTAAGGTATGAAAAATTAAATATGAAATCGTAATACACAATTCAAAATCAGCCAGCTCCAAGATCGTAAAGCTTGCTCAAAATATAAAAAGATATAGAACACGAAATGATTGCCTCTTACGTAGACAAATAACTATATGTGCATATTCTAATAAACATATGACAAACCTTTTTTAACAATGTATTGTTCTAGTATCTCTTTACTTCAATATAAATTATATTTTACTAAATCCAAGTTTTGCCACGATAGACTCACAAAAAATTACACAAAATAAAACATGCAGTATTGAATTACCCAGTTGGTTTTGAAGTAAACAGATCCTACTTGAATACCTCTACTGGAAGTATGATACTTTACTGGAAACACTGACCACCACTAAATCAAAATCAAAAAGATAATTGTCATTATAAATTTAGTTTCTACATAACTAGGCCTATATATTTTTTAAAATTTCATCCCAGATCATAAAAAAGTTAGATACTAATGAGACCCATACCAACAGATATATGTGTTATAATGAAAAAAATACCTACATCAATTCAACTGTTGGATACTTCAATAAAAATCATCATGTAAGCTTATTGGTGAATTAAAAAAATAATAAAAAATACTGTTTGTATAGTAAAATAAAAACAGTTTATTATTTATAGGTTAATAAGTTTTAACTAGTTAACATTTTTATTGATGCCTTTAAGATATTTTGTTGCATTATACACCTGAAGATGATCTAAGGATCGAAACATGTAGTACTGTATATTAAATAACAGTGATCGAACAAGGTAATATATTTTATTTCTTAATTATATATTATTTCCAAGCCAGGGCCAATATTATTATTATCTCTCCAGAGAATATTTCTAAATGAATATTTTTTTTATTACTACTAGTGTATAGTGAATTTAATAAATTACACGTTTTTGGTAACAAGTTTTCGCCAGTAGTTTATATTATATTTATAGATTACATATATTTCTGTGTATATGAGAGGAAACTTGATTTATGTTCCAAGATGCTGTGTAACCACGAGCAATAAGAGAGCTATCCATCATTCTGTAAAAGTCTACCTTTCTTCAACTTGTATCTTGAGTATCAGTTAGTAATAACTGTAAATATACTAGGTTCTTGTTTTTATAGTATATTCAAATAAAAACAGGATTTGAATTAGAAAAATGGAAATAGCACAATTATTATAGTCAACTTTACAAAATATATTTAAACTTGACACTTTTGCATAATTATGCTATAATTATCCATGAATATTGGCGTAATTATTATTTTATTTTGATATTATACATATATAGAAAGTAAGAGATACTTAATTAAATAGTATTGTGTTAGTTATAATCTTTAAACCATGAGATGCTGTAAAAAATAAGATATTAACTATACAATTTACTCGTATGAAAAAGAATGTTTCCTTTTTTCCACAGCCTGCTAAGTATACTTGTTCAGTGGCATATTTATACTCACGTATTGCCAATCCATAACATTTTATAACTTGAAAGGAGGTTTATCTTTTAAGTTGACCTAAAGTATATTGATTTATCATAGTAATTATAATATCCATTTTATTGAATAACAGCCCTATTTTTATTTAGGAACAAACTAATTGATTAAAACCAATTATAGCTGTATGGGCTTATATATTATTATTATGAAGTACGACATGAACAAAATTCAAGTCGAAGTAACGATTTTCCGTTATAATACGTCACAAGTAGACTCACAGAAGCTCAGATTGGAATATTTGTTACCACAATATAAGTTAGATAACGTATAATTTACAGGGTATTGACAAAGTTGCATTTAAAACACATTATTATATAAAACTTACACCTACATTTATAATACACATGCTTATATTAAACTTGTATCTAAGTGTATATTACATGTGATTATATTAAGTTTGCTCCTAAGTTTATATTAAACATGCTTGTATTAAACTTGTACCTAAGTGTATATTACATGTGATTATATTAAGTTTGCTTCTAAGTTTATATTAAACATGCTTGTATTAAACTTGTACCTAAGTTTATAATACATATGATTATATTACGTTTGCACCTTTGTTTATATTAAACATGATTGTATTAAACTTGTACCTAATTTTATATTGAATATATATAAATTACAGTTGCACCTGCATTTCCGATACACATGAGCATATTAATATTGCACCTACGTTTAAAATACCCAGTATTAGTTATAAATTGCACCTATGATTATAATTCATATGATTGTAATTAATTTGTACCTAATTTTGTAACACATATATTTATGTTAAACTTGCACCTATATCTATATTACATATGCTTGTATTAAAATTGTACCTAAGTTTATAATACATATGACTTTTTTAATTTGTACCTACGTTTATAATCTACATGATTATATTAAACTTGTATCTACATTTATAATACACGTGGTTATGGTAAACTTGCACCTTAATTTATTATACACATTATTGTATTAAACTGCACCCACATTAATATTACACATGACGATAATAACTTGCAGCTACGTTTGCAGTACACGTGTTTGTATTAAACTTGTATCTACGTTTCTAATACATATTATTATTGAAGTTAAGAGTTGATACTGATCACTTAATAATATGTTCAAATTATATAATTTACAATAAAACCAATATATTTTAAATTTTTAACTAGGCCTTTTGCCAGCAAAGCTGGTATCATCAGGCAACACAACTTTATTTGTAAACAAACAAGACAATAATTAGTTCTGAAAAATTGTCTTGTTTTTTTTTTACAAAAAAAAAAAAAAAATAAAATAAAACAAAAAAAACGAATCACAATATTAGCAAAGAAAATTAAAAAATAATCAAATCAGTTTCATCTTCTAAATACTTGAATGCCTGGGAAACATATTTTATAAACAAAAGTAATTTATCTTTAATGAACAATGAAAATGGACCTATTCAAAATTCTTGTTTACTATCAACTTATTTTATTGAAAATTATACACTCTGATATATATACACACTATACATTATTTACAATATATTTATATTTATATTCTTTAAATTATTTACATCTGTTTTCAGAACTAATTATTGTCTTGTTTGTTTACAAATAAAGTTGTGTTGCCTGACGATGCCAGCTTTGCTGGCGAAAGGCCTAGTTAAAAATTAAAAATATATTGGTTTTATTGTAAATTATATAATTTGAACACATATTATTATATTGAACTAGTACCTAAGTTTATAATACAAAATACGATTATATTAAACTTGTACTTACGTTCAAAATGCATATGATTATATTAAACTTGCACCTATGTTTATTTTACATATGATTATATTAAACTGGTACCTACGCTTATAATACACATGATTATAGTAAATAATGCGAGTAGAGTGCATTATCTACAATTACAAGAACACTTTTCACCAATTAGCTTAGACTAGCTAAACATTAAAAAAGTTTATTATGTAAAGAGTTTACTTTAAGTCATAATGAGTATTTTGATTGTCTGGTAGTTCAATTAAATCGTTACTTAACATTGTAAAGTGACATGAAGGGATTAGAAATTTATACGATAACTAGAACCTTCATTGAATTCAAACTTCCAAATGACATTTTTTAATTTTAATTAGTTTACTTAAATCCTAAATATTGATTTCCTATCTGGATAAATAGTATCTACTATAGTACGAGAGCTCAATGTCCAGGTAAATACAAAATAGGGCTGTTTATAGTTCACTCATTGCTTTCTCCAAGTTGTCAGTGCTATACAAATTAGCTTGTTAAGAAAATAAATACAAATAAGTACTTTAAAACAAACTTATCCACTGTGAATATCCTAATTATTCAAGATATCTTACAACGTTTTTGGTGACTCAAATCTAAAGAAATTCCCCAGTCTCGTAACTTGACAGGGATATAAATGACATTCTTAATGAAGTTCCCCTGGGTGTCAAAACAGGTACGATTAGGAATCATAACGAGGTTTTCTTATCGCACACTGTGATTGATTTATATGTCATAAATCATTTTTGTAGAATAATATACGATAACCATTTTCAAAGAGTTAAATAAAGATGCAATGCTAAAAAAATAAATAGGTATTGGCAAGCCATAATTTATGTAAAGGGATGATACCTATTTTAAGAATACTATTATAAAAGAGCCCTCGTAGCATTCTTTTATGGTAAAATTTCATGGTCAATATACAATTTTAAAATAACATATTAATTACAAAATAACTCGGAATTTTGCTCAGTCATAGAACTACCAGCCATAGTTATACCTTAAGGATACAGTTGTACATATTGTATAAAAGGTATAATTTATATAATGTTCAACAACTTTAGAATTCTAACTGCAGAATTTGCCTAATGTCATATATATATATATAAATATATATATATATATATATATATATATATATATCTATTATAAAGGTTAAAGTAAATAACTTTCATAACAAACCTAAATTATGTCTTGCTATACATTTACTAAGATATGTTTATCATTCATAAACTATATGGAATTTAACATAATTTTAAAAATAACCTATAATGAGAATACGTTCATTTATAATTTGTAAACAACTAGTAAATTTTACTAATATCTAATTTAGATATTTAATAAATGATTCTATTAAACTTAATCCGGTCATTAGAGTATATTTAGGAGACTGATTACATTATATACAGATAAAATAATAAATCATATACCTATATGTCTAAAAAAAGTGATTTTGTATGTATAAAAATTGCCTTTCTAGTTAGTAGTTTGCTTTTAATTTCTTTTAGTCAGATAATGCTATTAAAGACAAAAGTCATTCAACACAATAGGCCTCAGAAAATTATAATCACCAGAAAGGTCCAAACAAAAGTTGGGGTCGCAATCCCTTTATTACCGGTGGAATGAATGGGGCTCATTTAACTAAGAGCATAATTTTTAATCATAAAATAGTTCTTTTAATATTTATTTTTATTTCTTATTTTCACTAAAAATAAGGATGCCTTGTGAAATAAGATATTCCTTTCTATTGTCTTGTTAGTTTTTTAATTACTATAATACGTGTTGGTACGGATACAATACAGGTGAACGTCACACAACACATATGTATAACAACCTAAGTAATATATTAACAACTATTATTGTAATCGATTCTGGCGAACAAAGTTTACGTTCCACAAACCAGAGGAAGTAAAAAAATAATAAATAACAACCGAAAAAATCCAGTGACATAAATGGAATGTCTGTGAAGCCACACAGAACACATTAAAAAGTGTCTTTCACAAATTGTCAAACCACTATCAAGCTTGATCAATCTTTCTTTTGCTCAACTTGTTTTTCCGTCCATATTAAAAAATGCAAAAGTGATTCCAAACCATAAAAAGACGACCCTTTCTTTGTAAGCAATTATCGTCCAATATATAATATTCCAGTATTCAGAAAAATTTACAAACAAGCATTTCTCAAAAAATTTTAAAAATTCATTGAACAATTTGAAATTATTTTTCCACAACAATTCGGGTTTAGAAAAACCTAGTCACCAGTTGACGCAATTACAAATCTTATTTAAAACGTTGTGGATAGCTTGGAGAGACGATAACATGTGATAAGCGTATTCCTCGACCTCTCCAAAGCTTTTGACTATGTACATCATGTGACACTGTTACACCAGTTATGGGCAGCTGGTGTCCGTGGTCTGCCACACGATTGGCTTTCGTCCTACCTAAGGAACAGAATCCAGTAATTATTCACCACTCTCTGTTTCTTTATTTTCTGACAATACATATCTCATTTCAAATCACAATAATTTTTCTTCTATAGTCGATATTTTAATTACACTTCCTCTCAACTTATCAAATAAATTTTACCTAAATGTAGCCGAAAACCATTATTATTGAATTCCATCCTCAACACACGTATAATATTCCAAACAAAATTTGCATGGGTGACACTATTTTGGACGACGCTCTGTCAACTAAATTTCTTGGAATCTATCTAGATTTTAATTTATAATGGGACACTCATTTTTCTAAGTTAGGGAGCCAGCTGAAATCTGATATATTTGCCCTGAGATGTTTGTTTTCATTCACCTCTAGTAAGGTCCTCAACCTCATGTATAATGGCCTTATTGAGAGTCGATTAATATATGGAATTTTTTCTTGAGTTTCTGTAATTCTACTTTATTTAATCGAATATTTATTCTTCAGAAGAGGGCACTAAGGATCGTCTGGGGTCTGGATAACAGAGCCAGCTGTAGAAAGCTCTTTGGGCGGGTGGCATCCTCAGACTATCCAGCCATTTAATATATGAGGAGGTGATATATGTTTTAAAAAATAAATTCAAATTCCCTATCCATATTCATAACTACAAAACTAGACGTAAAAACAATTTTACCATTGAAAAGTGCAATCTGGATCTTTTTAAAAATTCAGTTATTAATGTTGGCTCTAAATATTTTAAATCTTCTTCCTCAAAATATAAAAACAATCAATCTCTGCTGGAAACCCGTTTGAGGAGCCATTTGGTTGGGAGGGCTTTCTATACTATCGATGAAGCTCTTATGCAGCCTTAAGTGTTGATGCTGGCTGCCTTAATTTTATTTAACTACCTTAAATACTTATCTTATAGTAGCAGCTCTTATTGTAATAAAATATGTACAAGTGATCGGCTCAAGTGTAGGCTATAGTAAAACATTGTCTTAGAACTAATTTACTTTTTATGTTATTTGAATATAACTTTATGTTCTTGATTAATGATGTTATTTTTGTATTATGACTTGTATACGAAACTGTAACAGTTGATATTGTAAATTTGTATTTTGAACAATAAAAACGTTAAAATACTAAATTAAATTAATTTATAAACGTATTATATTCAAAACATATTATAAAAGAAGAATATTATAATTTTGTTGGCGTGTGCTTACTCTATAATATATACTTTATTTTGATATATAAAGTCAAAAAGGACAAGAGGAGCAAACAACGCCACGTAATTTGGAGTGGTAAGGTGGAATCAGTTTCTTTGCCTAACGATGGACTTAGGGAATTCTCTGTTCTCTGTGGTCTCACAAAAAGTTAAACACTTTGTGTAATTGAACTATTGAGAAAAAATTATTTATATTGTAAAAGAAGTTTTTTTCTTTCATTTAACTTATACTTTATTACAATTACTTTTATAAAATTACATTTTTATTGGATTCCAATGGACATTATTTTCACCAACACATTTAGTAAGTTACCACAGTTAAAATGAATAAATATTTAAACTATCATAAACGAAAATAAACTACGTTTAATGGTAAAGAAAAGCTTATAAACTCTTGCAGAAAGCTTCTCTTACTGAATTTTAAATAAATAAATACAAATTTTCCCTTATTTGATTACGATCTTAAAGTCCCAACAGAACTTGTTTTTATACGACATAAATAACCTTCGTATACAATAGTTATAAATAACTGATTTTTCCATGAACTATTGATCCCTATGGAACTAAACTAGGTTGTACCTAGTAGCAATTATGCTGTTTATGACACATATTTGCTGCTGTCATTTGCAAAGAGGGTACGTTTTCCACTGAAATAGGTTAACCAACTATAGCCAATCCAAAATAAAAGTTTGTTGAAGCTTTGCGTTTGTTCATTACTTAATATAAAATTATTCAAGTGAATGCGATGTTGCAGTTCTACATATATATCACACAATATAAAAATGTATATTTACGTAAATATTTGTTATGTATAGTAAATAATTGCAGAAATACAATTCAACCTGTACATAATAGTTAAAATAATATAGAAATTTACATTACAACGTATTAATAATAAAAAACACAAATTTACTCTAAAGGAAACTTAAAACAATTATTAAAAATTTTAAAACGAGGTTTGTCTGTACACATTATGTGTATTCTATTGTAAATAATGATTACTAAACTTTAATATGTCAAAATATTTGGTTGAAAAATAATAAATTTATATAAAAATGAGAAAAATATATTTTACTCTTTATTAAATACTTCCATTTATTTCTCAGTAAGTTTCATGTAACTCATAATAAAAATTAGTTAAACCTAACTGAAAACAAATTAATTTGGGTGAGAGAAACGTTTTTATATATTAACTTCTTATCATGTTTTTATAATGGTACACGTATGTGCATGAACTAAAACCTAACCATTAGTTCGGGTGAAACTCGAACCTTTGACGTAGATTCTAAAGTCCGATACAATTACGTTTACTAACATTTAACAAATATATAAAATTGTTTATTTTAAATTACAAATAATTACTGTAACTACTAATGCCTAGGAACTGAACTAACTTCTATTTAATCTTAACTACTCTATTAAAAAGTTAAATTTCAGTTTTAATTTAAGTTACTGTATGATACTGTCTTTCACAGTCTTGCATTAATTCTAGGGTTGAAAAGATTCATTGAATTCCTTAAATTTTATCAGAGATGAATTATTACATCAATTCACCAATTACATCCGAATCAGGTTAAACTTTGTTTTATGAAATTTCATCTAATAAAAGATGTTGAATAAATATTGTTCACGTATATAGATATCATAATAATAAACTCTGATATATATTATTTTAAAGGCAATATTTTTAAAAATAATTATGAAATTCAATTGTATTCCCTTACTGATGAGCTATTAAAAAATGGTTCTTCTTTTGACTAAGTCGAAATCAACTAGTAACCAGACCACATAGGTAATCTAAAATCATCTTTCTACATAGGTAATAAATAATATTTTCGTAAAATACGCACAGTCTGTCTCAAGTGTTAATAATCTGAATGAATAATTCTAACCAGTTTTATATTCTGGCAACTTGTGATGGTTAAACTTCATGATAACCTAACCAAGGAACACTAGCGATTCTAATGAATTAGAAGTAGAACTAAAAACGAAAGTCAAAAACAAACCTTTGCTCCATACGCTGCATATGTCCAGTTCCATACGACTGGATAGTACATGTACAGTGGTAATAACCCACCCGCCCGCCACTGCAATGATAAGTGTTTTAGGGAAGTAAATTTGAAGACTTTTCGTATTTCTTATTGTTTAACTAATTTTTTATAGTTTATTGTAGAATTCTGTTAAGTTTATTTTTAATTTGTTTATCCTTCTCAAAATTTGATTGTTACATAGCTTACATATATATGCTGGGGACTTATTCAAATGGTTTTTCTTTTCGTTTACAAAAAAATAGGCTTCATATTTTAGTAGTAGTATTATTTTGAAATGTATTGTTGTAGATATTAAGATAACTAATAAATGAACACGTGGAAACTATTTGTATTATATAGTACTACGTTTTATTTATTTTTTTAATATTTCACTTTCATTTTTTTATCAAGGAAAGTTTTCCTTAGTACAAATAATGAGCCAAGCTCACCAAATTAATGTTGCTAGTTAAATTCCAATTTCTTACAAACTGCCGTTTCATTTACTACCATTTCGAGGCATTCGGCCAGTGTTAAAAAAAGGGTATACAAATTAAACCGGGTAGCTTTCAGGACTAGACTAACACTCTAATCATGAAGTCACTTTGGTTTTAAGTACAGTTAAGGTAAGCTCTTGTTTTTAAAAATGCAGAATGTGAAAACTATCCTGCGCTGTAAAATAAAATATCATACGCAAAAGAAACTTATTTTGGATAGATTTTATGGAGTTATTGGACAACTCCGACTCTATAAACCATAACAATTAGTTGGTCAAGATAAATCTTGCCTAATTATCCATAAACAGTTATACTATACTCATTATTAATAATTATGATCCAAGTTCCTGCTAGATTTAGAAAATATTATACTAATATATTGGGACAGGACTAACTTGGAGTCATTGTTACACTATACTCCTACGTTCAATCCTTGAGCCATCTACGTAGTACGAAATAGCCGTCCTTGTTTAAACGAAACAGCCAATGTCTTTTTCCGGAATAAGGAACATGTGATTAACACTTTTCATTTGAGAGCAGACTAGTAACTGGGCTACAAAGCTAAATAATCTTCACTGACTAAAACATTTGTGACATTTTGCCATTGTCAGGTAATAACTGATTGTTGTAAATAAATAATGAAGTAATTTCATTGGTAATTATTGTAAAATTAATAATTTCAAATTATTTTACTTACCCTTGATTCCAATTGGATCCTTTCCAAAAATGTTTTCCAAAAATAATTCCTAAACTCTCTAAAAACACAAATGTAGAGTATAAGATTGAACATTTGGAGATACAGAAAAAACCCTCAACAATAACAATAACTCAACAAACTGATAGGTCAGTCTGCCCAAGGGCTACTTGTGGTTAACACAAACGTGAGCTCGATGATCAACCACTGAACTAATCATATAATAAAAATACAAATTCTGATTAATCAATTGTAAAAACTTAGGATAAGAAGTAATTAAATTGTGAATTCTCCAAAATAAAAAAATCCAGTTAAATTATCAGTTTTTATAACAACACCAATGACGGAAATACGTCAAAAGATCAGAAGAAAATATGACACTGTTTTGGAGTTACCTATCACATGTTGTCTTCCAAATAAGAACAATTTTGTTAATAAGCTTGGCTAAAAAGAGCGACAATCACAGATCAATAATTTCATCAACACCTTAGGATGTATAATAGTATCCTCTAAATAATTGTACTACCCAATGTATAAGAACATTATTTGACTTACGTTTTTTGTAAAGACTATATATCTCACTATACAGAAATTGTCTGTATAGCAATAATAAATTAAAGTCCATTCAACTATACTCATAGCTATTAATTAAGGTGTTGTCTTTTAGAGGTTAAAATATGTATTTAAGAAAACGTGTATTTATATGTCATCAAATGTCAATATACTATCGAAAAAAATGTATATAATTATTATAAAGATGAACTATAAAAAATTAATAAAATAAATTTTAATGAAATATTAGCTGATTTGTTATCAAAGACGAATTAATTTAATATCAGACTCACAATTTCACTGAGCAAGTTATAATATCTAATGTCTTGAGGGGTTTAAATAACAAGTCGCTGCTGCCATGGGATAAGAAATGAAATTGGATTTGGTATTTACTTCGCAAATAAATACACTTTAATCCAACGTATTGGCAAAGACTGTATTGATTGTTACAAATGCGCATTTATTTAATATTCCATAATATATAAACATAACGATAAACAAATAATAGCACTACTGCCACTACATTTGGTACATAATGTTTTATTTATGTTTTCTAACCATAATAAATAAAAAAATTTGTCATACGATTCAAGACTGTAATTCAATTAAATAAAGGAGTATAACAAATAAAAAAAAAAAAAAAACAATAGTAAACACCACTACTAGACTATTTATTCTGATATTTATGTCATTCTAATTTCCAGTTAATTTAAATTAAGATTTATGTTTGATATATTACAATATTTTCTTAGTTTTATTATTTAAAAATAATACAATGGAAAAAATTATTTGGCTGATAGAGTAAGTTTTATTTTTGGAAAAGGATTAAATATTATCTTAGGATGTTAGGAAAATAAATAAATAACTATGCTTTCGTACAATTTTAAATTTAAATTACTGCATATAATGAACTTAGTTAACCATTCCCTACCATGAATAGTTAGGAATCTGATAGAATACTATTATATCAAAAATACACTAGACTATATTGTTGTATTCATTTTTATGTTATAAGTGTTGCGCTAGAGTGAGACATATAGAAATGCGAAAAACTCATTACTGAATTAGTATCCTCACATTTAAATTGCTTTCAAACATGATACAGCATGACAAATGTATATACTCAATATATATATTTAGTTAATATGTATTAATTAAGGTTAATTTTGATCAGCTGAAGATGGGTAGTAGACAGAAAATGGCATCTAAACTACAATACTTTGTAACTCGAATTGAATATCACAAATACTTTAGTAAAATAGTTTCAAAAGAAATAAATGAACGAAATTTCCTTGTACGTACTCCAAGTAAATACTTGTATTGGATCATTGTTTGACTTCAATGGTATTATTATTTTTATGTAACTTTTTAATTTCACACGAATTATTATTTTTTTTTTCAATTTGTTCATTAAAATCCAGATATAATTTATTATACATAGGCTATTATGTATTTACGTGATAGGTCGCTATAGTAATTAAATTTCATAACTTCAGAATGATAAATGTTATATGTTGTTGCTTTAGTTTAACTTTATAAATAGTTTTTTAATATGCATAATACGTGTTGGTATATATAAAGTACAAATAAACGTCACACAGCACAAATTTATTACAATGTAAGCACGAAATGCACAAATATATTTCAATACAAGTAAAAAATGCACAAATATTATTGTGATCGATTTCGGTGAACCACGCTCACTTTCCTCAGGCCAGAGGGATTCGGAAAAGAAATTTATTCCGTGTGTTCATATTGTAATACATTTGTGCTGTGTGACGTTTAATTGTACTGTCTAGTTTTATTTAAGGGTAAAAACAGTTTTCCACCAGCATACTTATATAGTTAAAATACATGTAAGACCTTTTCCGTTAGTTCACTAACACTAGTTTTTTCGTTACTTCACTATCACTATTTTCCTTTCGCAATTAATTACGGATAGTTTAGAATGGTTAAGTAAAGTTAGGTTACGTGGCTACTAAAGTTTATCACTAACTGGTAAATCCAATGATAGACTTACCGATGAATGTGCTCTCCGAGTGTAGGTCTGAATTCTTGGAAATCGATAAGATAAGGCCAGTGATATCAGATTCTGAGCGGGTAAGGAATACCGCAGTGGACGTAAAAATGAGTTGGGAACATTTTTAGAGCAATATAATATTTAGCAAGTGGAAGTGAATTAACGGAAACAAAAATAAGTTGTGGTCGCGAATTAACGGAAAACATATTAATGGTCATGAATTGGGGGTTTTGTAGGGATAGTGTCCTTTCGTTTGGTTAGTGTTTATGTATTTAGTTTCCTAGGATACCTCTAACGAGAGGTTAAAATGTCCTTTCTTAAAAAATAATACTGTACGTCAATATGTGTTTACATTATGTTACTTCATTAAACAATTTTAATGAAGTTAGTAGGTAAATAATGTTTTCTTTTAGTGATGTGTTATTTTTTAAATATAGGAAAATAATGCATGCATATTATGAACAATTATTATATATAATATATATCGTACATTTTTTTCACCTACTATGTTTTTTTTAATTATGTAAAATATGAATTTTTTACTCTGAAAAAAGTTCAAAATTGATTATAATAAAAATTATAAATAAATATGATCTCCTGTCAAAAAGCTAAATCCAATCTTTCAAGCCGTTTAAGATCTGCTTCACTGATATGCTAGCTAATCAATCCGTAAAATAGTGCAAGGGGCACTTGAAAACTATATGATCCATTGTTTGGATAGAATCCCCGCAATCACATAACTGATATACTGTTAATCCCCATTTGTAGTTCCAGTAGCTACATCTACCAACTCCAGTTCGGATCCAATTCAACAGTGTCCACTTCACACGAGGGAGGTTCATCCTACCTACATGTATTGACTGATCGTTAAAAAGGAACTTATTTAGTTTATAAAAACTTTTCTACGCTATGGCTCAGTTAGTTTAGTTAAAACCACATGTCTCCGATTTTAATAGCATTTTAGTTAAAAATGATTACAATAAAATATAAATGCAATTTTTCAAGCTATATTCTAATGATTTTGATAAAATTTTTACTAAAAATGCAAATCACAATTGAAAATATCTTAGTTAACATCCCAATAATTTGGGGCTGGAGGTGGAGATCAGGAAGTTATTGAAGTTAGTTTACATAAAAAACTAGCTACGTGATTAACTGAACAGCTCTTTTTGAACATACATTTTTCCATTTTTTTTATTTTAATTAAATAAGTGTTTCTTGTGCATTCCTTAGAGGGGAGAAAGTTTGCACTGGTTACGAGTTACAATTTATTTTATTTACTTGAAGTTTTACTTGAGCGGACAAATTAAAGGTACTAAGGTGGTGGCTTGCCAAACAACCAGTTTCCTGTTGTGACCATAACATCTGTACCCTTATGCCACTCCCGTGGTCCGGAAGTCGTATTTAGCTGGTGATCCAACAAGCCTTCAAAACAAAAATTTATGTGAACACACAAGGAAACGGTGTATTAATTGGATATTTCTCCCCACTAAAAGCTATACAACTAACATTTACTATTTCCATTTATATGGTCTAAATTCGTCATAATAAATACAGAGTGTTTCTTTTAAAAGGCAACCATATTTATAAGGACAGAAATTTAAGGTTTAAGATAACTAAAAATTTAGAGGTTGGTAGGCCTGGCTCTTCTTCTTCCTTGGCATTCAGCTGATTTACATTGTGAAATTGTTGTTCACTTTATTTGGGTTTCGTACAATTTACTTTAGTAAATGTGTACAGACATTTACTAAAGAGGGCAAAACGTTGTATAAATGCTAATGCTGGTTTATTTAAACAAAAAAACCTAAATAAAAAAGTAATTTAAATCATGAAACCAGAAGTAATAAATATATTAAATTATAAAATGTGTTATGAATATATGTTTTGTTTGTCATTTTTATTTCAAATAAAAAAAAAGAAATTAAGGTCACGTTTTAAAAGAATCACCCTGTATATTTAATAACTCTGTATAAAAGGTTTACAATATTGAATGGATTAATTATTGAAAACCCCTTTATCTTAGAGGTGAAGCTAGAACTATACAGTACTCTTTTCCACTTAACCTCGTGATTAAGTAATGGCGATTTTGTTGTTAATTTTATATTATTCAAAATTTTTCCGAAGTAAAATAAACTTAATTATCTCTACGCGTAATATACTTACAATAAATATAAGATAGATATTATCTTAGTATATCTTATAAATATTCCAAAGTATTCGTCCAATTAATTTTTAATTTCAATATTCTTGCAAAATTTTATTTCAAGAAAATTTAATGTTTACGTTTTGATTATTATTTAAGTAAAAATATTTAACATTTCCGAGAAATAACGTTGTCCTAAGAGAACTGCAGTTTGCAACTTAAGTGTTAAAACTTCAATATAAATTTTATGAGTAATTTGAATAAAATATAATTAAAGTACTTAGGTTATGTCGATTGTTGTGATATATGTCGATTGGAGCACAATTCAACATTAGTATTTCAATAATTTGTTTGAATATAAAAATAAACACATAAAAATATATAACAATAAAATGACATAACTACTAATTAATACTTATCTAAAACAAGATTTAAAATTAACTATTATCAAAATGTATTAAAATTAGGTTAATTTTAAACAATAAAGGTAGTTTTTTCTTTCTCATTTAAAAACAATTCTATCTTGGTATGAGGAATATGGCTAGTATCTTATTACAGATATTATATTACCTGGAGTGCCACTTATCTTAAGCAGGGTTAGGAAGGTAAGAGGATAAGCATTATTCTGAGTTTTGTGTAGAACAATTTCAGGATTGAGGTCAGTGCTGTCATGTAAATTGTAGTGAGCTCTAAAAGCTATTTCACTGAACTAAGAAGAGCCCTTGACTTTCACCCCTATCTTTCCCGTGAAAACTCCTTTGTACATTTCTGAGGAGCTGACCTTTTCTCCCACCAGGTCATGTAATTTTGTACTCAATGTTTTTAAAATTATTCTGGTTTTTACTTATGTGATATTGCAATTAACGACGCCGTTGCATTTAAGATTTTTTTAAATTTTAATGCCGCATTGACATTTCTGATTACTCAGTTCTATAAAGAATAAATAAAACTAATGCCACATTATCATATCTTAGTTTATAATTGTTTATATACCTTTTCATACTTAATATCAAACGTTAATCGAAATACCTAATAATGCTGCTTAAATACTTTTTTCTTACTTAAAAACTATTAAATACGTTTTAATAGTTCATATTAAAAATAATTTACTAAGAGGAATAAATATGTAAGATTAAAACGTTATTTAGTAAAATCAGTCTTTGACAATGTATCAACTAATTGAAATGTTAATTTATTTATTTTGTGAATAGGTACTGATATATATTAATACTAAAAGAACAAGGCGTCAATGATTTTTGGAGCCGCTTCGGCAAATCTGTTACGTGGCTACTTGCTCTGAAGTTGGTCTAGGTTCGATTCCCAATTCGACCATGACGTTTTTACACGTGTGCCTTACCAGTTGTTTAGAAGTTACGTTAACCTTTTGGCCCAACGATTTTACAAGACAAAAATGGGCTTGCCTAGGCAGGCGACAGGAATTTGGCAAGTTAATCCAGTAAACTTTATAAGTATATATATTTCGAATTATGCAAGTTGTTTTAAATTGATTAGTGCTATGTAGAACCAAAAACATTTACAACATCGTACTGTGTCATAGTGGTAGTGAACCTATCTAAAAATATTTGTTGACAATGAAAAAAAAACATTTAATTGTCAACAGGGAGTTAGCAGTACTATGTTGTCTAGAAACAAAGAGAAACTTGCCTTGATATATTATTTGCCACTCTGGCTATATTCCTCTCACGTAAACACAACACGTCCCGTGCAATCTGGCTTATGAAAAAGTTGTCATTTGTGTTTTATTTGTTTTAGCCAGATGAATTGTAACTCTTACGATTAAATGTTCCCTTGAACAAAGTTTTTGTAAATGACTAATTCAAATACAGTCAAGGAAATCAAAGCACTGACAATATAGAAAAATCACAATGCAGGGACATAACGTTGAACATGGATACAGGTTTAGATTCTATGATGGCTCAGTAGTATTTTTACTACATATATTATCCATGTAAATAGAGTATTTAGATAGTTTTTAAGTGATAGGATATGTTATTCCAAGGAAATTACAAATAAATTGAAATAATTTTATATAAAATGCGCCCCAAGAAATATTTAGTGATCACCTCTATACGCTTTGTTAATAAATTCAAGGCAGTTTTATTTTAATAGTTTAAGTTAAGCCTAATGAGCCCTATAGAGTTTTAACCTAACTTACAATCCACCACCAGATAAAGAGGCTGCGTGCTAGGAACATCAATGCTCTATGTTGCTCAAATCTGTTGTTTATAACGTCAGAGCCCTCCGGTCAAGGCCAATATCTGATTAAAGGTGTATTATTATTTTGTTAATACCAGATTAGTAAGCGGAGATGTTTTAGGGAAAACTAATAAAGAGTTAGTATTATAACACCTACATAACCTCCTTTTAACCCTCAAAATACCTAGAAACAACACCTACGAACTCGTACAGTATAATGCACATTCACCCATCTCGACATATGAGGTTTGATGGCCCACCCATCCACCGCTGTTTTATGGGCCACCTAATCCCCTGACACAAGAGGCTTGATGTCCCACTCACCCACCCCTGAAACAATCAGCTTAATAGCCCACTCCCTCTGACACAAGTGGCTTGATAGCCCAAACATTCATGACACAAGAGGTTTGATAGCTCACCAACCCACCCCTGACATAAGACGCTTGATGGGCCACCCACGTACACCTAATACAAAAGGTGCGTTAGTAACATCAATAACAAGTTAATAACAAAACTCGGTCAGGCACAAGATCAGACATTATTACATTATGATAGTCACTATAGTAATAACATAAATTACTTACGATAGGGAATCAGCCTGAAGTACAAAACCACTGACAATATAAACAAAGACACATAAGAATCACTCAACAAAGATTATTGGTGTCGCATGCACCTTGTTAAGGTGAGCAGTGTTTGTTCACCACGAGAAGATTCTGGTGGCCCTGAATATTTGTGTCAGAAGCTGTGTATATTTATAACTAGAATCTAAATTTTCTAGTTAGAACCGCATCAAGGTACTATCTACAATATTTACAATATAACCAGACGTTTCGCTCATACTATGATGTGAGATCTTCACTGGTTTCTCTAAGACTGAGATCGGCGAATGACCTTCCAGCTTTTAAAACATGTGGTGGCCTGGGGACTAGTATGCTAGTATGGCAAGTATGCTGGAGGGGGGAAGGGGGTGGAGGCATGAACCACGTGACCTACGGTCTTTGGCCGAAGAAAATCAATATGGATGACTCTTCCATTTTATTTAAATTTAATTCAAATGGGTTCCCATGTTTTTGGAAGGCGTATACTATCATCCTTATTAAAATTATGATCCTTCTTTTATATATTTCTATAGCTTCCCTTACGATTCTCAGGTAGTAATGCGGGATGTTCGCAAGGACTTTAGTTTTGTCAAATAAAATTCCATAATTACTTTTTGTGCTATGTTCTGCACAAAGACTTTTCCATATCTTCATTCTTAGTATACCTTATATGTTCCTTAACCCTTGTGGAAATTAACTTGATTTCCCCTATGTAATCTGATACGATAATGGAAATCCTGCCAATATATCGGTTGTTTCCTTTGTATAAAGTAATATGCCTTTTTTGAGGTATTCTTATCTTGTCATAATAGGTTACGTACGGTATCGTCCTCAATTCCTGTATAGTAAATTCCTTATCTTATCTTTTATCTATTATATTTTCTTGTTCTTTCCTCTTCAGCTGTTTTCCAATAGTATTATTGAATTCTCTAACTGAATATCCATCCTTTTTTACGTTGAATGTAATATTTACCTTTCTTTCTTCCAACTATTTGGGTCCAAAATCTGAATGGCTCGATTAACTAAAGTGTTTAAGACTGAATTCTGCTGTGCTGGGTGGTGATGAGATGCTTAATTTAGATATCTATTAGTATGTGTAGGTTTCCGGTATAGAGAGTGGCTTATTCGTCTATCTCTTCTTCTCACATTTAAAACGTCAAGGATAGGCAGTCTTTCGTTACTCTCAGTTTCCATTTTGAACTTGATATTATAATTAGAATTAATATGGTGCAGAAAATCATCCAATCTCTCTCTAATAAGTGGCCAAACAGCACAAACATATCGATACCATGCCATTGGTTTCAAATCAGACGTTTCAAGTGCCTTCTTTTCAAATATTTCCATATAGATATTAGCTGCAACTGGTGATAGAGGTGAGCCCATAGCTGCCCTCTCAGTTTGTTCATAGAACTTACCATCCAAGAAGAAATAAGTGGATGTGAGGCATAGTTCAGCTAGCTCCGCTTAATCGTTGTTAAGAATTTATTTGCTTATTTCAATGGTTTAGGGTACTGGAACCTTAGTGAACAATGATTCTACATCAAAATCTACTAGTATGTCAGTATCTTGCTGTGAATATTTGTTTTCTTTTGTATTTTGTTGTTGGATGGGCTGTTTCTCTGAATTCACACCTACTGTATTAATCGTACCCCAGCTACATCCTATCTCACACCTATGTCACATCAGTTTACTTTCATCATTAATAATGTCTGATTTAACATCAGTTTGCTTTGCTTCACTATTATTGGCTGAGACCATCCCTTCTCATAATGCCAAATGACAATATTATCCAAGCACATTTACATTATAACTCAATTCACATTAATAGAATACTCAACAATATAATAGTCGTCCCATTTTGGTATATTGTAGACTATTAAAAAAAACATATAACTAAATACATATTTACTATCTAAATACATATAAAATTATCTATGGAAAAATTAAATTATTGAAAATATGGAAACACTTTCATATCAACTTTTTTTTTTTTTTTTTGTCAGATAATTTGAAAATTTCATTATTTTTAGTTATTGTGTCTCAATAAGTATAATTTTTTATCAGATTAATTTACTTAGAATCGTTTAATATAATCGTTACGTTCGAATGATAAAGGAGATAAACTACGTGACTATTTTCATAAAAAAAATACTCTGAACAAAAAAATTTCTAAAATTAGCTTATTATTATTTACTTTAAAGAACACTAACATACCTATCACTTTTGAAGTAAAAAACCTTTTCATAATGTGCTCTCTTATAATGTATAATTTGCTGTATAAAACAGAATAGGAAGGCTCATAAGAAAGCAGCTTACGAACATTTTTAAAACTTAAAAAAAAAAAAAAAATTATAAGAAGGCCAACTGGGAGCGAAACAGCTACAGAGATGCCTTTAGGGATACAAATATACGGGTAGTTATCCAATTTTACACCCTGAACACGATATTAAACTGCAATACAAGAAATCACATAAGAAATCATAGGCCTAACCTCCTTGATCACCAAGCATAGCATGGTCAAAATTTCCGTTGACACTTTACTTAACAAATTTCCTTCACCGAACAGTTTATTTAATCGAAAAAAACCACCCTAAGGCAAAATGAACGATTTTAATGCACTCACTGTCATAAGATATCAAGGCAAAGCACAATTATGACGTTCTTTTCATAAAACTAGCTTGAAATGAAAAAGGTAACACCAAACTCTTACTTTTAGGTCATACGGTAAAGTCCAGTAGTAAAGACCGAGCCACAATTTCTTTTGAACGTAAATAAAAAATTAAGATATCAATGGAAAACTGGCTCTCGCTGAGGATAGTCCACACGACAGAAGAATATGTAAACTTGAACAATTCAATAGTTTTATAAATAATCAACAAAATCCTGTTTTGCATTTATTTTACACGCAAATCATATTAAATGCATATGACTTAATTTAAAAGAAATTATTTCCTTAGATCTTGAACATTTTAAATGAATGAATACTGCCCTGTAACCCTAAAAACTACTTATTGGGGTTATTAATGTAATGAATTAATAATAAAATAATAAGAATGTATAAATAGAAGAAAGACAGAAAAAGTGTTGGGGAATCAGTATTATTGTCCGCAGGGTAGCCGCCCGAACAAAAATCTTACCCTTTCATTGACCCCACAAAAGAATTTCTTTTGTCTGTCTGTCTTGTCTTCTCACAAAAGAACCCTTCTGGTCCAAGATCAATAATCGTGGTTTGCCAAGACTAATTACATAAAACCTTTTATGATTTGTACTTTTATTGCATTAAATGTGTCTTTTATTACGAGTCAAATAAGAGTGATGGTGATTGCCTCAGACATTCGTTAGGCGCCAAATCCAGCAGCAAAATTTTTCATTTCACTTATTATTTAATTAAATATTCTATGCATCTTAATTAGCTGTCTACATTAATAATTAAAGTGTCATAATTTTTTATTTATTTTACCGAACAAATACGCTAAATGAATTCATTGGTTAAGGCACCTGATTTATTTGTTATTTAAAGATTATATGTAGAATTCTGAATATTATCTATAAATATATTTTTTTGATTGGCCAATTTGGCAACAGAGGTGGTTTCACACTTAGTTTTTGACATTGCGACATTTGTACAAAGTTTAAACCAAATTGGAGATGGAAAATATTTTAGTCAAAGAAAATAGCAAGTAATGTATGCTTTGCATTACACACACACACACACACACACACACACACACACACACACACACACACACACACACACACACACACACACACACACACACACACACACACACACACACACACACACACACACACACACACACACACACACACACACACACACACACACACACACACACACACACACACACACACACACACACACACACACACACACACACACACACACACACACACACACACACACACACACACAACACACACACGCACGCACGCACGCACGCACTCGTGCGCTATATTAATACCAATGTACGTGTAAGGGTATGTAGGTGGGTTAATACAACTGTACATGTAAGGGTGGGTGGGTGTGTCAATACCACAGCACGTGTAAGGGTGGGTGGGTGGGTTAATGGTTCCCATATAGTTATACTTGTAATGAGTAAATAATTATGAATACGTTTTTGCCTGTATGGATATACATGTATTAGGTTTTATGTTGTTCTAGCTTTGTTGTTGTTCTAACTAAAAGTATGTTTATATAAATTTATTATTTTTAATATAAATTATTTGTTCAGTAGTGTCTAAAATAGTGTATTTGTTGTACATTTTGGAATGTTCTTGGTAATGGAATGCCAATTTTGTTAATTTGAATTTTGTTATTCGAGCGTGTCATTTGAGGGTAGGCATGCGAAGCGTGCAGGGCTGACCCATAGCTTATATGTCATAGTATACCTTGATATTGAATCAAATGATCATAGTATTCTTGTGACTGTTGAATGGCTTCTTATTTATAGCCTTTATGAGTAATGCAAAGTAGTTTGTGGATCTGCAATATCAACTTATTTCGTGGTATTTTCATTGGCCACAAACTGGGTAAAAAATGTTTTTCTTTTACTTCTTACGTACCAGTAAGAATTGGGTCATTAACCACACACGTTTATAATTTTTTATTAATTTAAAAAAAAATATGCTAAATTAATTCATTCTTTTAGGCATCTGGTTTATTTTTTACTTAGAGCTTAATATTTCCAAGAAAATTATTTAAAATGTTACATTTTTATAGTTATTTAATAGTATAATAATTACGTAGGAGGTGGTTTTGAATTAATTAAATTGGAAGCTTTTTGTATAACTTGTATACAATTTCCTAACATATGTTTCATTTTAATAAAACACTCATCAGAATTTTACGGTAAATTTGTATTGAATATTTTCTAAGGTTTTGCTATAAAGGCTTCTTATAGAATCCTGAAGTAGTAAGCACTACCAGATAGAGAGAGCGAGAGAGGAAGACTGAAATTGGATTCTGAATTTACGTTGAAAAAAATAGTGGTGGCTCGGTCTTTACTACTGGACTTTACTGCATGACATAAAAAGAAGAGTTTGTTGTTACTTTCTTCAGTTCAAGCTAGTTTTATGTAGAAATATTTCGTAAACAAAATTAAAACACAAATTACTTATTTATACGTTTTCTAAGTCATTTGTTCCTTTCTTCGTAAAAGATTATAATAAAAATAATGTTTATAAAAGTTAATTTAGTTTATTATTTGCTTCAAATATATATTTAACTGTATACAAACACATTGCAAGTGCCAGGTTTAAACATAATGAAACAGAGAGAACATTATTTAAAACTGTATTTTAAAAACTATTCAGGGTATATTTGTAAATTTTCTTGTGGTAAACTTAGTTAACTTTTAATTACGTAAAATCCACCAAAATGGTAGTTTTAATAAACAATTAACAAATATATATATATATTGTATTAATTTATCTAAACCTTTAAGCGTATTACATAAAATAAAATACGATGTAAAATGTACTATTATACAATTTAGTGGTCCACAGAGTGATGCTATAAGCTGGGATATTGAGATAAAATACCCTTGACCTACATTTATAAGGTAACCTTCTAAATTTATGTTTAATTCCATCTTTTAATGGAATTACTTCCTTCTGAAAGGTATATTGTTAATCATCTTGATTAATTTTAGCGTTTTAAATGTATAAACTAGTAATAATCACTGTAGACAGTATGATGTTTTTTTAATTAATATACTAGGACTTAGGTTTGAGAAAAAGTGAAATAAAAATGTAGTTTTTTTTTGCACATTAGAAGGGTTGATTTAGAATACATTAGTAATTATATATATTTTGGTTTCTTCGTAAGTTTTCAAAATAAATAGTTAAAATACGTAAAATTACTGCTCTAGAATAAAATAGAACTTTTATTCAAGTGAAAAAAGTTTAATAGAGTTTGTGTAGTTTTATTAGAATTTAATGTAAAATGCTTGTAAATTTAATATAAAATTTAAAGTTTAGGATATATTAAGGGAAATTCGTTTGAAATATTTTTATGACTGTCTAAAATACATTAAACAATTAAATATATTTTATTTCATAAAATTTATAGCATCCAGATTTGTATAATATACATATATGTACGTAATTATGACATTTTATATATGATGAAAACTATTACTGTATATTATGTAAATAATGTCTTCAATCTCTAACTACCTAACATACAAAACAGATAAATATTCAATATCTGTGGTACTCAGCCTTACCCGAAACCTAAACTACCAGTTTTTACATTGGAGGTTAAGATACTTCGAGGGTGGATGTAGCTGGGATCAATACCTCTAGCCATCTCGTGTCATTGTGCATGCAGCCCTTCTTTCATCGTGTTCTCAGATGATTTATGATACAAATGTTCATAGTAAAAAAATTTAAAAATAAAAAAAATATTATATGTTACTATATTTATTTTAAAATCTTAAATTTATCACGTAAAATAACTTTTTAATACGATAATTTACGATAATTATGTTTAAATGAAGGTGTTGGACCTTTTCTCGCTTTTTCTGAGCTCTGCTTGGAAAATTTACGATCAAAGAAAATCTCATTACATATTTCGTATTTGGGTTATATTTACATAATTGTAAAAAGTGTACAAGAAATAAGTGATGAGCTACGGTAGAAAAAAGCTGACTCAGGTACTATACAGCGTGTTACAAAAAGGTGGGGCTGGCTATGAATTTTCAGATTCAATGTGTGATTCTAAGCTAAAAATGAAGAAGAATATTTTTTTCGATTTCCACTTTGTTTAGCTGCTAGACGCCAATTTTTTTTTTCCATAAAACAAATTATATATTTAATGTTATCTTTACTATTGTTACAAAACTCGTTAAATGGGTGCATGTTAGAAAGCAGTATTTGATAAGGTTCTGTTTTTTTTAAAACTATTTTGATTAAATTCAAATATACGGCCATGTTGTTTATATTTTAATAAATATAAAATGCATACTCATTTTATAAAAATTGTTTATTTGTAAAATTGGATAAGAAATAAAAATATAATGTACTACCATTATTCCACATACAGTTCAAATACTGTTAAATTAGTATCCATTTAGTTTGCATGTGAGTTAATGTTAGTTCATAAAACTGTAATTCCTTAACCGATTTTTACTATTGAGGTATCATTGGAAATGTAAAGTTATTTAAATACTCTTTTGTATCGTACACAATTTTTATAAAACCAGTGTTTTTGTTTTAGATATTTGTTAAAATAAAAACAGAATTTCCGTAATTCTTAAAATATTCAAGATAAATTTAGAAACTGATCAAGATAATTTAAAAATTTTGTTTTATTAAATACTACCTTATAACATAAACCCATTTACTGAGTTTTGTAACACTGTAAAGATAACAACAAAGATGTAAATTGTTTTATGAAAAAAGTAAAATAACATCTAGCTGCTTAACAAAGTGGAAATAAAAAAAAAAAATACTCTTTATTAATAGCTTAAAATCACACAAAGAATCTGAAATTGCATAGCCAGCTCAAACACTTTTTGTAACACCTTATATGGCAAGAATTTAAAATAAATATTTTATGTGTATGAACTTTTATAGGCATGTTTCAAACTGCATAAATAAATGTTTATTTACTGTAATAGTTGAAGGCTGAGCTTAAAGTACATTCAAAAAGGTATTAAGGTTCAAATTAGTTAATCTAGGACATGACGAGGATGTGTATCGTGTCCTGCCGTTATCGTCACTTCCGTTACATTAACTAATCCCTTTCAACTCATCTTAAACCCTACAGAGTTAGTAGTTAAAAGGTTCAGTCTCTATTAAGAAATAAATTATTCTTGGCATGCAATTTTAGTATACATTACGTAGGAAGAGGGCTTATAAAAACAAAATTATTAGTATATATTATAATATTCTATTATATATTTATTTCTAAGAATACATATCTTATTTTATGATTTTTAAATGATTTGAGTTCTCAATAACTGAACATTTTATTTATATAGATTTATCAATAACCCATTTTAATTATCAATATCAGTTTCATATATATTTGTGTGAATTAGTAAAATATAAATATAAAATATCTCTCAAACATGTGTATAATACTAAAATAAGTATAGTTACCCATATAAATCAAAAAGATACCATGAGTATTTTTTCAAAAAAAAAAAAAAAAAAAAAAAAAAACACACACACACATGGAATAATTTAGTTTTTATGACACATATTATTGTTTCTATCGTATTGTAGTAAATATTTTGAAAACAATGTTCAAATATACATTCCCTTTTTTTTTTAAAAATAACGAGTTAGGATGGCCATATTTATTGAAATTTACAGAATAAATATCGAGGGAAACAGTAAAAGTTAAGGAAGCTCCCAATGGCATCTAACTAATTAAATCTTTTAAAAGAGAAGTTCGAGTTCAGCTCCTTTTGTTTAAACAAAATAATTGAACAGAATAGTTTGCCTAATTTAAAGCACTTTAGTATAAAGTTACAAAAATACTTACAAAAAAATTATTTTGAGTTATAGTTAGGTTAGCTATTACTTTATTTCAATATAAAATACTTTTTAGTTTATGATGGATCAATTTAATTCTATTTGGCTATACTATTTTTACTATTGTAATAGAAACATGTTTATAAACCAGTTTCATAACTTTAAAAGATTATATAATATATATTACAAATGATCATAAGGAACATTATCTAAACTTATTGCTGTTTGTTGAAAATAAACCTAAATTACTAGAACATTAAAAAGTATATTAAAAGTATACTATTGGCTCTAGATGTTATATTTACATCCAACGAAGCCATTTATATGCTAACATCTTTTGGATTTCTAAAACTAACTTAAAAGCGTACATTACTTTATACTTTGTTTTTGATAATCCTAATTTTTAGGAAAGATTTTATTTTTATTTGTATGATACACGATAAATTATTACTAATATAACAGTCCTAATGACTCCCTTTAATTGCAGATATCGTAATATTGTAATAAATTTAGCGTTATTTGATTTATTACATATATAATGTTAGTTTTTACCTTAAGTTACAAATCGTTGAGTATCATTATGTAAAATGAGAACTCATTGATTTGTTCAAGTTTAGTAAAGGGAAAAAATATTCTTTGATTTAACGAGTTTTACAATCACTTTATTTTATGTTTTAGGGGCTGTAAAAAATGACTTTACTGATACTTAGCTACGCAATGACGAGGAAGATCGATGAAAGAAATCTGGTCCTCCTCACTTTTTTCATAGAATTTCTCTCAAGAGCACTTAAATATTGGTGGCCTTATTAACTCTTCATTCCAATAAAATATAGCAGATTCAAACTTCATATCCGCTATTAATTGAGGCTATTAATTGAGTAGAGTGTTTGATATCACAATATCTGTCTTGGAATAAAACAATTTACAGTATACGTAATTTTGTAATTGCATTATTGGGAATTATTAATAATAAAATAGTGTATCATTTTTGTGTTCATTATTTGATATAGTACTATTTTGTGTTTTATATTGGTATAGCTCATGCATATTACGAACGAATAAATCTGTGTAACTTTAATTATTTTGTGCAACAAGTAGAGGAGTGAATGTATTCACACTTATTATAGTTCGTTATAAAATAATATTTTTGTATCATGTGTCATACTAAATTTTAATATTGATTATAAGGTCATTATTTTTTGTAGATAAATCATTATTATTGTACAATAATCTTTTGATACCTACACTTTTATGAGTTTCATTAAATGAAAGCTTTAACTCTATTACAAATTTTATTTACGCATATTAAAAAAATACGCGTAGTTTCATTTTACGTTAAAGATGTTCACGACAAACGTAATATATTGTTGAGTAATATCGTCTCAACAAACTTAAATCGTCTTAAACATATAAATTTTCTTCATTCCTTTATTAACACGAAAATACTAAGATTTATAGTTAATTATCCATATATTACAAACACTTCCTTTATATTTTCATTCAAAGTGTTTACAAAAATAAAATTACAATTCATTGAGTTAAAATTTTTCACATTTGAATGAACACTGGAGTCTTCTACAAAATTGCTCGTTCTTTATTTACAAAAATAGGCTGAAAAAACAACAATGTATTTTAGAGTCATCTAACTAAAACTAAAAGTAAGTTCATGAACTAATTTAATATCATTATATTCAGTTCTTAAGGAAGATCTAAATAATAATAACTGTTATACATACAAGCTATACTTTAAAATGTATTGATCAAAGTAGAATAGAAATACCATACACAGCATAGTTAAACTATTATTTCTATTTTGATAGTTATATTTTACTAAATAAAGTCTATTCAGTCAAGAATGTCCCAAGAGATTTTACATCTTGAACACTCTTCACATTCTTCATTGCTTTTACAATTAAGTGTTATAAACTCTACATACAACTCAGCAACTATATGTAGACATGGTTCTGCCGATCATCATGTCTGTAGTCATATCATTGTATCATTTTTTATTCTAAGAAATGTCTGAAACTTTCATGAAGTGTTAGAAACAGTTTGTTTTTCTCGACCATACATTTACACAATTTACTTCATAAATCATACACAAGATGACTTTGGAATATATTTTAAAATTAAAAATACATAAATGTATTGTAATACAACAACATCTAGCTTCATTGATTACTTCATGTAACCCTGCTATGTGCTCTAAAAAGTATCTACCTACTAATTTTTCTAACATAAACACATGGTTGATTAAAGAGAGAAATAAATTTTTAATATAACGTGAACTGTTCAGAAAAGAACAGTACAATGTAATAAACACAATGCTAAAAGTATATTATACACAAAATGGCATAAGAAATTCAAAAAATAATAAGGGTATTCAAGTAGGAATATATGAAATGAAATGAAATGAAAAACGTCTTTATTTTCAGGCGAAGTTAGGACTTATCAGTCCTTTCTTCCACTTAACCTGAGAACTACAATAATAATTCTCAATACAATAATAAATCTACAATAATAATACAATAATAATTAAATTTGTATATAATGCATGAACACTTCCCTTTCAATGAGATTTTCATTTTGAGGCCTCAAATTGAAGATTGAAGAACTTGAATGTAGTTTCATCAGTTAAACACAAACAACAAGTATTCATTGATTCTGACTCGATGTGGTCAGAACATACCCATCTAACATATGTTTTGACAAATCCCCTCACTCACTCAACATATTATTATTGTATGTGTAATACATAACATAAGTAATAATATGTGTGTGTGTGTGTGTGTGTGTGTGTGTGTGTGTGTGTGTGTGTGTGTGTGTGTGTGTGTGTGTGTGTGTGTGTGTGTGTGTGTGTGTGTGTGTGTGTGTGTGTGTGTGTGTGTGTGTGTGTGTGTGTGTGTGTGTGTGTGTGTGTGTGTGTGTGTGTGTGTGTGTGTGTGTGTGTGTGTGTGTGTGTGTCTGTGTGTGTGTGTGTGTGTGTGTGTGTGTGATCATGTTAAACATGTCTGTTGTGAAATGTTATACTTACAACTTACAAAGAAAGAAGACAACATGATGAAACTGAGTTGACCGTCTCATACGTAAGTAACGTAGGACAAGTAACCATCTAGTAACCAAAAGTAACCGATCTCAGTGAGGGAGGCTGGGGTCTTAGTTGTAAACTTAATTAGTTTACAACTAATTATACAATATTATATTATCATGTTTTATTAAATACCTAATTATTATTTTTATACTCTTTTAATATATATTAAAATAAATAAATAAATTAATAAAAATAACTATTACGATGTATTGTGAGAGCTAAGAATGTGGTTGTACCCAAAACAACAAAATTATATATAGTGTAGTCAGGAATCATCAATTTCATAGTCATATGAAAGCTAATTTACTTGTTAATGTGATTGTAAGTTGAATATATAAAATCTTTTTTAAGATCAATGAAATAGTTTAGTAACGTTCGTTACAATCTACATGATATCACTAACCTAACCTAACCTAACCTAACATAACCTAATTTATGGAACTATTCTTCACAAAATCTCAACTTACTCGTGCACAACTTGAACTATAATTAATTAGCTGTGGACAAAAGGGGAGGAGAGACAGCTAGATGTCAAAGGTTCTTCTTGGTTTATATTTGTTTTCAAGGCTCACTACATTGTTAAACATAGCACTGATGTAATTTATAATTCATTTAATTTACTCAAAATCTTTAATAACTCTATCAAAACTTACACTATATATTTAATTTAGATGAAAGGAAAGGTAGAATGGTGAGACACCACTGGATTTCAAGGGACCTTCTTAGTTAAATGAAAGTAATCAAGACCCGCTTTAATTAAAGGTTAGCTGTGACGTCATTCCTACAACTACATCACACAAAACATCGTCCAACTCTTACACAACTTCCACTATAAATTACCTCTGGACAAAGTAGATAGAATAAAGTCTGCTACCTATTTAATACCTTTCTTTTATCTACTCACAAATTCTTGTGTATGATTATTATTTATATGAATGAAATACTTAAAACTGTTATCCAAAGATTTTAGCTTCATTAGTTTTTTTTTTACTTTTTACTATGAAGTACATAAATATTATATAATTTAACCAAAATATCTAAATATCATCGTAGAGGATAAATATTAATATTTCACAACTGTAGGTAGTGTTAATTAAGTCATAAAATATTATTTATTTAATGATGCAATAAATCCTAATATATAATTTTAACTTAAATTTTTTCTTTTTTAATCTATGAACCTAAATCGGATTTAAATATTATTTCAACTTATTAATATCCTAAATAGTACCAAGTTACGTCTGTTGTAAGATTAATATTTACTCATATTTTAATTTATATCTATATGTAAGCTATGAGCTCCGAAATTTGTGTGGTTACCATTTATTTATTTATTTTTTATATAGAACTACGAAATATACAATTTGCAGTTATTCTTTATATTAGAATTTGTATAGTTAGCATTAGATGTCCTACTTTTAACATTTTTACCAGAACTTTGATACTTAGAGTTGTTTCTCCATAATTTTGAGAATCATCAAGGTAAGCTTAATATTAGTAAAGTCAATAATTAGTATTTTTAATGTACTGATGGACAACAATATCGAGAATTTAGTCAATTTTGGACATCCGTAATACAATTTTTTATATCAATTATTTTAAATTTAATAATTGTATACCCCAGATAGTTTGGATATAGTACATGGCTTAAAAAAGTAGACTTAACAAATAATATCTTGATATATAAAGATATGAATGGGTGTTGTCTCACTTTAATGTGACAATTTCGTGACAAAATGGCATTATTTTATTTGGATGTGCGTGTAGCAAGCACACAAATGAAAAGCCTAATAGTTGCTTCAGATAGAGCCCTCGCTTTCGGAGTTAGTAAACTTAATTGAACTATTTAATAACATTATATAAAATAATCACTATAATTAATTAGTCTAAATGTATCTACAAACTTGACTTAACATATTTATTTACAAGGGAATACGCACATTATAATCTTTTAAGGTATATTTATTTCTATATAAAACTGATTCATGTACAAATAATTTTAAAATAATACATAGTACTATAGGAAATGTATGATTTTTAAATACAATAATTCAAATATACAAACAATAAAGAAACACATCAATGCATATTTTGTAAATTTATTTTAACCTACTGGCACATTAACGTCATAAAATGTATTTTATTATTACATACGAATAAAAGTCAAAGAAAACTGCAGTTTGATTTCAGAAAATGAGAAAGCATAGATTTCTCTTAAGATCGCTTCTGATAAGAATTAGTAATTTAAATTTACTAAAAAAACATAAAGCAATACTTAAACTTCGAGTGTAAAAATAACAGTAAAAATATATTGACGCTACGTACGACCGTAAGGTTAATATCAAATTAGTTGTATGTCAATGAGATAATCATAAACTGACTTGGCTAAGATCGATATGATGGCAGTTTATTGAGTATATTCCATATATTGATGCATCTAAACGTCACCAAAGTATCAATCATATGTGGACAGTGATAGATCGCCTCTCGGGAAAGTATCATCTATACTTTGTATCATAAAATACAAATACCTTTTTAAATAAAAAATCATGTTTGTAAAGTTAAACTATAGATTTTATATACTGTAAATAAAGATAACGATACAATTTTACCACTCTTTGTTACTAACTACTGGCAGGTGGAAAAACTACATAAAGAGGTATATTTAGCTGTCCTGGTAATAGTTTTCGACAGGTAACCTTATATCCTTTTCTCTACTTACATAACTTCACTTGTTTGTTGGGACATGAATAAATGTGGCTCGCTAGATATCAAACCAACAATATATCACTTACAAAATGTATTGCTTACGTGATGAATTGCAAACCTCCTACTTTGTGCTATTTTACAGCCTCCAACCTTCCATTCTCCATTCTCATATCAACCTAACAGGTATAACTTGTAAAATGAAAAGTATAACACTTATTACAGTGATAAAACTATCAAAATAATATCGCTATAAAATTTTATAATTTTAAAATCTATAAGGACTCTGGTCCAAAAGATTGTAGTAAGGGAACTATAACGTATAGGTAGTAGATATATTTTTAAAAGCTATATATAAAATATCTATTATGGATATGTAGAATATTGTTACTATTTAGTTTATGTCTTTTGTATCAACAATTCTGCTTTAAACATAAAATACATTAACTTACCTTTAAAAAATATACGTTTTTGAAGACAAACAATTTTCGTGTAGTTTCATGATACGAGAGAAAAAATGGAAAGGCCAACTCTTTTTTTCCGAATTTGTTGTAATACTTGAATTTCTTGAGTAGACTTATTTCCTGGACTAACTGATTTACGATATTCATTTTCACGTTCAAGTTCATATATCTAACGTTTATTTGAATATTGTTTTTAGTCTTAAGAGTATCTTATCTATCATTTTACACTTTTTAATTTCATAAAATTTGATAGATGAGTGATTATTATTTGTAAGTTTAATAAAAAAAATGACCAAACAGTGTTGTGATTTGTAAGCTGCAGACAACAGGAAGTTTGTTGTGGCTTTACAGTGATGTTTGTAAGCGGCTTCTCAGAACATTGGTATGTTAATTGATGTAACAGAGAAGTTGTGTGCCTGTGCAAACATTAGGTGAGACACATGTGTTTTCTCTCTACCTCACGCCAACATGTGTTAAGGTTACTTAATATTACTACTTCTTACGTTGTATTATTTATAAATTAAATGTATGGTTGTCAATAATATTTAAAATAAACAATTCTTTCTCTAACAAAGAATAAAATGATGTAAATGAAATTCTCGTATTTGAATATGTAAAACAGTTTAAATGAAATGTCATCATTATATGTTGCAAACTATATTGAAGCTAGTATATATATTTAATATTTTTTATAGTTAAAATGTTTCTCTTTTAATTTGGCAATTTTTATTTAGAATCAAATACTATAAAAGTTCGATGCCGGTAAAACACTTGCATCTTAAATAAATTACGACAAACGATTTCACATTAAAAACTTGTTGTTTAGAAACTGTTATTTTAAGACAGTATTTAGTAGAGTTAAAATCACAAATACTCGGCATTCATGCTAAGATTTTTATTCTAATTTATATAAAAAGTGGCTTTATAGTAAATGTATCAAAAATAGCGCTAATATATTGATTTTGGGTACACCGAAACGAGCAAATAAATAGTTTATACTTTTTTTTCTATCACACAGTTAATTGCACATTGCATAATATAAAATATGTTTCAAATCCCTACATTAATTATAGAAGTAGATACCATAGGTATCTTCTCTGTAGTATACAACTGCCATATTTCAGATAAAATATTATTGCCACAAAACAGATTCACCCTTATGCCTAAGACAGCATGATCTCCTACATTGGGACAAAACTAAAAAGTAGTGAGTTGTATATATGGTAAGGCAAATTATTTTTAAAATTTTCACGATCCCGAACAATATACCAACACTTTTTGGTTCAGATTTTACATTCAGTGGCAGATCCTTCTTTTTTCCGATTATTCTTCTATTAAATTGTTTAATAATAACCACTCTAATTTTTTAATAACAAATAATGCACTCATTTATCAATATTTTTTATAAACTGAGACTACACACTATAAAATTCATGAAACCCCAATTTTTAAAAATTGGCATTAATGTATTTAGAAATAATATGTAGGTAATTTTAAAACAGTAACAAGAAAATTTAGTACAGCAAAATAAACATTATGCACTTACTATATCTAGCATTATATCCTGGCCTATGCAAACTCACCAATCGGGCAGGGCCATTTTGGAGCCCGCTGTAAGGCTTTTTTGGTGCGAAACTTAACGGTAGTGTAAAATTAATTTGATGAATATTTTATTTTAACGTAATAAGTAAATAAACAATAACTTAATATTAGAAAGAATATAGGCACCTGGTTTATCCAATCACCTGGATGAATACTTTATTGTGTCTACACACCTTTTTCTACTATATTGTGTTGTTTATAATAAAGAATATAAATTATATTATACCCTAGAGTAAACAGTTTAATTTGTATAATAAAATGTTGAATACATATTATTACATTTTTCAAATTGCAATTCTCAACATTTACTGTTACAAGGCCAACGTTATTTATTATTTCCTTATCGATTACCGTTAGCAGGCATTAAATTGTCAAAAATGTAATTTTCAGCAATGAGTTATTTATTAAAAGAGGTTAATTTTATCCTTCCAACAGCTTTACACAGCTATAGTTCTTGCCTAAGTATTTTAATAACAGAAAAATTTCAGGATTATTAAATAAGGTTTGACTATCAATATGTTGAAGAAAATAATGTGGTACTATGCATGACTTAGGTTAATGTTTAAAGAAGAGGTAGTAATAATCCATATTCACAAAGGAAATTAGATTAAAATAAAAAGTATATAAAGTTAAAGTTAAAGATCGTCTTATTTTACCCGGCGATGTTAGGGCTAAGGAACCCTCTCTAACACTTAAAATGGGGACCAACTTTTTAAGGGTGACTTCCGAACCACCACTAGTGACCGGGCAGGCGGGCTACGTGCAAGGACGTGATCGCTCAGAAGACGGTCACCCATCCAAGGGACAGCCACGCTCGATGTTGCTTGACTCCGTTATCTCCAGATAGCAAACAAAAAAGTATATAGATAAAAAGTATATAAAGTATATAGAAGTTAGAAGCATGAAAAATTAGTAATATTGTATTTTCGCTTAGTAAATACACTATATAGAGCTTATATACATATAATACAATTCTTATAATTTTCATAAACAACAATAAAAATATGCACTTCAATCTTATATAAAATATTGCCTATTCTACAACTAAAAGAAAAAAAACGTTCAGATGGATTAAAGTATAGAAAAAAAAAATAAACAATTTATTTAATGTGAAAGAATGACCATTCAAGAAGAAGATGGTTAGCGATATTACAATTGCTAATATTTTACTAATATCGCCAAGTTTAGGTTCTTAAAGGTTTTTTATATTTTTTAATACAAAGTTGGTTCTTTTTCTTCTTAAACAATGTAAGTGAGGTACCAACAAATATAACAATAAATTAGTATCGTAACTGAAAATAATACTAAAACAATAAACTATAGGTCATACTGAATATTTTATATTGAATATATTATAATAAATAAGGGTGGATAAAATCAACTATCTTAAATTTTATTGGCAATATATTTGTTATTTCGTGAAATACATTAACAATAAGAAAAGCAATCTATATTAATTTGAATACATTTTTTCATAGTTTTAATTATTTTAACCTAGTATTTGATTTTTATTCTGTAGAAATCATTTTGTACACATTTTTGTACGATTATTTTGTTTTGGTCTGTCTTTTTATCTTGATAATCATTGAAAACTATGTCAAATTTAAATATTGAAAGTCTAAAGTTTCATAAATTATTATTCAGAATAAATGTTGCTAATCCTCAGATCAGTATATAATTTATTTCATAAAATTTTATGTTCCACGACAAAAACAAATGTAACAGCGATTCCCAACTTTTTCATCAGCCTACTTGGAGGGGTGTTGTGTTTACGTGAGGGGAAAAAACCAACAGTAACAAAACATGTATCAGTCTAGTTTTATCTTATCTCTGTTCTTGTACATGGGATGATTCTGCTGTAATATAATTGAATTCCAAAACTTAGAAAGATTTGTTGATTTCTTTTAGAGTTCGTTAGGATGATTGAATGATGAGAGTGAGACGCCTTGTATTCACGGTAGTTTAAGCTGGTATGCTCTTATTAACAGTTTTAGTTCCGGGGTATCTTCTGATATTCATGCTTCCAAAATACAATATAATTGTTTTCCAATCCAGGCAGTTTAAATATAACTGCAGAAACTCATACACATTCACCTTTTCTATCGAGTGGTACAT
>JAQJVL010000709.1:243328-423467 GCA_035578905.1 Stictocephala bisonia
CCTTCTCTTTTGTTACAAAAGTTGGACTGTAACAATTGGAAAAAGTTTGAAGGTAGTAGACCGTACACACAAACATTTAGAAACTCTAAGGAGCTAGTTGCAATCCTGGTCAAGGAATATATTATTCTAGAAGCATATTTTTTCTCACATGATACTAAGTCGACACATATCAGCTCTCTCCCTACCCAAAAAAGTACTAAAAAAGCAATTCTCAAGTAATCTTGTTTTCATTGGCAAAATAAGAACCACACTTGCACAATGAAACCTTATTGTCAAGCTCATCCAAACTTTCAGAACCAAGAACGAGTTAAAAAAATGTCAAGTTACTCCCAAGCCAATTCAGAAATCTCACTCTTATAAGAAGGTCTAAGCAGCACTCTCACAATACGGGACAACTACAGATAGTATATGTTAGTATAAAATTAGTTACCACTCTGCTATATGTTACAACAAATAAAGGAAATTCGATGGTTATTAGAGCATGATGTTATGTATAACTGAGGCCACAGCTAGCTTTCTTTCATTTGAAAGGCCATCAGAAGTGTACAATCAAGTTAACGGTCTTTTACCATGTCATGCTAACAGGAAGGGGCTCTCAAAATTAAACATAATTTCCCTAAATGGTACTCAAAAAGCAAGTAACCATCCTGTTGTTATTTTGGGTCGTACCACTTATAATAAAGCCCACACTCAAATTCCTCAAGATGTAAAAGAAATTTTCAGTAATATAGTTCTTGCAGATACAACAGTTGACATTCCTAGTATAATGTACTTGTTTTTCGGTGCTAAATATTTTGCTACATCCTTATAGAAGCTATGCACTTGGTTCTTAGCTATAGTATAATTAGCTCGTCTCCATCGTTTGACGTTCCTTCTTACTCTACCTAGATAGATATAACTTTTTTTCTGAGTATTGACACATCCGATCTACATAAAGCTGTGCTAAAATGTTGTACAAATAAGGAATTACCTCTAAAAGACCAGCCTACTCCATAAAAATTGTTTTGTGTAAACCAATTTGCTAGTAATTATTCAAGAGATAAAACCGGAAGTTACACTATTTTAACTCTTAGAGGTACTTAAAAAATTGCAAAACAAATATTATACTCATTGGAAAAGAAACTTAACTGCAATCCTGACTTGAAGAGAAAATACTCCGATGGCATGAACGACTACTTAGATTCGGATGATATAGAAATTGTTGTCACGTGTCCTATTGATAGATGAACATTTTTAGTACTGAAGAACTAAAATAATGCTTTAGTAAAATAATTTAACTTTATTTAATAATATAAAAATTTTATCTTTTAAGTTTAATAAATACTAACGATATGCTTAAATTTAGAGGATCAACTATAGTTAACAGCATCGCTATGCATTTAGTATTATATATAATTAAGCAATAGTATCCATGTTCATTAATATAATAAGATTAAATTAAAAAGTTAATGCAAATTAGTTTTAGAGAGTAAATTAGTACTTCATAATGTTTTTTTTTCTTTACGAATTTTTTTCTTTTGTAACGTCGATTCACGCTATGCACGTAACTCTATGGTCTCATGTGGAGATATAAATACAAACATTAGTAGGTATAATATACCAAGTAAAACCTTAATACGTGAATTTACTTACTGTAGCTCATCTTATACACTTACTTCGCTACAAAATTATTAATATAAACACCAAATGTTATTATTATTATTCATGTTATTTAAACATTTTACATATAATTATTTTTATTAAAAAAAAGCTTAGTTAAATAAAATAACTTTATTACATTACATATAAAACCTTATAAGCCTTTAGGGATGACTTCTACAATACCGTTCTTACCACCTTCCCAAGTAAAATATACGTAGCTTCGAATAATTCTATGAATATTTATTGAACTGTGTAATAATGCAACATTGAGGTACAGACAGAGATACATACATACATACATACATACATAAAATCCATTTTATACTGTCCATAATCAAACTTCCACTACATACAACCTTACTATTTCTAACAGGACACATTAACTCCTTATAATTTAAAAAAATAATTATTTACTCTCTTAAATTATTAGAATGTTATAATGATCGTTATTTGCATTTAGACGGCTGCTTATTTTTGCACTCCCATTACTTTTTTTGGCCAAAATTATACATTATATGCACAAGGTCTCCTTCAGGACTAAAATATTAAACAATGAAGAACTTATTGTACAAATATGAATAGGGACGTTATTTGACACCTCTCTCGTTAAATTTAATTACGAAATATGGGGTGAGTCACGTTAACAAAAAACGGCTGAGCTTACATGTATTATTCAAAAAGATGACACGAATATAACAGAAATATTGTACGTGTATAATCGTCGGTATATTTCGACTTGTATACAACAAATTTGTACTCACGCTAACATTAATGTGTATTTCACTCGGGTAATGTACCATTTAATCATTGTACCTGTAGTAGTCTGAGAGAAAAGGTACATTCAAGTAAGTATTATGGTTCATATAAGTTAATCTAGGACATGACGAGGATGTGCATCGTGTCCTGCAGTTATCGTTACTTCCGGTACATTAACTAATCCCTTTCAGCTCATCTTAAACCCTACAGAGTTAGCAGAGTTAGGAGTTAAAATGATTGGTTTCTGTTAAGAAATAAATTAATCTGGCCATTTTGTTAATACCGTACTTAGAATGGAGAATTATAAATACACTACCAATATTATATATTAACTTTATCATAAATAATTATTATATATCAACATGATTAATTATTTTATGCGATATTTTTATAATAAATAATCTATTTCATATTTGCAATAAATTAAGATTTATGTTTCTTTAGAGCTCAAAATCGAATAAATATTTATTTTATTATTAACCTAGTGCCATTATCAAATATTCATTCCATGTACGATAGATTAAAAGAAATCCTAACAGAGTTATAAATGTTAATTTATTTTATTTTCCACCTAAATTACATAATTGTCTATCCTTTACTTAATATGATATTTAAATATTATCTATAATTTACTAAATGGGTAAATACAGAACTGTTTTCTCATCAGATAATCTAGTTTACATGTAATTGTAAAGTATACAACTAATATCCAATAAACTAGAGAATAAGTGTTTGCATAATTTTTTGATACATGCATTATAGAAGTATTTGATACCAGTTATATATATATATATATATATATATATATGCAGTAGGGCGTGTCTGTAAATGGTTATTGTAAGTCTTCGTACGGAAATTGTTGTAGTAATAAAATACATGTATATATCTATATAAATACAGGTTTCATAAATGACTGTTCTTAAAAATATTATAGAAATGTGCGTACAAGAATATAATAAATTTTAAACTCCCACTGGCATTAAAAAGTTAAAGTCACTTCCTTTTGGTAACATTTATTGACAGATTAAAGCTACAAACACGTTTTACTAATTTACAGAATTAAATTAAAACGTTACAAAACTACCTACCATGAAAGTTTTTTTTTTGTTTAAGGTTTATTTAAAAATCTTTTTAATTTTAACTCTGTAACATGATTTTAAAATGGCAATTAAAATAAAAAGATCAGTTTTTTAATAGTATAACGTTTTAATGTATATTGACAATCTCTATTATTGGCTAATATCTTGTTTATTTAATGAAAAATATATTCATATCTACGCTTACTAATATAACAGTCCTGATGACCTTTAGTTGGAAATAAATTCATTATAATGCAATAAATCCTACTTGTAAAATGTTATATATGTATATATATTTTTTTTTTTTTTTTTTTTTTTTTTTTTTTTTTTTTTTTTTTTTTTTTTTGGGACCGATTGAGACAGGCTTTAAATTAAATTTAAAATCGTTGCGTATAGTTAGGTAAATTGAGGATTAATATTAAGTAGTAAAATATTAGTTAACCTTTTTATCAAAACCTTCTATTATGACTTCATAACGTTTTTGAGATTGAATACAAAACACTTTACTGATATTTAGCTACGCAATGGTGAGGAAGTTCAATTGAAACATTCTCGTTCCTCTCCTCTTTTTTCCATAAAATCTCTCTGAAGAGCACTTCAATATCGGAGCTTTAATAACCTGATTCCAACAAAATATTGCGGTTCGAACTTCATATTTGGTATTGAGTGAAAAGTGTATTTTAACGGTGATTTTCCTTATAGAATAAAACTATAAAAACACAACATAGAAATCTCTGATATAAACAAGTATTTCTACTCTTGAATAAAAATATCGTAGAACCATTGCTTTATAATTTATTTTGAACTTTATGATACACACTCTTAGTTATATCATATTAGGGTCTTATTAGGGTTATATCATAAAGTAGCATTTGTTAAGCCAGTTTAGATTAAATATATTTGTAAATGTTTATTTTCTGACTGTTAATAGTTCTAATCATTTAGCATAAATGAAAACTGATGAAAGTAACAAGAATAATACTCTATTTGGTCTTTTGGTTAATGAGTATATTCAATGTCAAAGCAAGGTTAAAAATGTTTTGATTAGTTAGGGGATAAATCTGTGTTGTTAAGATTTACTTCATAAGAATGTTTTACTTCAGTGAGAAAGCATATCCCCCATAAGACTAAACCTTTGCCAAATCGGTATATTTTAACAACAATAATGATACTAATAAGTATTTATCAATTTGATAACTATTTCAGTTTCTTAATTAAATGGTAAAACTAATAAATGAATATAACTGTATTAACATCATTAATTTAAATTTACACATTTAACCATAAACATTATAACCCTTCTTTTTTATGTTAATACCTACAATAATTTATGCTTTTGCTATAGCAATAATATAACAAGTTTTGTATTACTCTTTCTTTGAACTGATGACGAGTTTTGGTTGCTAGTGATTTTGTACTATATTTTTAACTTTGCCCATACACATTCGTTAAATTGATTTCCTCATGAGGCTGTTTGCATTTTAATTTTTAAGTTTTACTAAGTAACATGTTATTTAGGTTCAATGTAAATTATTGTAAATAAGAATTAATTTTCCACACAACATGCAACAATAGAAAGTTAATTGAATGTGTACACATTGTCATGTAAGTTATTCTAATATTAATTGTTGAATTAGCAAGTACTTTTTCTTGGATTCACCTGAGGTGACAAAATAGTTACAATAATTTCCTCATACTGTTCTGCAATGCTAATATTATTATTAAAATTAAGGATCTAAATAATCTTGATAAACTGAAAGTAATTCTACTGACAAGGTTGATTTTTATTGCAAATAGAAAAACATTTGATTTTTTATCCAAAAAATTAAATATTTTTCCCATTATGATTTTAGTTAAATTATTATGTTACAAACTACTTTGTATATAAAAAGTAGTTTCATTCTTGAAATTTATATTTCATTTACAATGATTTGCACTGTTTTACATAAAGTACACATTGATAAGTAAGCTCAAATATTTAAATTGTATATATGATCAAAAATTATGCATTAATAACTTTGTGTGTAGAAAAAACTACATCAAAAATTAAAAAATATATATAAATTTCGTACGAACAGGGAAAATAAAAAAAAAATTCTAATACCACGATTGGTTTACTAAATAATTGACTTTAAAGTCTCTATTGTCCAAAGTTTTAAGATTAAAAACTTTTATATATTTGTATATTAGTTTGATGTATAATTCCATTTGATTTAAGAGTCAAAATTATACTAATTATAGTATTTAAACTATTTTTGCATTAAAATAACTAAATGTAACTTTGCTTTAATACATATAATGTCAAATGGTTAGTTGGTTAAGCATTATTATCATCAACTACAGATAGGCCCCTTACATTTCGACTTGCAGAAAGCACTAATATAAGAGAGATGCACTGAGTTGAGGAAGTAAACAAAATAAACACTTTTCCTACAGTAAATCTTTCCATTTAAATTTTATTGCAAACTAGGTAGATGGTACGTTGCGTGCTGGCACTAGCAGACCCTACCTATTACGTCATCAGCAGCAGTGACGTTGTTTGGGTTGATTAAGGACGAAGCATGAGTAATGTTTCGTGTTAAAGTTACTAATTATACTACGAACTAATTTAATTAATGTCAAATAATTATATAATATATGGAATAATTAAGTTATTAATTTAAATTTTTAAATTAAACTTTACTAAATATAGCTTATACAGTCAAGAATGTCACAAGAGTGTTTATATCTTTAAATTCCTTTATAATATTCGCAGTCCTTACGATACATTACTAAAGGTTCTACAGACACTTCTGGTACTACATGTACCTACATGAATACTGTATACTTTATCAATTTTGTCAACTCCTGCCAAAGTTTACGAGTCCATACTGTACAATAGATTATTTTATACGTAAAAAGTTTGATTCGTCCTCATCAGCATGGTTTCTTTCCTGGCCGATCAATAACATCTAATCTGTTAAGTTTTAGTGAATTCTGTATATCTGCCTTGGATAAGGGTGGTCAAGTAGATGTCATATAAACAGATTTTGCGAAAGAGTTTTATAAAGTGGATCATTTGACATTGCTTTCAAGATTACATTATTTTGGTTTATCTTCTTCTTTAATGAAATTATTTGCGTCCTATGTATCCAGAAGAATTCAGTACGTTTCTTATGAAGGAGCTGTTTCATTCAATTTCCATCCCGAGTCTGGAGTTCCACAGGGGTCTAATTTAGGGCCACTTCTGTTTATTATTTTTATAGATAATATCAAATCATCAATAAAAAATCGTCAATTTTTTATGTATGCGGATGATCTAAAAATCTTCAAAAGTATCGATAGTGTTTTTGATTGTATACAGTTACAATATGATTTAGACAACCTCTTTCAACGGAGTTCCAATAATTTAAAATTTAATCTGGATAAGTGTTCTGTTATTCGTTTTTCCAAAAGATCTGACAGAAATATAGTTTACTCATATTATAATATGGGTGGCGTTCAACTGGTATCCAATAATTCCATTAAAGATCTGGGCATCACGTTTGATGAGAAATTTACCTTTGTTAATCATGTTATATCTATGTGTAAATCTTCATTTGCATTTCTAGGCTTTATCCGTAGATCTACTAATTTCTTAAAAAATGCCAATTTAGTCAAACTTCTATTTTGCTCCTTAGTACGATCTAGATTAGAATTTGGTTCAGTTATCTGGATGCCAGCATACGCTTACCTCTCAGATATGGTTGAGAATGTTCAGAAAAAATATTTGAGGTTTTTGTATTTCAAGGAATTTGGTCACTTCACAACAGTGATTCCATATTCGGAGCTCCTATCGATATTTCATTTAGACTCTCTGAGTGTGAGGCGGAAGGTGGCCATGTTGGCTTGCCTGCATAAGCTCGACGACTCGGCTCTATTGACAAAACTACAATTCAATGTTCCTCGGCCCAATACAAGGAGTCGTGTGTTGTTTACTCCCCGCTTTTCTCGTACCAACCTGTCTGCTAACTCTCCACTCGATGTTATTAATAGGCTACACAATTCGCTTTCCGTAAATGTTGATATTTTTAGTTATTCGTTAAAAATTTGTTTAAAAGCTGTAAACGCCAGTATGCATTAATTTAGTATATTGTAAAATTAATTTATTGTAACATTTTTTATTGATCTAATTAACGGCATTGTAATTTATTAATTTCAACATATTTTAATTGTACGTTTTTATTTGAGCTTGTGCAGAATAATTGTCTTGTAATATCTTATTTGAATATTTATTAACCCACTTTTTATATGTTTAGTTTGTTGTATGATTAAATAACCTAATACATTTTGACCGAGCATAATCTCGTCTGTTTGCAAGTTTAATATATTTATTATTTGTTGTTTGCTTTTCTGTAAGCTGTGAAGTGATTCTTGAAAGACTACATTCCTCGATATTTATACACTGTATTATTTTAATGCAACATTGTAATTGGGTTTTAATGCCTGTAATGTATGCATTTTGTCAATAAATGTATTTGAATTTGAATGAATACATATCTACCATGTCTATGGTGCTGCCAATTATTACGTCTTTAGTAATCGTTATATCATTTTTAACCTTTGAATTTATCTTAAACGTCCATTGAAGGTTTGAGAAACGTATTTCTTAACCACCAATTCACACTATTTAGTTTCTTAATTCACATGATGGTGTTGGGTCCTATTTTGTTATTGAAAATACAAATGTATTTTAGTAAGTTGTTTGATAAATCTAAAGTGGGCTTTTCCAATTACTTCATGTAAATCTGCTGGTCTCCAAAAATTTATATAATTTTTTTATAGCTATAGTTTTTTGTAATAGAACTATTTGTACGCATATGACTGAATACCTAAATACATTTGTTTATAACAGGAAGAAATAAATTTGTAATGAAACGTTCTAAGAAGAATAGTACTTTGCAATACACACATTGTTATAGCAAACAAATACACAAATTACTATAGTATTAAACGTTCTAAGAAGAATAGTACCTTGCAATACACACATTGTTATAGGACACATATACACAAATTACTATAGTATTAAACGTTCTAAGAAGAATAGTACCTTGCAATACGCACATTGTTATAGGACACATATACACAAATTACTATAGTATTAAACGTTCTAAGAAGAATAGTACCTTGCAATACACACATTGTTATAGCAAACATATACACATATTACTATAGTATTAAACGTTCTAAGAAGAATAGTACCTTGCAATACGCACATTGTTATAGCAAACATATACACATATTACTATAGTATTAAACGTTCTAAGAAGAATAGTACCTTGCAATACGCACATTGTTATAGCAAATATATACACATATTACTATAGTATTAAACGTTCTAAGAAGAATAGTACCTTGCAATACGCACATTGTTATAGCAAACATATACACATATTACTATAGTATTAAACGTTCTAAGAAGAATAGTACCTTGCAATACGCACATTGTTATAGCAAACATATACACATATTACTATATTATTAAACGTTCTAAGAAGAATAGTACCTTGCAATACGCACATTGTTATAGCAAATATATACACATATTACTATAGTATTAAACGTTCTAAGAAGAATAGTACCTTGCAATACACACATTGTTATAGCAAACATATACACATATTACTATAGTATTAAACGTTCTAAGAAGAATAGTACCTTGCAATACGCACATTGTTATAGCAAACATATACACATATTACTATAGTATTAAACGTTCTAAGAAGAATAGTACCTTGCAATACGCACATTGTTATAGCAAACATATACACATATTACTATAGTATTAAACGTTCTAAGAAGAATAGTACCTTGCAATACGCACATTGTTATAGCAAACATATACACATATTACTATAGTATTAAACGTTCTAAGAAGAATAGTACCTTGCAATACACACATTGTTATAGCAAACATATACACATATTACTATAGTATTAAACGTTCTAAGAAGAATAGTACCTTGCAATACGCACATTGTTATAGCAAACATATACACATATTACTATAGTATTAAACGTTCTAAGAAGAATAGTACCTTGCAATACGCACATTGTTATAGCAAATATATACACATATTACTATAGTATTAAACGTTCTAAGAAGAATAGTACCTTGCAATACACACATTGTTATAGCAAACATATACACATATTACTATAGTATTAAACGTTATAAGAAGAATAGTACCTTGCAATACACACATTGTTATAGCAAACATATACACATATTACTATAGTATTAAACGTTCTAAGAAGAATAGTACCTTGCAATACACACATTGTTATAGCAAACATATACACATATTACTATAGTATTAAACGTTCTAAGAAGAATAGTACCTTGCAATACGCACATTGTTATAGCAAACATATACACAAATTACTATAGTATTAAACGTTCTAAGAAGAATAGTACCTTGCAATGCGCACATTGTTATAGCAAACATATACACAAATTACTATAGTATTAAACGTTCTAAGAAGAATAGTACCTTGCAATACACACATTGTTATAGCAAACATATACACATATTACTATAGTATTAAACGTTCTAAGAAGAATAGTACCTTGCAATACGCACATTGTTATAACAAACATATACACAAATTACTATATTATTAAACGTTCTAAGAAGAATAGTACCTTGCAATACACACATTGTTATAGCAAACATATACACATATTACTATAGTATTAAACGTTCTAAGAAGAATAGTACCTTGCAATACGCACATTGTTATAGCAAACATATACACATATTACTATAGTATTAAACGTTCTAAGAAGAATAGTACCTTGCAATACGCACATTGTTATAGCAAACATATACACATATTACTATAGTATTAAACGTTCTAAGAAGAATAGTACCTTGCAATACGCACATTGTTATAGCAAACATATACACATATTACTATAGTATTAAACGTTCTAAGAAGAATAGTACCTTGCAATACGCACATTGTTATAGCAAACATATACACATATTACTATAGTATTAAACGTTCTAAGAAGAATAGTACCTTGCAATACGCACATTGTTATAGCAAACATATACACATATTACTATAGTATTAAACGTTCTAAGAAGAATAGTACCTTGCAATACGCACATTGTTATAGCAAACATATACACATATTACTATAGTATTAAACGTTCTAAGAAGAATAGTACCTTGCAATACACACATTGTTTTAGCAAACATATACACATATTACTATAGTATTAAACGTTCTAAGAAGAATAGTACCTTGCAATACACACATTGTTTTAGCAAACATATACACAAATTTACTATAGTATTAAACGTTCTAAGAAGAATAGTACCTTGCAATACACACATTGTTTTAGCAAACATATACACATATTACTATAGTATTAAACGTTCTAAGAAGAATAGTACCTTGCAATACACACATTGTTATAGCAAACATATACACATATTACTATAGTATTAAACGTTTCTAAGAAGAATAGTACCTTGCAATACGCACATTGTTATAACAAACATATACACAAATTACTATATTATTAAACGTTCTAAGAAGAATAGTACCTTGCAATACACACATTGTTATAGCAAAAAATATACACATATTACTATAGTATTAAACGTTTAAGAAGAATAGTACCTTGCAATACGCACATTGTTATAGCAAACATATACACATTATTACTATAGTATTAAACGTTCTAAGAAGAATAGTACCTTGCAATACGCACATTGTTATAGCAAACATTATACACATATTACTATAGTATTAAAAAGTTCTAAGAAGAATTGTACCTTGCAATACGCACATTGTTATAGCAAACATATACACATATTACTATAGTATTAAACGTTCTAAGAAGAATAGTACCTTGCAATACGCACATTGTTTATAGCAAACATATACACATATTACTATAGTATTAAACGTTCTAAGAAGAATAGTACCTTGCCAATACGCACATTGTTATAGCAAACATATACACATATTACTATAGTATTAAACGTTCTAAGAAGAATAGTACCTTGCAATACGCACATTGTTATAGCAAACATATACACATATTACTATAGTATTAAACGTTCTAAGAAGAATAGTACCTTGCAATACGCACATTGTTATAGCAAACATATACACATATTACTATAGTATTAAACGTTCTAAGAAGAATAGTACCTTGCAATACGCACATTGTTTATAGCAAACATATACACATATTACTATAGTATTAAACGTTCTAAGAAGAATAGTACCTTGCAATACGCACATTGTTATAGCAAACATATACACATATTACTATAGTATTAAACGTTCTAAGAAGAATAGTACCTTGCAATACGCACATTGTTATAGCAAACATATACACATATTACTATAGTATTAAACGTTCTAAGAAGAATAGTACCTTGCAATACGCACATTGTTATAGCAAACATATACACATATTACTATAGTATTAAACGTTCTAAGAAGAATAGTACCTTGCAATACACACATTGTTATAGCAAACATATACACATATTACTATAGTATTAAACGTTCTAAGAAGAATATTACCTTGCAATACGCACATTGTTATAGCAAACATATACACATATTACTATAGTATTAAACGTTCTAAGAAGAATAGTACCTTGCAATACGCACATTGTTATAGCAAATATATACACATATTACTATAGTATTAAACGTTCTAAGAAGAATAGTACCTTGCAATACGCACATTGTTTATAGCAAACATATACACATATTACTATATTATTAAACGTTCTAAGAAGAATAGTACCTTGCAATACGCACATTGTTATAGCAAACATATACACATATTACTATAGTATTAAACGTTCTAAGAAGAATAGTACCTTGCAATACGCACATTGTTATAGCAAATATATACACATATTACTATAGTATTAAACGTTCTAAGAAGAATAGTACCTTGCAATACACACATTGTTATAGCAAACATATACACATATTACTATAGTATTAAACGTTCTAAGAAGAATAGTACCTTGCAATACGCACATTGTTATAGCAAACATATACACATATTACTATAGTATTAAACGTTCTAAGAAGAATAGTACCTTGCAATACGCACATTGTTATAGCAAACATATACACATATTACTATAGTATTAAACGTTCTAAGAAGAATAGTACCTTGCAATACGCACATTGTTATAGCAAACATATACACATATTACTATAGTATTAAACGTTCTAAGAAGAATAGTACCTTGCAATACACACATTGTTATAGCAAACATATACACATATTACTATAGTATTAAACGTTCTAAGAAGAATAGTACCTTGCAATACGCACATTGTTATAGCAAACATATACACATATTACTATAGTATTAAACGTTCTAAGAAGAATAGTACCTTGCAATACGCACATTGTTATAGCAAATATATACACATATTACTATAGTATTAAACGTTCTAAGAAGAATAGTACCTTGCAATACACACATTGTTATAGCAAACATATACACATATTACTATAGTATTAAACGTTCTAAGAAGAATAGTACCTTGCAATACGCACATTGTTATAGCAAACATATACACATATTACTATAGTATTAAACGTTCTAAGAAGAATAGTACCTTGCAATACACACATTGTTATAGCAAACATATACACATATTACTATAGTATTAAACGTTCTAAGAAGAATAGTACCTTGCAATACGCACATTGTTATAGCAAACATATACACAAATTACTATAGTATTAAACGTTCTAAGAAGAATAGTACCTTGCAATGCGCACATTGTTATAGCAAACATATACACAAATTACTATAGTATTAAACGTTCTAAGAAGAATAGTACCTTGCAATACACACATTGTTATAGCAAACATATACACATATTACTATAGTATTAAACGTTCTAAGAAGAATAGTACCTTGCAATACGCACATTGTTATAGCAAACATATACACATATTACTATAGTATTAAACGTTCTAAGAAGATTAGTACCTTGCAATACGCACATTGTTATAGCAAACATATACACATATTACTATAGTATTAAACGTTCTAAGAAGAATAGTACCTTGCAATACGCACATTGTTATAGCAAACATATACACATATTACTATAGTATTAAACGTTCTAAGAAGAATAGTACCTTGCAATACGCACATTGTTATAGCAAACATATACACATATTACTATAGTATTAAACGTTCTAAGAAGAATAGTACCTTGCAATACGCACATTGTTATAGCAAACATATACACATATTACTATAGTATTAAACGTTCTAAGAAGAATAGTACCTTGCAATACGCACATTGTTATAGCAAACATATACACATATTACTATAGTATTAAACGTTCTAAGAAGAATAGTACCTTGCAATACGCACATTGTTATAGCAAACATATACACATATTACTATAGTATTAAACGTTCTAAGAAGAATAGTACCTTGCAATACGCACATTGTTATAGCAAACATATACACATATTACTATAGTATTAAACGTTCTAAGAAGAATAGTACCTTGCAATACGCACATTGTTATAGCAAACATATACACATATTACTATAGTATTAAACGTTCTAAGAAGAATAGTACCTTGCAATACGCACATTGTTATAGCAAACATATACACATATTACTATAGTATTAACCCATTAAGGTAGTTCGACGTGCCAGGCACGTCCCGTTTCTGCGGGACCGAGTGCCGTCTGACGTGCCCAGCACGTCGCAAGTTTTAATGACGCAGTTGTGATCGTAGATGCTAGGTTTTCCAACAAATAGTGCTGGCTTGCTGTTCCGTGACATTTAAGAATTAAATGCCTTTGATTTTTTTGTTGTCCGCAGAATATACACGGTTCAATCAGCTGTTATTTGTTTATTGTTTGGCAGTGGCCAGTTTGTTTTCGTCTGCTCGTGAAGTTGTTTTGGGTATGTGCGTTGTGAATGTAATAATTGCGGTTGTGATATGAATCGGAAAAGATTGCGTGATTCAGAATTAGATTTATATTTGGATAGTGATTACGAGTTTGGTTCAAGTGGTAGTGAAAACTCTGATAGTGAAGACGATGTAATAATTCCCCGGTGTATGAGTTCGCATATCCATAATTCTGAATATGACGACGAGAGTGATGCTGACGAAATTGAATCAAATGTTCCTGAAAGTATTTTGTGTTGTAAATAGTGTTTTTTATATAAATATAGTTTTTCAAGATACTCAAGATAATAAATTGTTGATGTAAGACACCATTATTGACATTTCCATAACAACATCTTTGCTACATTAGAAACAATGAAAATCAGCCACAGTAGCCTAAATTTTATTTCTTATTTTTTTTAGGTAAACTGTATTTCAAAATATATGTTATAGTAACTTTTTATGTACAAAAATAGATGTACTTTCATAAAATAAATGGTTTGTTCATATAAAAAAATATTTAAAATAAAAAAAATTAGTCTACTTTTGAAATTTCAAAACTAAATTTGTTATTATAAATTTATTAATAACAACAAACAAAAAAATATTTACTATAGAAAGTTTAGGTATACATTTTATTACAGCAAATTCTATGAGAAAAACAATAAAGCAAGTTTCATTACTCTATCAATAACATAAAAAAAGTTATATCAGTTCTACTAAACACTTACAATTTCACACATTTTAATTGCTGCCCACTAGAGCAACATAGCAAAAATAACTACTACCTCAATGGGTTAAACGTTCTAAGAAGAATAGTACCTTGCAATACACACATTGTTATAGCAAACATATACACATATTACTATAGTATTAAACGTTCTAAGAAGAATAGTACCTTGCAATACGCACATTGTTATAGCAAATATATACACATATTACTATAGTATTAAACGTTCTAAGAAGAATAGTACCTTGCAATACACACATTGTTATAGCAAACATATACACATATTACTATAGTATTAAACGTTCTAAGAAGAATAGTACCTTGCAATACGCACATTGTTTTAGCAAACATATACACATATTACTATAGTATTAAACGTTCTAAGAAGAATAGTACCTTGCAATACGCACATTGTTTTAGCAATCATATACACATATTACTATAGTATTAAACGTTCTAAGAAGAATAGTACCTTGCAATACACACATTGTTTTAGCAAACATATACACATATTACTATAGTATTAAACGTTCTAAGAAGAATAGTACCTTGCAATACACACATTGTTTTAGCAAACATATACACAAATTACTATAGTATTAAACGTTCTAAGAAGAATAGTACCTTGCAATACACACATTGTTTTAGCAAACATATACACATATTACTATAGTATTAAACGTTCTAAGAAGAATAGTACCTTGCAATACGCACATTGTTATAGCAAACATATACACATATTACTATAGTATTAAACGTTCTAAGAAGAATAGTACCTTGCAATACACACATTGTTTTAGCAAACATATACACATATTACTATAGTATTAAACGTTCTAAGAAGAATAGTACCTTGCAATACACACATTGTTTTAGCAAACATATACACATAATACTATAGTATTAAACGTTCTAAGAAGAATAGTACCTTGCAATACACACATTGTTTTAGCAAACATATACACATATTACTATAGTATTAAACGTTCTAAGAAGAATAGTACCTTGCAATACACACATTGTTTTAGCAAACATATACACATATTACTATAGTATTAAACGTTCTAAGAAGAATAGTACCTTGCAATACACACATTGTTTTAGCAAACATATACACAAATTACTATAGTATTAAACGTTCTAAGAAGAATAGTACCTTGCAATACACACATTGTTTTAGCAAACATATACACATATTACTATAGTATTAAACGTTCTAAGAAGAATAGTACCTTGCAATACACACATTGTTTTAGCAAACATATACACATATTACTATAGTATTAAACGTTCTAAGAAGAATAGTACCTTGCAATACGCACATTGTTATAGCAAACATATACACATATTACTATAGTATTAAACGTTCTAAGAAGAATAGTACCTTGCAATACGCACATTGTTATAGCAAACATATACACATATTACTATAGTATTAAACGTTCTAAGAAGAATAGTACTTTGCAATACGCACATTGTTATAGCAAACATATACACATATTACTATAGTATTAAACGTTCTAAGAAGAATAGTACCTTGCAATACGCACATTGTTATAGCAAACATATACACATATTACTATAGTATTAAACGTTCTAAGAAGAATAGTACCTTGCAATACGCACATTGTTATAGCAAACATATACACATATTACTATAGTATTAAACGTTCTAAGAAGAATAGTACCTTGCAATACGCACATTGTTATAGCAAACATATACACATATTACTATAGTATTAAACGTTCTAAGAAGAATAGTACCTTGCAATACGCACATTGTTATAGCAAACATATACAAATATTACTATAGTATTAAACGTTCTAAGAAGAATAGTACCTTGCAATACGCACATTGTTTTAGCAAACATATACACATATTACTATAGTATTAAACGTTCTAAGAAGAATAGTACCTTGCAATACGCACATTGTTTTAGCAAACATATACACATATTACTATAGTATTAAACGTTCTAAGAAGAATAGTACCTTGCAATACGCACATTGTTTTAGCAAACATATACACATATTACTATAGTATTAAACGTTCTAAGAAGAATAGTACCTTGCAATACACACATTGTTTTAGCAAACATATACACATATTACTATAGTATTAAACGTTCTAAGAAGAATAGTACCTTGCAATACACACATTGTTTTAGCAAACATATACACATATTACTATAGTATTAAACGTTCTAAGAAGAATAGTACCTTGCAATACACACATTGTTTTAGCAAACATATACACATATTACTATAGTATTAAACGTTCTAAGAAGAATAGTACCTTGCAATACGCACATTGTTATAGCAAACATATACACATATTACTATAGTATTAAACGTTCTAAGAAGAATAGTACCTTGCAATACGCACATTGTTATAGCAAACATATACACATATTACTATAGTATTAAACGTTCTAAGAAGAATAGTACCTTGCAATACGCACATTGTTATAGCAAACATATACACATATTACTATAGTATTAAACGTTCTAAGAAGAATAGTACCTTGCAATACGCAAATTGTTATAGCAAACATATACACATATTACTATAGTATTAAACGTTCTAAGAAGAATAGTACCTTGCAATACGCACATTGTTATAGCAAACATATACACATATTACTATAGTATTAAACGTTCTAAGAAGAATAGTACCTTGCAATACGCACATTGTTATAGCAAACATATACACATATTACTATAGTATTAAACGTTCTAAGAAGAATAGTACCTTGCAATACGCACATTGTTATAGCAAACATATACACATATTACTATAGTATTAAACGTTCTAAGAAGAATAGTACCTTGCAATACGCACATTGTTATAGCAAACATATACACATATTACTATAGTATTAAACGTTCTAAGAAGAATAGTACCTTGCAATACGCACATTGTTATAGCAAACATATACACATATTACTATAGTATTAAACGTTCTAAGAAGAATAGTACCTTGCAATACGCACATTGTTATAGCAAACATATACACATATTACTATAGTATTAAACGTTCTAAGAAGAATAGTACCTTGCAATACGCACATTGTTATAGCAAACATATACACATATTACTATAGTATTAAACGTTCTAAGAAGAATAGTACCTTGCAATACACACATTGTTATAGCAAACATATACACATATTACTATAGTATTAAACGTTCTAAGAAGAATAGTACCTTGCAATACGCACATTGTTTTAGCAAACATATACACATATTACTATAGTATCAAACGTTCTAAGAAGAATAGTACCTTGCAATACACACATTGTTTTAGCAAACATATACACATATTACTATAGTATTAAAAGTTCTAAGAAGAATAGTACCTTGCAATACACACATTGTTTTAGCAAACATATACACAAATTACTATAGTATTAAACGTTCTAAGAAGAATAGTACCTTGCAATACACACATTGTTTTAGTAAACATATACACATATTACTATAGTATTAAACGTTCTAAGAAGAATAGTACCTTGCAATACACACATTGTTTTAGCAAACATATACACATATTACTATAGTATTAAACGTTCTAAGAAGAATAGTACCTTGCAATACACACATTGTTTTAGCAAACATATACACAAATTACTATAGTATTAAACGTTCTAAGAAGAATAGTACCTTGCAATACACACATTGTTTTAGCAAACATATACACATATTACTATAGTATTAAACGTTCTAAGAAGAATAGTACCTTGCAATACACACATTGTTTTAGCAAACATATACACATATTACTATAGTATTAAACGTTCTAAGAAGAATAGTACCTTGCAATACACACATTGTTTTAGCAAACATATACACATATTACTATAGTATTAAACGTTCTAAGAAGAATAGTACCTTGCAATACACACATTGTTTTAGCAAACATATACACATATTACTATAGTATTAAACGTTCTAAGAAGAATAGTACCTTGCAATACGCACATTGTTATAGCAAACATATACACATATTACTATAGTATTAAACGTTCTAAGAAGAATAGTACCTTGCAATACGCACATTGTTATAGCAAACATATACACATATTACTATAGTATTAAACGTTCTAAGAAGAATAGTACCTTGCAATACGCACATTGTTTTAGCAAACATATACACATATTACTATAGTATTAAACGTTCTAAGAAGAATAGTACCTTGCAATACACACATTGTTATAGCAAACATATACACATATTACTATAGTATTAAACGTTCTAAGAAGAATAGTACCTTGCAATACGCACATTGTTTTAGCAAACATATACACATATTACTATAGTATTAAACGTTCTAAGAAGAATAGTACCTTGCAATACACACATTGTTATAGCAAACATATACACATATTACTATAGTATTAAACGTTCTAAGAAGAATAGTACCTTGCAATACACACATTGTTATAGCAAACATATACACATATTACTATAGTATTAAACGTTCTAAGAAGAATAGTACCTTGCAATACACACATTGTTATAGCAAACATATACACATATTACTATAGTATTAAACGTTCTAAGAAGAATAGTACCTTGCAATACACAATCGTATTAAACGTATTTTGATTAAATTATAATGTACAGTACAAGTAAACGTCACACAACACAAATTTAATACAATGTAAGCACAAAATGCACAAATATATTACAATACAAGTACAAAATGCACAAAGTTATGGTGATCGATTCCGGTGAACCACGCTCACCTTCCTCAGACCAGAGGGATTCACAAAAGAATGGAAAGTTGTGTTCAACTACTCAATTTATAGGCCTACGATCACGTGACCACATTGACTGGAATCGTAAAAATGGTGGCTGCTGTTATATTATTGGACAATCCCTATTGGCTGTTACTTCTGTTCTTTTTAGTTGCTGGAAATACATTATTAAAAACTATTTCGGAATCAAAATTAACCTCTTCATTCATTAATTTATCACGATCCTTACATTTTTCTTTAAAAATAAATAACTCTTCCCAGGCTATTAAAAATACGATCCTTCTTAAAAACTTTTAGAATATCTACATTTTCATATATTTTATTCAAACTGTGGCTACAATTAAGAAGGTGTTTAGCTACATTAGATCTTTCAGATTTCTTGTTTTTAAAAGCGGAGACATGGTTTTTATATCTTTGGCTAAAATTTACAGTCTGACATATATAAAACATATTACAATCATTACAGTTAATCCTATATATTCCTGAATTATTGAATTTATCTTCACTTTCAATATTCGGGTGTAAAATATTGGACATAGTATTAAAAGTCTTAAAAGCTACCGACAGATTGAATTTCTTAACTCTATTACCAACTCTTTGTGTAAACGGTCCATTGTAATGGACGGATACATATTTCTTTTGTTCTTTATCGGATTTTTCTTTTTTAAGTGTTGTTCGTCTATCGTCTCGAATGTTGTTTTCTTTTTTTTTTATTCTACTGCCAATTTCACCAATCATTTATGCCTTGTATCCATTTGCTATAGCTATTGATTTAATTAAATTTATTCCTGTTTTCTAAATGATAAATTGAGTTGTTGAACAACATTTTCCATTCTTTTGTGAATCCCTCTGGTCTGAGGAAGGTGAGCGTGGTTCACCGAAATCGATCACCATAACTTTGTGCATTTTGTACTTGTATTGTAATATATTTGTGCATTTTGTGCTTATATTGTAATAAATTTGTGTTGTGTGACGTTTACTTGTACTGTATATGTACCAACACGTATTATGCTAATTAAAAAACTATTATAATTTAAAAACTAGATTATATGATGACAATTTTTAAAGGCTTAAGATTTTTTCAGTAATTAAAAAATAGTCAGCTATCTCAGCTACAGGTACTGCGTTGTTATGTGAGAACTGAGAATGATGTTCTACACAAAATTATATACATAATATATATATAGTGCAATCAGTAATTATGTATTCTGGTCATATGATAACTAAGTAACTTTTTGATGTAATAGATTTTAAGTTAAATATTTAGAAACATTTTTCTAGTTTACTAAAATGGTTTATTAGGGTTCACCACTATTTAAAGGATAACACTGACCTAATTTCTGCAACTACTTTACGCAAAATCTCGAGTAACTCATGCACAACTTCCACTATTAATTAGCTCTGGACAAAAAGGGACGTAGTATGGTGAGATATAGCTAGATTTCAAAGGTTCTTCTGGGTTTATAATTGGCTTCAGTGCTAGAAACAGTGTACACAATATCTAAAATAACTACTCCAAAAATTCCACTATAAATTTGCTGTAGACAAAAGGGAAGATATAATGATGAGACTCGTCTTAGTTTAATGAAAGCTTTTCAAGACCCTCTTTAATTTAAGGATAGCTATGACGTCATTCTTGCAACTACATCACACAATACATTGCCCTACTCTTCCACAACTTCCACCATAAATTACCTCTGGACAAAGTAGATAGAATAAACTCAGCAACATATCTTCTTACAAAATCGTTTGTATTAATTTTATTAATACTAATTAAATCTTTTAATTTTCTACAAATAAACTTTACATTCGTTTGTTTTGTATATCATATTATGAAGTAGGCTTACATTGAGAATATTTAAACTAAGGTATCATTTTTGCTTTCGAATTTATAAAAAAAAAAAAAAAAAAAAACAGTTACATTAAACTGCATTTCAACTTAATAAATTGGGACAGCATACCTTTCTTCTAAGTTCATATAAGAATAATAAATTAAACTGCAGTGACTTTATCATAAAAAAATTAAAATCGTAATCCAGTATTAAAAATTTGAGGCTAAAATTAACAGTAATAAAATGAAGAGACCACGTCCTTCCACAAGTACAACATTACATTTAATCTATGGTTACGAGATAATCCTAAACTGAAAAGCAGCAACATGATGACAAATTTATTGAATATATACCATTTATTGCAGATGCATAAATACGTCACTGGCGTATCAATCATACGTGGAGTCAATGTATACAGGGTGGCCAAAATTGGGATTCCAGAAAAGTATTGGTTTTACAGCATACGTCAAATGGGGTACTTACCCTAATTTTTTATGCTTATTAAAATTACGTACGTAAAATTATAAAACTCAGTCACCATTTTCCAATATGGCGGTCAACTTTGAAATTTCTTGTGGGCCCCTCACCTTTTCCTAGTAATTTTAAGAATTTGTTACGCTTGGTATTATTTTGATTTACTTAACAGTTTTGCTGCTAGAAGCACTGAAATGTTCAAAAACCCTTATTTCAACAATATATTTAAGAGACATGTTCTGCAATTTACAAAAATAAAGCTTCACAAATAAAGCATTATTTTTATTCGATTGAATGTTGAACAGCTCTTCAATAAATTTTTCATACACCACAATTACATTAAGGTAGTTAAAAAGTCGCCATTTTTCAATTTGCTGGCAACATTAAAATAACTTGTAGTAACCCCTATTTTGTATTGTGGATTTAGATTTATCTAGTGATTCTAAGACTTGTTTATTCTTGATATTATTTTAATATATTTAGCCGTTTTTGCGCTTGGAGCACTGAAAGTTTTAGAACAATTCTTAGTTTAACAGCGCTCCTAGTGGCGAAAGGGATAGGTATATTAAATTAATACCTATAATAAAAAAGTTTTAGAATCACAAGTTAAACCTAAATCCATCGTAAAAATTAGGGGTTACTATAAGTCATTTTAATGTTGCCCGCTAATTGGAAAATGACAACTTTTGAACTATTTGAGTGTAATATTTTGTATAAAATATGTATTTGTGAAACTGCAAGACCTTTGTTTAGTCTACAACACGCGGCGTTTCGACCGGCAACAGGTCTCGTCAGTGGGCTCTGCCTTAAGCCCATACGCCCTGGCCTCCACACCTGACGGCAAGCGAGGTTCTTACGCTTGCCCTCTGCAGTCCGGTAATTTTTCTTAAACTGGGACTGGACTGTAGAGTAAGGGACAGTTCTTCTTCCTCTTTCTTCCCCTCACACCTACAGCACAACAGGTGTGTCACTGGAGGAGGTTCTGTTTCCCCCCCAGTATTAGACAAAAATAGTAGGGTGGCCACCCCTGATGAGGGACCCGAAACTATTTTTGGCACGGCATTTGGCTCGGGAGCCGTGTTTTCTCTTTCTTCCCGAGCCGGTAGGGCTGACGAGTACCGGACCTAGCTCTTGTGGCCACGGATTAGTTTACCGTATAAGAGTGTCGAATACGCCACGTATATTGTGCACCTTCACGTCACGCTAGGATTCGGACCCTATTTGGGTCAACTCGAAACCTTTAGTGGTGTGCTCGTAAAACTCGAGCCTCTACCACTATGGTGGTCTGCCCGGGAACCACTGTCTCGGTGGGGGTTAGTGCTACCGTCAGGTACATTTACTCTGAGATAACTCGAGGCGGATGTTTTGCAGGGGTCAGCAAGGAGCGAGCCTCACGTCCAGCTTATTAGGGCTGGACTCTCCCCGCGTCGACAGCACCTCCCCACGCTGTTCGAAGCAGTGGTTCCCGGTCAGCATGGTGACTTGCGCCCTCCTCAAATTTTCCATCATTCCGATGATGAAAAATTTGATGAGGGACGCTGCGTCACCCCACCTCTTTCCCGGGGTGCACCGGCGTGTTACACGTTAAGTTTGCGCTGTAGGTGTGAGAGGAAGAAAGAGGAAGAAGAACTGTCCCTTACTCTACAGTCCAGTCCCAGTTTAAGAAAAATTACCGGACTGCAGAGGGCAAGCGTAAGAACCTCGCTTGCCGTCAGGTGTGGAGGCCAGGGTGTATGGGCTTAAGGCAGAGCCCACTGACGAGACCTGTTGCCGGTCGAAACGCCACGTGTTGTAGACTAAACATGTAGTCTGTCCGTCACATTAAGCAAAAACTTAACGTGCAAGACCTTTCTAACATTAAATTGAATAAAAACAACGCATTATAAGTTAAGCATTATTTTTGTAAATGGCAGAACACGCCTCTTAAATAAATAGTTGAAATAGGGATATATGCGCTCCTAGCTGCAAAAAAGGTTAAGTAGATCAAAATAAGTAACATACTCTAGGAATTGGTAACTCAAAAAGTATTGATTTTACAGCATTCTTTAAATGGGGGACTTACCCTAATTTTTTATGCTTATTAAAATTACGTGGGTAAAATTTTAAAATTTGGTCGCCATTTCCAATATGGTAGTAAACTTTGAAAAGTCTTAGAAATTGGAATTTTTACGATGAATCTAGGTTTTAATAGTAAATATAAGAACTCTTGGTGTTGTTTTGATATAATTAACCGTTTCGCCACTAGAAGCGCTGAAATTTTCAGAAATCCTTATTTCAACAATTTATTTAAGAGTCATTTAATTAACGGGTAACTTTGAAATGACTTTTCGTAACCCATAATTCTTACGATAAAACTTTTTTATTCTAATTATTATTTTGATATACTTAAACGTATCGCTTCTAGGAGTGCTGTAAAACTAAGAAATTATGAAACTTTCAGAGAATAATACCAAGAGTAAAAAAGTCTTAGAATTACTAGTAAAACTTAAATCCATCATAAAAAATAGTGGTTCCATAAGCAATTTCAAAGTAGACAGCCATATTGGATTATGGCATCTGAATTTTAAAATTCTACCTATTTATTTTTAATGAACATAAAAAATGAGGGCAAGCCCCCCATTTAAAGTTTGCTGTGAAATCAATATTTTTTTAGGTCCCAATTGTGGCCACCTTGAGTCGATGACCGTGTGTGTGTAAGTATATATAAATATAGATATTACAGTGTTATTACGTATTTACACATCTCTAAATTAGGGTTCTAACTCTAAATAAAAGCCTCTTCATAAGTTTTCACTAACGTCGTCCTTTTGACTCAGAAGTATACTTAGCCATATTGTAGACGGTTTTCAAAAAGCTCCATTATACTTACTTTACGTACATAATCCAACTACGTAGTTTTGTTGGTAAATGGATATACACGGCTCACTGTGTATCACCACAGCAATCTATCGCTTACAAAATGTACTGCTAATGTGATAAAAAAGTATTTCTTTGTGACAATTTAAAGATCCTAACCTACATAATAGCACCATCACATAGTCTAAGTATCAAAAGAGAAAAGTATGTGACGTACTTAAGTAATAAAAACTATAACAATGTAATAAAAATTAAGTAAAACTATAAGGACTTATATAATATACCTATTTTTTAGATTTTATAATGTTTAGTTTCATTATCTTACCTTTATAAGAATGTACGTTTGTAAACACAACCAATGTATTTATATGGTCTTTTCATAAGAGAAAAAAAAAAATGAGAAGACCAATCGGAATCCCCACTATGTGCGTCAACTTTAGTCAACTCGTTGAATAAATTTGACGCACAGGCCTGTAGGCCAATGTCAACTGGCGAGTGAGGATTTTTTTTTAATAATGGAAAAAAATCAGTACCCCAATCATCATACTAACACTTCGTAGATCGGATTTAACATTCAGCTTCAGATCCATAACTTTGCCGATTGCTTCGCTATTGAATGTTTTATTAAGGAGCACTTTACTTTTGTTAGTAACATAGAATACACTCATTCATCTACATTATTCACAAACCGAAACTAAATTCTACAAAATACTATGGAACTCTTCCATTCAAACATTAGAGCAAATGTATTAAGAAATAAAACAAATTATTCTTTAACGTATATAGGTAATTTTAATACAGTAATAAGAAAATATAGCATATCAAAACAAACAATATGGCTTGGATTAAAAAAAAATCTATTATACACGCTCATACATTCCATAAAGAGGAATATTCTATTGGATCGATATTAGCAATTGGAAATAAAATATTTCTACTCCTCTGTTCCTATAACATTTATTATTTTAGTAATGCATCAAAAATAATATAATATGATTTTACATTAATTCGTTTAAAATAGTTTTCAATACAGGTTTTTACTCAATTTCGGACTACAGGTTTTTACTCAAGACTACAGCTTTCTGTTATCTTGATATAATAACGCATGTCAATGATCCTTTAAAGTATAGAAAGTAATTCAGAATGTTTTGAGGGTATAAATACGTTTCATTGTTGGAACAAGTTTTAAGAAACATTGATACATAGAAAAGAAAAACGTAGATTAAACAATGGAGTGCACAGTTGTAAAAAATTTAATTCTCCACTAAGAAGATACAATAGTAAATATTATATGACTTATCGTTAATGTAAAAGTCACCTAATGAATAATTGATTATAATGTATTAAATAAACTAAAATTATCACAATAAAAATATTATTTTTGACAAACCTTTTTTAAAAAGATTAAAAAGTATTTGATAACGAATGTATTTTATACAATAGATGAATTCTTTCTTGCTGATGTACAATTAGTGGATGAAGCTATTCCAAATCATGCAGATAGTGACTTGTAAATTTTTAGTATTTAAATTGTAAGATATTGTATGTTATTATTACTGTATTATGAATATACCTAGTTATTAGTTAAGAAAATATAATTGACAATTCTTACGTACAACTTGTATAAAATGGGAAATAAATATGTCTTATGTCTTATATTATTATTTCAAAAGGCTATCTGATTTATTTATTTATCTTTCATATTAATAGCGTTGGGCTAGTAAAAACACTTAAGTTTTATTCATAAATAATTATCTCAATTATTTATTTTTATAATAACAAAAATAATTATAAAATGTATTCTAAATGATACACATGCTTTTATTCATTATCTAAACAGTTTTTGTACAAAATAATAATCGTTAAATTTGGTTCGTAACTTGTTATAAAATAATATATCCATGTTACAGTATAAATAGTATGAGGTAATAACAACGTCAAGTCGACCTGAGTCCCCAACAGTCACTCTGTTTGTTCACTTTGTTTACTCATGTATTTAAACGTTAACGGATATGTAACTTTTACTATCACTCTTTTTAAGTATTAAGTTTGTATTTTAACGCAAGGGTAGTTAAACTTTAATTCTAGTTTTTTGTTCCAATAAAATAAACAATACAATATAATAAAAAAAATTATTGTTCGAACAATTTAAAAATATATAACACAAACATAAAACGAGAATCTCACAACTATATTACATTTTAAACGAAAAGGTGCATATGTTTTACCTTAATTAAATCATATAAATTAGACTATATGATGTAATGGATTCCATCTAGGCAGAAATGTGCATCATTAACAGTACTAACTTTGTGTAGATTATTTAATTATTGTTAATGTGGTAACAAATTGGGATTAATTGAATATAAATTAAAATATCTAATTTAGTGTTTATTAGTAAATTACAATAAGTCATTACACATCATATTTATTTATTGTTAATTTGATATATTATAAAGCACTATACAAATAAGTAATACATAATTTGGACCATGACATATTTATTTGTTATATCTTCATTGATATCTAGATTACATTATTATATACATTTTTTACTATGTAAAATTACTATAATAGCATTGTACCTAACCATTATCAAAATTCTTAAAGTTGTACATTTAAATTTTTTATTTAAAATTATTTGAAAATTCGACTTTACAGTTTCGATAAATAAAGGGTTTTTTAAAGTAAATTTCAAAAACATATCTGAATAATATTTTTAGAAAGTGTTCGAAGAAAATTTATACGTTTCATTACAACATAATATTAATAATAAAATAAAACAAATATTTGATATTTTCATCATCTCTAAAAGGTATGAAGTTAAACATATTTTTAAATTCCTAAAATTTATATTAAAACTATACGTCTAAAATAAGTCTGAAACATACTCAGTTAAACATGGGTATATAGTAAGTTAGAAATGAGTAATGTATATATTCATAGTAAGTACGTAGAAGGCCTCATTCTTACACAAATTCCATTATTTACAAATGCTTTAAGTTATTGTTAACATGTATAAGTTTATTGATCAGCTAATGTGGAACAACGGTAGTCAGTTCCCTGAGTTTCCGGTGTTATAGTCATTTCCGGTACATTAGGTGATCCATTTTAGGCCTCCACATACTTCTCATAGTTTACGTCCTTCTGAACACACATTCTGGCTCACACGTTATTATTCATAATATTATGTAATATAAATATAATAGTTTTAAAAATATGCACCTTGCTATCTAATTTCCTAATTGATTAGTTCTCAGCAAATTAAACAAAAACAAATTAATAAATGTAAATAAATTAGGTTATAGATTATCCTTTGCACTAGGGGGAAAGTAGAAGAGTGTTGACCTCTATAGGCAATTATGCTTTTTTTTATAATATTTATGGTGGACGAATATTAGTTAAACATATTCATTTAAAGTCGCACTGTAATAATATGTCTTTATCTGTTTACTTTTATGAAATCATATAAATAATGTAAAGTACAGACTCAGATATTAGTTTTTTTTTTGTTTTTTTTTTACTTCATTATTTAAATATATTTAAGATAGGAGAAGATGTGCAGTACTTAAGGAGGATTATGGTATAAAGGACTGAAAGCTCTTTTTTGTTCTTTCTAGTCGTACACAGTAAAATTTTCCATGTTAATATGCTGGAGTGTCACAACCCTTCCCCCTCCCCTTTAACCTTTGAATGGAATGAAACAAACCAAAATACTTTGGGGGATAGTTATATAATAACTAATAATGATTTTTGCACTGTATGAAAAGTTAACTCCTCAACTCAAAATGGGGGTTGGGGGGAAAGTCCAACATTTCAAATGCAAACCCTCATCAAGGGTTTTTTCATTTCATGTCATCAAGAGACACCTCATTTTAAAGGCCTTTATAAAAGAATAACAATGCCACAAACTAGAGGTCTCTATATCAATCCAGTACAAAATTACAGCCTGTCAAAATTTAAACTACAAACTTCATAAAAATTTTTTTTTTTAATTAAAGCAGGAAAAGGTCAATATAAGATTGTAACGTTAAGTTCAATTATTTCAGGTGAGGAATAAGTGCGAACAGATGAGACAACAAAATTATTATTTTTGTTAGCGTAACTTTTTAATAAACCTTCGACAGTCTGTGGCTTTTTACTGGATTCATATATAGACCTCTAATTTGTGGCATTATTCTTTTTTTTAAAAGACCATTGAAATTATGTGTAACTTGATGGGGGTTCCTATTTGAAATTTTGGGGTTGCCTTCCCAATCCAACATTTTTGGTTGAGAATTTAATTTCTCATAAAGTGCAAAAATCATGATTAGACATTACATAACCATCCCCCAAAGGATATTGGTTTGTTTCAATCCGTTCAAAGGTTACAGTGGGGGGGAGAGTTTGGGACACCTTGTATACATATTTGATAACCAGGAAAATACATGTGGCTATCGTATAATAATGACTTTTAATTTAAACAATAAATAGATATATAATTTAAATATGATACAATTCAAGTGCACATTTAATTTGTATAGTTAAAATGTAGTGTGTAATTATTATATAAAATAATTGTCTATATTTATGTACAAAACATTAGATAGTTACATTAAAATACAACTACCAGAACATGTTAAGAAAATAAATCTCCCTTTTCAAACTTCTTGAAACTCGGACTGATATTTCAAAAGGAAGCCATAACAAAATGTTATGTTTTCATAAGGAAATTCAATATCTTGAAGTGCTTAAATATTGTCGTGGAGGAGAACAAGCAGAAATTACCTTTATCGCTGAGTAAAGAAACTGACTCCACCTTACCACAGCCAATTACCTTTTGTATTTGCCTCTTACTTCTGTTGACTTTACTGTTCTGTTTATCTATTAAGGTATATACCAAGCAGCACATTTCAGGCATATTTAGTCTCCTTTATTTGTAGAGGAGCTTTTGATTTAACACTTCTTAAAGAACTACGGGAATAGTTAAGTTAAAACACAATGTATGTTTTACCATTTTTAACGCCATACTAGTACTTACTATACAATTAAATAATGTTTACAAGTTTGCTTACTTTCTTATTATTCCATATGAAATCCTAATTAAGTCTGATACATTGTATTATACAATAAATTCATATTATACAATTCATATTATACAATACAATGAATTTATATTATACAATAAATTCAATAATAAGCTGTATACAATAAAAATAATAATAACAAATAATTATTTATCTAATATAAATATAAAATGGTTTATTTTGAACATTAATTCAATTTAATCACTATTCAGTAAAGATACTATATTATTTTGTTTAGCAAAACCTACGATAATTTATGTTTTTATAAAATTGTATTTTACAATTCCATTCTTCCTTGGATCTTTGACCGATGTAATATGTTTATTTATTAAGCTAAGTACAGCCATCATCTGAGTTAAGAATATTAACCTTGGACCTTGAACGTTAAGTATAAATTCAAGACGTAGTTGGTTATTAAACTGCTAAGACAGTAGAATTGTTATGGGGTTTACTTTCTACTGTCATTCATAATAAAGAATATAAATTTTACTACACCGTACAATGAAAAATGTTGTATTTATTAAAATAAAAAAAAAATTTAATTATAGTTTTTCTTGTGATGATCAATGTTAATCTGATAAGACCATTGTTATTTAAGTTTTACAAAACGATGACTTTTATTAGGCATTTAAGTTTTGAAAAGTGTGATTTGTTATCTATAGAAAATTATAAAATGGAGCTTATTTTATCCTACTTAAACTAGCTTTGCTTAAATTTATTTCTTGCTTAAGTCTTTTGATAAAAGAAGAATTTCAGAATTTGGTAAATATGTTAATCTTATGTATCAATATTGTGATGAAAATTTATGCAACTAACCCATAATAAGATACGCGAGTATAAATAATTTTGAATATTTTATGGTAATTATTTTTTATATCATTACCATTGAATGAATAACTGTAAATGTAATTAATAAAATTAAATTAAAATAGAAGTAATATATATGTTTTATTATACATTTTTATAAAAGCTATGTTAATCTTTAATTAACAATTAACTATTTAGTATGCAGTTTTAGTAATATTAACCATCTTTAAAAAAACGACCATCATCTATATTAAAAGATGAATTCAGAATAAAATGAAAAGTAAATTCAAACTTTAAAGGATGACAAATTAATAATCTTAAAATTTGTGCATTCTAAAAACACCATGTGTATACAAAATATACCTATTATACAATTCTAAAAACATTTGTAAACAATCATACAAATATTACACCTTGGTTAAAAATGCAATATTGACGAATGAATTATGTAAAGAAAGATCAACCATCAGTTTTATAAAAGTATAGAAAATCAGTTAATTCGAAGGGACAGATAACTACACAGGAAGAAAACTATAACGAATAATAAAAATTTCAATATTTAATCAGCAATTTTAAGTTATAACCTCATTAAGTTTTAGTTAAAACACATTTTCTTGGTCATCTTACCATTTTGTAACTGAAATACTGAAACTTTTTAAATAACTATAAATTACATTATAAAAACCAAAAAAACATTTAATCGATAAACTATGGGCCATACTAAATATTCCATTCACTGTTTATTTTTAAATTCATATTAAATATATCAGATGAGGGAGACAAAGGTAGTTGGACGTTTGTCATCATTACGTGAAAATTACCAATCACGACGTTTCGATTTGGTAAAACCCAAACCTTTTTCCAGTGCTAAAAACTAAATTACATCAACACAAACATGTTATAAAACTACGTTCTTAAACTAATAAACTTATCTATTTTAATAATTATCTACATTTTAACCTAGATCCTAGAATGGGGTACAACAAAATGAACTTCTACTAAATATGAAAATGTTAACAGAGTTGAATTAATATAACCAATTTTATTTTACTTGTGTTTTAACATTTTTTCGTTGATAACATGACCTTGACAGCGCCTAATTGGTTATATTAATTTAACCCTGTTAACATTTTTATATTTAGTAGAAGTTTATTTTGTTGTACCCCATTCTAGGATCTAGGTTAAAATGTAGATAATTATTAAAATAGATAAGTTTATTAATTTAAGAATGTAGTTTTATAACATGTTTGTGTAGATGTAATTTAGTGTTTAGCACTTGAAAAAAGGTTTGTGTATAACCAAATCAAAACGTCGTGATTGGTAATTTTCACGTAATGATAACAAATGTCCAACTACCTTTGTCTCCCTCACCTGATACTCCATCATTAACAAATTCAAAAACAAATATATCAGAATAAATAATATTGCATAAGATCCATCATCTCCACATTTTATTGACATAATATTATTGAATCAGATTTTTCAATAACAATTTAAGATGAACACTATATTAACTGTGTCATCGTTCAAAATATTTTTACCTTATATATGCTTTTTACTGTGTATAGATGATTTTGTATTAGTTTTTGTAATATTTCATATGTTTTGGTCTGTGTTGTTTTGGTGATAGTTATCTTAAAATATTGATAATTTCGATTCCCAACCCCAAAGTTTCCTAAATTACTACTCAAAATAAAGTGTTTAAATCCTAAGACCCATTAAATTATTTATTTAACATTACTTTTGTGCCCACGATACAAAAAAAAAAAAAAAAAAAAAAACTACAAAAAAAATGTAACAGCAATTCCCAACTTTTTCATCAGCCAGCTTGGAGGAGACGTGTTGTGTTTACGTGAGGGGAATAATAAACCAACAGCAAAAAAACATATCAGCAGTCTAGTTTTATCTTGTTTTTTTATATTGTATTTATGATTATTCTTTCAAATAATTCAACCCTAAAGTTTGCAAAAAGTGTTTAATTTATTTTCTATAATTTTCAGAACATTTGAATCATCTGAGCCACAAGAGTGACACATCTCATATTCCCTATGCTTTAAGACAGCAATCCTATTAACAGTTTTAGTTCAGGGGTGTCCTTTGGCATTTATATTTTGACAACACTATCTATTTAATTATTTTTAACTGTGTATGATGGATTCATATATAGGGCGGTACTTTTTGGAATTTCATTAAATGTTGAATTTAGATAATAATAAAATAATATTATATTTTTAAATAATAATGGAAGAATTAAAGTTTTTTACTTTATTGTACATTTACACGTTAGTAACAGCCTTGTAGTTTTTCGAAATGTATCTTCACACGAGGCACTGACACTTCATAAGTTAAACTAGTGGCAAGAAAAATTTTTCTTCTTTTATTTACAATACTCTATGGAAAATATAGTAGTTAGGTTACACCATTCCCACAGGTCCGTTCAAATAGACCTAGGGAATAAAAAAAAACTTCAATGAGTTTATTTTATTTATTGTGATAAATTGCAATCAAAATGTGTGAGTATTTAAATATATACAGTAAAAAACTCCTACAGTTTGCTGTATACATGTCTAAATATATTATGTCAACATTTTATTTTTATCTTTATTTTACCATTGAAATCTTATAAGTCATTGGCATGGATCCCTCTGAAATAATACTCAAAACCATTCCATTGGAAAAATACAAAACCTCATAACATTCTATGGCAGCTAATTAGTTTAGCTGTGTAATAATACATAATGGACAAACAAACAGTAACACTTACATAAATTTGTTATTGTTAATTGAGTTTCCAGTGCTGTCTATTTTCAAATAATTATATCATCTCCATGCCAATTACATACTTTGTGAGCTTCACGTTTTATCCAGCATTTTAACAATGAAGACCTTATTGCTTGGCTACGAATAGAGGTGATATTTTACAATCATTACAATCTTACAGGAAATATGGATTGAATAATCTTACCAAAACCTGCTTCGCATATTTTCTATAATGTTGCTATGAATGTAAAATCTAATATTGTAAAAACGAAATGAAACGAAAACTGGCTTTATTAAAAGGTGGAGTATTTGTTATTGTAAGTATATAAACAGTCACAAGAATGTTTCATTTTGCGAACAAATTATTTTTACTCCCATTAATATAATAATACACGTATGGTAACTTACTTAAAGTAATATTTAATCATTGTAACTGTAGTAGTCTGAGAGAAAAGGTACATTCAAATAAGTATTATGGTTCGTATAAGATAAACTAGGACATGACGAGGATGTGCATCGTGTCCTGCCGTTATCATCACTTCCAGTACATTAGTTAATCCTTTTCAGCTCCTAAAGTATTATTAGTTGAAAGGCTTGGTCTCTATTAAGAAATAAATTAATTTAGGTATGTTATTTTGTACTATAAATTACTCAGGTAACATCGTAAGAATCAAACCATATGAATACACGCACAAACCACATATACACGCACAGTGATAGATACCCACCCACCCACCTATACAAGCACATTGATAGTGACCCACCCACCCACTCATATACATACAGTGATAGTGACCCAACCACCCACCCATACACGCACAGTGTTAAGTGACTCACCTGCCCAACTATACACGCACATTGATAGTGACCCATCCAATCACTCATACACGCACAGTGATAACAACCCAACCACCCACCCATACACACAGTGATAGTAACCCACCCACCCACCCATACACGCACATTGATAGTGACCCATCTGACCATTCATACACGTACAGTGATAGTGACCCACCCACCCATACAAGCAAAGTGGTAGTGACCCACCCGACCACCCATACACGCACAGTGATAGTGACCCACCCGCCTACCCATACATGCACAGTGATAATGATCCAACCGCCCACGCATACACGCACAGTGATAGTGACCCACCCACTCATATACGCACAATGATAGTGACCCACCCGCCCACCCATAAACACACAAAGATAGTGACCCTCCCACCCACTCTAAAACACACAGTGATAGTGATTACACATTTCTAAAGGGTGATTACTTTAGACTTATAAATAATCCTTAAATTATTATATAGTTATTATTTTATTTATTTCAAAGAATAAGATATTTTTTTCTTCAGATTTAATATATATTTTTATTGATTGAAGTTACTCAATACCTGACTCTTCTATCCGATGCTTTCTTAAACACTCAAAGCATTATAAATCTCCAAATATTATTTACATATCATAATAAGATAAACACGTTAGTAATTCATTTTCACAATATTTCATGACTGTTAAGATAATATAATACGACTGTAAATACAATATATGATGACTCCTTTTAGTCGGAGATAAATATAATAATTTAATCTATTTAGCATTATTTGTATTTAATTTAGTAGACAGTTAAACTATACTGATTTAACTTAATTTAAACATTTTTTACAAAAAAACTTTGCATATTTTTAATATGGTGTATGTATTTATAATGAGTTCGGTACTTTGGTATTTAAATTAGAAAACTAACAAAGAGGTAAACGTTCTGTTTATTAAAAATCATAAAAGTTTATGTATAATTTGTGTACATAATTGTAATAATACGTTTTTTTCCATAACGGTATTAACAAATAATTATTTGATTAGCAATATTAAATATTAGTATGAAAAACAATGGCAAACATATTCTTATGACTAACTTATTAGTGTATTATTAGTGTATTAGTGTATTAGTGTATTAGTGAATTAGTGAATTAGTGTATTAGTGAATACACTCACTCCTCTAAGTTTAGTTCTTAAACAATTCCTAAGTAACTTTGTTTTCTTAATCCAGTCCTAGATTATTTTATCCATTCATTTATCCTAACAAAGTATATTTCACTCGAAGAGTATACCTTAAAATCAGTCTAAGTGTAGTAGTGTGAGGAGAAAGGTACATTCAAGAAAATATTATGCTTCGTATAAGTTAATCTAGGACACGACGAGGATGTGCATCGTGTCCTGCTGTTATCGTCACTTCCGGTACATTAGCTAATCCCTTTCAGCTCATCTTAAACCCTACAGAGTTAGTATTTGAAAGGATTATTCTCTGTTACGAAATAAATTATTCTGAGTATGTAATTTTGTATTACACATCACTAAGGCAGAGTGTAATACAACATTACACAGAGTGTAATACAGAGATTATATAAACGATCTATTCTAGTAATTACAGTATTATATTAAATTGTCAATTTAGATATTTTTCTAAACGTTAAAACCCCTTTTTTGACATTTTTTTGAAAATTTTATTGATTGGAGTCAACAATAGCCGATTTTTTTTAGTACAATAAACCAGTTTAACTATGAATTTCCCATTTTATTTCCACATTACAGATATTGACTAGCACGCTAGCGCCGGGAATGTTTTGTTTTCAGTAAAGATATGTTTTGTTGAGATAGCCCTTGTTTAGGTATTGAAAGGTTAGGCTAGGTTAAGATACGTAGGGTTATGTAGGTTTGATTCAAGATTCAAGATTAATTTATTGGCACAATATGAACTGTTGAAAGTTTATAAGCAAGTAATAATTCAAAAATAACATTATTAATGAAGAACATTAAATAATACACAAATATCGTCATAAGTAAATTAATACTAAGAAAATTGTTCACTATTACCTATACTTAAGCCGATAATTGGCATCTATTTTATTACAATAAGAGCTGCTACAATAAAAAAAGTATTTATGGTAGTTAAATAAAATAAAACAGCCAACATCACTACTTAATGCTGCAAAAGAGCTTCATCGATAATACAGAAAGCCCTTCCGACCAAATGGCTCCTGAAACGGGTTTTCACCAGACAAAAACTATTGATTGTTTTTATTTTTATTTTCAGGGAGAAGATTAAAATATTTAGGACCAAAATTAAAAACTGATTTTTTTAAAAGGCCCAGATTGCACTTTCGATGGTAAAACTGTTTTTACATATAGTTTTGTAGTTATGATTATGGATAGGGAATTTGATTTTATTTTTTAAAACATATATCTTAACCTCATATTAAAAGGCTTGGCAGTGTGAGGATGCCACCCACCCGAAAGAGCTCCCTACAGCTGGCCCTGTGATCCAGACCAGGTTAGGTTTGGTTAGGTTACGTTTTTAGATGCTAAGCTGGTTTATAGATTAGTAATTTTTCACTTAACCTAATAGAACCTAAACTTCTATATTAAACAATTATATCTGATCGATCCAAACCTAACCTAATCTAATTTATAGTAACCAATTTAGACATATCCTATCAAAACCTAACCTTACTAAAACCTGTAAATTTTCGTAAGTCAGCTTATGAATTGTTTGCAAGATTTTGTAATTTTCGTGATCAATTTGTTAACCCATAAAACTATATTTGCGAAAAATGTACTGGTTTGTTTTTGATCGTATTAGATGTTTCCCTGGTTTTTCTGCTGAAACAATTATTTAATTCTTCTTCTTCACCTATGTATATACAATAGAAAAATTTCATGGAAAATATCTAAAATGCCTCTGTTCTGTATAATTAACCAAACGATTAATGAAAATGGCTTTTGTTTCCATCTTTGCCTAGGAAATTAGTTCGTGAGACAGTTGGAGCCACAAATTTCTACTGACGCTGTTTTTCTTGATCGTTTGCGTCGCTTTGCATATTCGGTACAATGATTTGTCACAAATTCCGAATATTTGTCAAACGTGACAATGACTTTTATTGTATAGTTCATCGAGCAAATGTAAAATATTTGTGGCTAATGAATGAAAACTATTAACCAACGTGCCAAATGAATGGTATGATAAGTATCCAACGTATATGATATACTTCTTATTTAAAAAGCGATTATCTCTAGAATATTAATCAAATGTCCTACGAAGATAACATTTAAAACATTTGCGCATGCCTTCACTGACAAGGGAAAATGGAAATGGAGCAAGTTCGTACGTAAGGGAATGTTTTTTTGCAACGATCATTATTTGAAAAATAAATAAAGGATTTATCGGGATAGTGACGTCTTTTTACAATATTGCCTGTACACATAACACCAAGTGATTCTGTCAGGTCACTTCGTTTAAAATGTACGGTATACGTTTCGATAATTGTATAAATGCCAGTAATACCAATTTCTTGGCCCATGCTGCAATTAATATTTACATGTCCCATAACTCCAGCGCTATAGGTATTAGGTACCAGGGTAGTCAACCTTGAGTTTTCAGATTTAGGTAGTCTGTATCATTCCTATAATTTAGCAATTCAATCAGTTAAATGTAAATGTTAAATTGGCTTATTTATAATAGTTTGCAGTGCTCATATACAAAACTACTGATTATATGGAAAATAGGATTACAACATAAATGGTATGAAATTTTCTCTGGTTTGGTATATAACTCTTTTTATCGTAAAATGATTCGGAAAGGAGATATTGCCAAAAAAGTGCTTTTAGGCAAAATGTCTCCAATATTTTAGTGTGAGTGACAAAGTTACGTGGTGGAAAATATTATTTTGAGGAAGAGCACATCGAAAATGCAATATTACCGAAATTCAAAACTCCCGGACACTTTCCAGGTAAAACCATATTTTTTTAACCAAATTACTTGTTAGCCTGTATGCACAAATCTGGTTCTTCATAGGATAGTTTACTATGATAGTTCTTATTATTAGTATTTTTGTTTTATTATATTATAGTATATTATTAGTATATATTTCATTCGTGGGCGATAAGGGTTATAAATATTGTTTGTGAAATAGTAAAATAAATATAGGGACCTATATGATGAAATAAGTTTCCGAATGCAATTTATCTTAAAACAATTAAATACAGCAGAATATAAATAATGAAACAATAGTACGATTATATTAAAAAGAAAAAAATATTACGAGATTTAATTTTTTTTAAATAATTATCAGGTAAACAATTAAACATTATCCTTTACTTATTATTCAAAAGTGACCAGTCTGGAAGACCTTATTTATGAAAACCCACAGAATATTAGATACCAGAACGTAATAAATGAATATCGAGGAAAATAGCAAAAGTTTGACGATAGTTGGAACTCCCAATGGTAAATAAATAATTTAAACTTCTAAAAGGAAAGTTCCGATGCAAAGCCCTCTGTTTAAAGCTAGTGAACAAACAATTAAGCCTAATTTAAAACATTTTATATTAAAGTTACAAAAGTATGTTTGATAAAATGCTTTTGAGTTTTTGTTAGGTGATCTGTTAATTATATTTACAAATAAAACACTTAATTTAGCTTACGATTAAACAACTGAATTATGTTTGTCTATATTATTACGCATTATAAAACGACTAACGCATTAGTAATTTGGTTTAGTAATTATTCATAAATGTGAAAAATAAAACAATATATTTTTTAAACTAATCAATATTAACAGTATCAAAATATACTTCATTTTTAAATATGCTTAAATTACAATATCATTAAATAAAAACCATTATCTTAATGACTCTAAAATATAGTATTTTTACCTTACGGCACCATTTATATAGTAACCACTTCTGAATTTCCTTAACTTATATAACAACAAATAAACATATTATCATTTTTTTTTTTTTTTTTGAAACTAATAGTTTTTAAAATATATTATTCTTTTATGAATAAATCATGTAAGCTTACAAACATTCGAGTCCTATTGACTCCTTTTAACTATATAAAAATATGATAATGTGATATATTTAGTATTATTTGTAATATTACATGTAAAAATTCAGGCTTTAACTAACGTTTCATATCATATTGTCATGAAACATGAGGATTCTTTGTTTGATTAAGTGATGTTAAGGGAATACATAAAGTATTTAATCAGAACTTTGATATATTAACTACATTTTACAGTATTTGTGGTTGTACATAAAATAAAATTACTGATATTTAGCCACACAATGATAAGGAAGTCCAATGGAAGAATTCTCGTTCCTACCTCTTTTTCTACAGAATTTCTCGTAACGGCAATTCCATATCTGAGCTTTTATTAACCCTTCATTCCAACAAAATACTGCGGTTTCGAACTTCATATCTTTTATTGATTCAATGAGTTTTAGATATATAAATGTCCCTCTTGGACTAAAACTACTATAACATGTAATTTTTGATTACGTGACAGGTGATAATTATTAATAAAATAGTGTATTGGACTGAATTTATTACTTTGCTAAGAATTATTATGGGTATTTTACCGGTATAACTCATGTATATTACGGATGAAGAAGTAAGTGTAAATTAAGAAGAAATTTAATTAAAAAAAAACTATATATTTGAATGTATTCACAATCTGTAAAGTTAGTCCTACAACATGTTTTTCTTATCATACGTCATAATAATTTGTAATATTGCTTATTATGTCATTACTGTTATACAGTGCTCTGTTATTATATCTACTGTTATTATTTTTATTAAATGAAAGTGTCAACCTTAATCAAAGTTTTTTTATTTCTAAAAACCATATTACCTAGTTAATTGAAAATGTGCATAGTTTGCTTTGTACGTTAAAAGTGTTTACTGACATTTTCGAGTTAAACCGTCAACTAAACAATGCAAACTATCTTAATACCCTAATTGGCACGAAAACCGCAAGCTTCATAGTTAATGATCCCTCAATTACAAACACTTCCTTTGAATGTTTTTAATGAAACTCATATTCAGAATGATTTTCAAACAATACAATTACACTTCATTAAGATGAAGTTTCTTCAACCTTAGAATAGTTTCCAGAATTTTTTAAGTTTTTTCTTTATTATATACTTGAGTCTACAAATATATTATTTTATATTTTACTTTGCTATATAGTTTATCCTACCAACACGTCCATAGATTATCTTGAACGTATTTTTTTCGAGAAACTAAAATACTATGTCATATTTATTATTAATACTAATTTTTATATTATTTTTTAGTTTTTGTAACAACAGTACTTAGTAAAAAGTATATTTTCTTATACAAACTTTTACTCTAATATTACGTGATTAGTTATCCTTCTCATTGGTTGTGCAACAAATAATTTAATATATCTGACATTGAATATTTTTAAAATATTAAATTTGAAAATAACTTGATAAATATTAGGGTAGATGAAATTAACTTCAACGTTTAGATAGGTAGATGAAATATTCACTTTTGTTAGGCGTTTTATTATAACTATCATATTTACTTACGCCCTGTAAACTGAGAACTTTTTTCATCACCTGCAATAGCTTAAAATTAATACTTAAATATAAGTACATTACACACTATTTAACAGTATCTGCTTATGTATTAATTTGTTTGCTTTTATGTTGAAGCTTATCTTATAATTAAGCAAATAAACATAACAAAATATTACTATTAAAGAAAGTCGTTAAAAACAATGGATGATGTAACAAGTGATACACATACCAGGTTGGTATAGTAACCATTTTAATAATAATTGAAGGGCCAATTCACAAAAATTATGATATGTTACAAGATTTTAAACGCAATAATACATAAAACATAATTTATTAATTATTAAATTAATTTTACCGGTAACGTATATGTTTAAGAAGATAAACATGGATCTAGAGTATATGAAGCTTATAATTCTATTAGGATACTGTTTATACTATATTTTTGTTTTGTTTTATGTACTGGTGCTCCCACTAACCCCACGGTTCTTTCTACTCGCTGATGATGCTGACCAGTTAAACACTACGGCATCCAAAACTGCTCTAAGACCCAAAACTATAAGACTGAAGGAATATGACTAAACTATCTGGTTTTAATTATTATATCATACCTAGTAATTAGTGTGAGTTTGATCGTATTTTCAGTATTCATCCAAGATAGTCCAGCATATACTTTATAGGACAACTTTGGATTATGAATGAAAACAGACTTCATAAAAGAAAATAACAGTATTATACAGTATTATAATAAATGGAAGTATTATACAGTAAAGATGTTGACATCTAGTTCTCTTCTCAATGTAACTAATACATATGTTTTTGGGCAGAAATAAATAAAATTACGATGTATGGGAGTTATATGGACAAAAACTGCTGTATTTAGATGTAAAATTAAACTTCGGAGTCAATAATATGGTACTCGTATATCAGTTGCAATACAGACAAATATCTACTATTAGAAATTAATTACACCAACATTTGTTATAACAGTTTTTAAGTCTGTAATAATTACTATTCCTTGTTTAGATTTTAATATTATATTTAAAGCTGAAATAGTATACCATTTGTATTTATTATTTAATATTAAAATGGCCAAAACCAAACGAATAATTGTTATAATAATAATAAAATGAAGTCGTGTGGGAATATTCATTTGAAATAATTTTTTTGACAAAACTTGGTCTACGTTGTATGGATTGTATTGAATGAGAAAAAATGAGTACATAGTGAGGAATTTAAAGTACATAACAATATAGTTACGTGTGGAAAGAAGTATAGTGGTGGGTCAGTTGTACTGCATAGTGATACTGATCAACCCACCCACTCTGACACGTAAAATCATATAAATTATACTAACATCCGATACACTTACAATGTTATAGAACCCCACTTTTATATATGTAAAGTGGTTATAATCCCCCCACCCACCCACTTATATAGGTGTTACCTCACTCACCCACTTAAGCACGACAGTTGTCTATGCTCCTCTTTAAAATAAAATAGTTATATTACATAATGAAGTTTTTACTATTGTATATGCAGCTTTGATACGATGTAAAGTGTAAGTAATATTTAGTTCTAAATAAACAAATGTCAGTAATCTGTCAACAATCAATGTGACAAATTCATTCCATATTTTTTTTATTAAAATATGACTATTGTAGTTGATTGATAATTATTTCATTTTTTAATTTTGAAAAATTAAGCATTCAAACAATCAAGTAATTTTAAATTTTATCTAGTATTATTTATATATCAGTGCTGGACACTTTATGATACAAAAATTTATATAGTTAAACGCTAAACCGTTTTTTAGATATTCACATTTATGTAATAAAATACATATACTCGTAATCGAGATGGGACACATGTTATATGGCATTATTTGCTTGTATTGACCTGACAAACAATCCTCTAAAACATACGATATTCAAAGCTGGACACCTATTATAGAACTACGAATGGATGCTGTCTAATTTGTATGCAACAATTTCATTACGAAATGGCATTACTTTTGGCTGTTTGTGCAACAAGCAAACACCACACAGACTAAAAGCCAATTATTTGCTTAAGAAATTGCCCTCTCCTGCGCAATAAGTAAATTTCATTGAAATATCTAATAAATATTTATGAAATAATCACAGTAATTAGTTAGTCTAAATGTATCTACAAACTGTTCATATAATAATAAAGTACAATATTAAATTAGTTCTGTCTACGAGATAACCCTAAACTGAATTGGTTCACGGCCATATGTTCGGAAATTTATTGAGTATGTACCACTTATTGAAGATGCATCTAAATGTCATCGACGTATCAATCATATGTGGACAGTGATAGATCGCCTCTCGGGAAGGTATCAGCTATAATTTTTATCACAAAAAAATTCTTACAAAATTATTTTTGTAATGTTAAACTAAATATTTTTAAAATTGTAACTAAAACGATAAAAAAATTGTATTTTACTATACACTGGTACCTGTCAGTCGAAACAGAGTCATACTTTGACATCTCATAGGTAGTTTTCAAAAATCTACCTTTGATTTACTCTACCTACATAACCTCACGACGTAGGTTCGTTGGTACATGAAGGTACATGGTTCACTAAATATCAATGCAGCAATCCATCGCCTACAAAATGTACTGCTAATGTGATGAAACCCCTTACTTGGTGATTGTTAACAGTTCCTCCCTTACCGCGTGTCATTCTCTTATCACCATCACGAAGTACGAGAGTAAACTATGTGACTTAGTCATGTTATTTGTTGCATTATATATTATAACACTGTAACATTTAATTTAATTTTAATAAAACTATATGACCCTGGTAAGTCCGGTTGAAGGAAACAAACTATAACGTATTGGTAGTAGATGTATTTTCAAGAGATGTATATAAAACTTATATTACGGATATGGAAAACATTTATTATTTTGTTTGCCACCACTGTTGTGGTTTCTCAGTGGCTAGATCTCGGATTACGAAGGCCAAATTCCAAGGCTCGAATCCCCACCGATCCAGTGGTTGGTACTTCAGTAGTTGAATAAAGTTGACGCGCAGGCATGCAGGCTAGTATGGACTTGTGAGTGAAGTTAAAAAAAGTTGTTCTCTTCTACGGTAATAAAAATTCTTCTTTATGCAAACTATATATTGAAAGTTCGTAATATTCTTTACGTTTACTTTCATTACTAGAATATACGTCTATAAAATAACAAAAATATTTCATGTGCTTTTATTATAAGAGAGAAAACATGGAAAGGCCATTACTTTTTGTCAGACTTTATTTTTATACTTGAGGTTCTTTAGCAACTTATTCCCCGGACTTACTCATTTGGGCTAATCATGTTCATATTTAGTTTTTAGAACAAAAATCTATTTGGATATTGTTATAAGTATTACACTGTTCTTATCTTTACATTTACAATTTGTTAGTTTAATCAATTTGGTAAATAACTAATATTAATTTACCAAGTTTATCAAAAGCTAAAGGCACCAAACAATGTTGTAGTTTGTGAGCTGTATCCAACGGGAAGTTTGTTGTGGCTTTACAGTAATGTAGGTAAGCAAGTTCTCAGAACATCGGTATGTTAATTGATGTAAGAGAGAAGTTGTGTGTTTGTGCAAACAATAGGAGAGATACATGTGTTTCTGTCTACCTCAAACCAATGTGTGTTAAAAGGTATGTACCCTTAGTACTTATTACGTTGTGTTATTTATAAATTAAGTGTACGGTTGTCAATTTTAATTAAAACAAATTTGTAAGTTTTATAAATTTAATATACAGTACAAATAAACGTCACACAACACAAATATATATATATATGTAAGCACAAAGTGCTCAAATATATGACAATACAAGTACAATTGCCCAAATGTTATGGTGATCGATTTCGGTGAACCACGCTCACCTTCCTTAGACCTGAGGGATTAACAAAAGAGTCACTTTTGTGATTCCCTTGGTCTGAGGAAGGTGAGCGTGGTTCAACGAAATCAATCACCATAAAATTTGTGCATTTTGTACTTGTATTGTATTTGTACATTTTGTGCTTATATTGATGTATATTTGTGTCGTGTGACGTTTACTTGTACTGTATATGTACTAAAAATTATCATGCTAATTAAAAAACTAATAATTTAATGTAAATGATAAGCTCATATTTAATTATGTAAATTAGTTGAAATTAAATGTCATCATAATTTTATAAATACAATAATGAAGCCTTTTAAAAGTGTTTTTCATAAATAACTTTCATAATGTTATAAATAACTATTTGAAAATATAGTAATATTTATTTAGAATACAATCACGTTCGATTGTAGGAAAACATCTGTATTGTATATAAAAATTGATGAACGAGTTTATAGTAACTAATCGCATTAGCATTTGAAATAAGATTTTGTTTGGTAATAACTTATTACTTTAAATCATATTTTTAAGACAATATTGTGTAAAAGTAACACTGAATTATATTTAGCATGAAAGCTTATCTTTTATCTTCTAAAAAAAATTGTAAATCGACAACGAAAAACTAATATATTGATTTTTTTTGTACAACAACAAATCGAATATGACGTTTTACCACATGAAATCTGTTTGGAATCACATCGTCAACTAAATATTTCACTACATATTATGTATAATAGCCTCTACATTAATTTTAGGGGTAGATTGTAAAATAACGTTTCGTAGTAAACAACTGACATAATTCAATTCAGGTATTACTGTCACAAAACAGGTACACCCTTATACCAAATACAACGTAATCTTCTATATTGGGAGAGCATTAGATATTAATAGGTGTCCATACTGCCTGTCGAGAGTTTTATGTGTGGTAAGACAAATCTTTACTTAAATTGTCAGTACACGAACCTCAGACCAAGACTTCGTGGTTCGGGTTCCACATTCAGCTGCAGATCCCTTATTATTTCCAATTATTCTGTTATTACAGATTTTATCAAGAAGCAATATAGTTATTTTAGGAAAAAATATCTAATTCATCTACATAGTTCACAAACCTAAACTACATACTACAAAATACCATGGAACTCTTCCTTTTGAACATTGTAACAAATGTATTTGGAAATAAAACCAACTGAACTTTTACGTATGTAGGTAGTTTTAATACAGTTATAAGATAATTTAGTTTATAAATAAAAGATACGCATTTAATTTTTAAACATACAATAAGTATTTATTAGTAAACCAATCTACACACTATAAAGAGGATGATTCATTTTGTTTGCTATTAGTAATTGAAAATGAAACAATAAATTATACTCATTTCCTTCAATGCCTATTATTTGAGTAGTAATTTAAGAATAATATTGTATTCTACAAAATATAGTAAAATATTCTTAAATTTAACATATTTTACAATACCTATATAATTTTACAAAATTTTCTACAAAAATAAAAATTCTTTCAACGAAATATATCGATAACTGTATGATACCTTCACGTGTCATCCCTTGTACTTTAGTGCATAATATGAGATTCAAAATCTCAGGAGGTTATGTCACTATCGATAATTGTTCACAGAGGAACATGGAATACACAGTTGTAAAAAATTTAATACACTAGTATGAAGAATCGACAATAAATACTACAAGACCTTTTGATAATGTAAAAGTCCCTTAATCGAATAAGTGATATCGATGTGACAAATAAATGAAAAAGTCTTAGTATTTGAAAAGACTACAATCACATGCTTTATTTAATTCACTCCCCATTTCAATAGGATTGGGCCAGTAAAAAAAATTCTAGCCATTATCTCAATTATTTTATTTTCGTTATATCAAAAACAAATACGAAATGTATTTCAAATAAAACAATTGATTTTATTTACTATCTCAATAGTTTTTGTTGAAAATCATATTCATATATTTTCCTTCATACCAAAAGTCCTTTTAAAAATAATAGTATGTCCTTAAAATAATAACGTATAAGCCATAAACTACATCAAGTTGACCTGAGTCCTCAGGGAAACGGTCCCTCTGTTTGCCCATTTTGTTAACTCACGAGTTCAAAAACATTCCGTTCAAGCAAAATGCAACTTTTATTTTCACACTTTTAAAGGATTACGTTTTTATTTTCAAGCCGTTCTTATATAAGACCTTCTAGTTTATTTGTTCATATAGAACGATACAATATAATAATACAATATAATCATTAATGTTCTTTACATCAAATATTACCAGAAAAATTAGCATTACATATTCCACAAAAGTATTTTTTATTTGTTACTTACAAATTTACCATAAGGTCAAAGAGATTCCAGGTAACCTAAAATGTAGATATAACAGTTAGAACTACTCAGATTTAGTTGAATTAAACTTAATTGCCCATGTGTTAACTTACCAGCATTATTAAAAAAAAGTAAATAACTAATAAAAAGTAATTTGTGAGTTATATTAGTTATTACACATATTTACGTAATGTTTATGTAATGCATTACAAAACTACTATAAATATAAAAATATTGTATGATTGGGTGCATGAAGTATTTATTTCATAGCTCCGTTGATATCTGGAGTTCAGTAACATAGTTATTTTTTAATTTTTTTCATTATGTAACGTTATTATAGTATCATAGTATGTTGCCATAATTCATAAAATTCTTAAACTTTTAATGTACTTGTACTACTTATAATCAATCTGAAATGTGATTTTAGTAATTTCAATCAACATATGTATTTTTAAATGATTTTCAAAAACATATGTCGATATTTCTGTGTGAATAGTGTTCAATGGAAATGCATATATTCAATTTTCAGAAAAAGTGAATAGTGAAATAAAACAAATATTTAAACTGTCCAGAAGCTCAGATAAATATGAATTAAAATATATTTTTAAGTTACTAGCATTTTCTTTTATTTATTTCTTCTTCAATTACTTGTCTGTATTACGTAATGAATTGGTTATAAAGTGGGCTGAAACTGTATAATAAAGATAGTTAATTAATTATAATAAAGTTTAAGGCCATAGTCTTACTTTTAGTCCATTATTTACACATGATATAGCTTATTGCTTACACATATAACGTTATGGATTATCTATATTTAACCAGGAGATAGTTACCTAATGCTGACTTTCCGGTGCTTTAGGTAATTTCTTTCAGAACCCCACATACTTACTCTATTTTACATATTTAAAAACGCATTCTTTAGTCATACGTCATTGTTTATAAGATAAGTAACATAAATACTACAGTTATAAAATAAGCATCCTGGTATCTAATTTCGTATATGACTGAATCTCAGTGATAAAAAATTTAAAAGTAAATAAATTGAGTTATTGATTATTATGGCACTATTAAAAAGGTTGAGGAGATTTGTCAGCCTTAAAGAAATTTGCTTTATTTCATATACAATTCTAACCAAAGATTATAGTTACAAATATATCTTAACCTTTTTAATTATGCCATTGAACGAACTAAGAAAAAAGGATAAGTCAAGACATTAGCTGACTAGCTGTCTATTTGTTTTACTCTTTTCTTTTATATATCCAAGATGGAAGTAGACACGCAATACTTATGGAATGTTATGATATTAGAACTCTATTGGCAATATATCGCCTACGTCTAAACTTCTGAGAGATCGTTGGTTTAGTACTACGTTCGGAGTCGCCTTTGTAATATGATGTCACAAGCTATTTGGGAGGTTATTCGGTAGTCAATATGTTATCCTGATACATCGAAGGTATGAGAAAATATATATTAATATGTCTTTGGTACTTTGGTTTTCTGAAACTTTAATTCAGGAAATTCAATTCTATAAAGTATTTTGGGTTAAAATCAAGGTTACTTAAACTTTTATTTGACTAAAATAAATATATTTATCATTTGGAAAGTTGACGTTTTTGTTAAAACAATAAGTAACACATATAAATATGTTTATATATTAAAAAACTGTGTTGTGTACTTAGCAAAGATTTATTCTTAATATTTATGAATTTATAAATATAATAATAATGTTACATTATATACACTATAGACAAACAAGATATCTATAAAAATGTTAACCATTCAATTAAATTAGAGCGATAAAAACATTTTAGTAGGTAGGTATTTAGTTTTTCCTATGCCGGAATAGAGCCTGTGAGATAACACTGTTTTACCATTTAAGGCTCCAAAGTCTTTAACATGTCATACATTTTTTATCAGTAGTCTCACTTTAAAAACCTTTTATGTGATGAAAGAGTCTGTTCTCCTTTAACCAGTGAGAATTTTATGGGAAATTCTGGTATTTAAATACTATTTCAAGTATATTTTCTCGCAAGTGTAAATACGATCTCTTACACGAAATGGATATTAATCCTTCTAGCCGTCTGATTGAATAAATTATGAATTGCTAAATTGAATAATAACTATAATTAAGTACCCTTTTATTCAAACTTTATAATAATACATGACCGGTTTCGGCTCTTAGGCCATCTCCAGAGTATAAATGATATAATCCATGGGAAATTTTTTTTATAGGTTATATTATTTACACTCAGAAGACTAACTAAGAGCCGAAACCGGTCATGTATTATTAAGTATGTATTATTATTATAAGCATTAAATAAAAGGGTACTTAATTATAGTTATTATTCAATTTATGAAACTAGTAGCCCTAACTCATGAACCAACATTTATATTGATTTAATATTGATTGCTAATATATAATTACTAATTACAACCTGTTATAACAAAATATATATATGTTATTGATATTTTTAATTTATTTTAAAATATTTTTATATTTTAAATATTTTGTGCTGATTTATGAGAAAATTAAGAAAGAAAATATGTATATTTACATATGAATATATAAAATGAAACAATATGCTTTAAACTCAATACAGCTGTACTGTTGAAAATCAAGATCAATAATTATGCATAGAGAAATAAATACGGATATAATTATTCAACAAATTAACAACTGCTATATATATTATAAAAAAAATACAACAAAAATATACCATACAAAAATTACAACAAATATAAACTCTACAAAAATCATATCAAATAAAAACAATAGAGAAAATAAAAAGTTTTGAAATGAAACAAAGAATAACAACATATATCCTATACTCTAAAAAAATAAACAACCCATAATAACTCTAATAACAACAAAACAAACTGAACAACTAACAAAAAATCTACAATTTCCAAACCATTAACTATACATCTTTAAATCAAATTTACTCCTTGGAGTTTCCAATGTTGGAAGTGTGGAGGGGAGAGGCACTGATAGTGAAAGTTGCATGACATGAATAATAGAAAAGACACGTTCATTGTCTAATTAATATACAACGTTTGTTCTGCTTAGACTAAATTGTTAACCCATTTTATTTTAGATTTATATGGCAAAGAAAGTATGCACGACTAATTTAATATATATAATTCATCCCTTGATAGTGTTCAATTATCATGCTTGCCCAATCCATCTATGTTGTAGATATGTGTATATTTGTGACTAACCATATCTCTTTTCCCTTTACCTTACGTGTTCTATTTGTGTAAATATTTATCCGTTTTGTTTAATATCTAAATTTGAGTATTTTGTCATTGTGAGTAATATATTAACACTTGTTTTTGAGTTAGCTTAAATATTATTGAAGAAATTGCACAGTAAAATAAGTTGGCCTAGCTCCTTGGGTCTCCTCAAGGTAGCTACAACCATAAGTATTAATAAATCACTAAGTTTATTCTTTGAGATAAATTATAAATAACAGTATTATAATAATTATTCTATATCGTATGACTTACTAATAAAATAATATTTCAACTTACGTCTTAATTGGTTTATATTTTCTCGATGTTTAGGCAAGTTATTCAATAACGTTGGTATTCTAAATTCTAAAGCAATTTGTCCATATTTGTTATAACATATTTTTACCAAAAACAGTCTATTCCTTAAATTATATTGTATATTTTGTACAATTCTAAAGCTACCATAACAATAATATCTACATAAATCAGTATACCTAGCAAAACTTTGAAAATTCATCCCTCAAGCAATTCTAAAGATAAATCATCAAACAAGATCTTTAAAATTCTGTCTAATACACAATTTAGTTTTTAATAATATATTCAAGAGCCAAGTAATACAAAGATATACCAGAGTAAAATAGGCTCTGTACAAGAGAAAAATATATAAGCATTTTAGTATTAGTAGGAAAGTAACAACTTAATTTTCTTGTTTAGACAAAACAATTCTTAAATTTCTAACAACATAATTGACGTGTAATGTAAACTTCAAATCATAATCCATAAATATGCTTAATTGTACTGAATAAAGTAAATTGTGAAGATTTACAAGGGTTTGATTGGGCCATTACAAATTTTTGATCATCGCATGTTTAGTTAAAACTTCTGATTTTCCCCGCATGTATGTTAGCTGAAGGATTTCTAAATATGATTGCTTTAGTTTTTTCGATTTTATACCTATTGATTTATGAAAAAAAAATAGTTTACCATTAAGTTCTGATCTTGTTGCAATACCTAAACTTAAATTCTTGTGGACTATGTATAAAATATTATCATCAGCATATTGTAAACGTTTACAATTCAGTTTCAGAAAATGTAAATCCTTTAAACATATGTTAAACAAAGTAGGAGAGAAGACACTACTCTGAATGAGGCCACATGTTTGATTGTAGATATTACTAAATGTATGCCCTATTAATGAAAGTAATGAAACTTAAAAACCTCTGTGCCGTACAAGTAGATATATTTCTCAATATATTCATAAAAAAGCATAATATAATATTTATTAATTTTCAAAAATTATCGGTACAATAAAAACAAACCCTTCATAAAATAATCAAGAATAAGACTTTGTTTCGTAATTTTTTAAATAGTTGCTAATTATTTGTCAGAATAGTGTCTGAGAGTAAACCATTTTTAAAACAGTCAAGGCCCAAAATCTCTTATTAATAGATACATAATTGGCCAAGGGCCAATTATTAAGCCTTTCATGAGTTGAGAGCCCCTGTCATTATCTAATATCAGTGGCAAGTTTTAATATTTGTAGACATTTAAAGCATTTTTCTTGAATAAAATATTGCAAAACATCTAGGCCATAGTTAGCAATAACTTCCTGTATACTCCTAAACAAAAATAAATAAATAAAATAGGAAATATAGGAATTAATTATTGTATTTTAAGATTTATATCATAATTTCTTGCTACGAACATGATAAGTTAAATTTAATATACATATTATTATTTTTATAACTTCCTGTAGCATGCACGGTTCTAAAATGTTTCTTAGTAACGATATTAAATGCTACTAGTTTTGGTTCATAATTATTTAACTATGTCAAGTTAGCTTCATTTATTTTAACCATTATGCAACATCTAATGATAAATCTAAATGTACTAATTAGATTAAATAAATAAATATTTATTGTTTATTCTAGGTAAAACATTTATTTTCAAAGCTGAATGTTCACACTCCTTGTCAAATTCATAATGAAAAGTAGTTGCTATTCTTTATATTTATGGATAGAAATACAAAAAATAGTTTTAAAACATGCTCAAGTTCTAAACAACGTAAAGTACTGAGGGCACTTACAGAACTGACATTCTTTTGAAATACCTCTTTTACATTATTTTACATGGCAAGACCACAGGCTGCATTCTTGCTCTGGTAGCATAAATACTTAACACTACAATGATTTTTAAGTAAGTATTTTTTAATTGTTCACCAATTCTTAAATATAATAAATATTTTGAATTTTTTTTAAAAATATTGATTTAATAATTGCAATCATTCTATTTTAATGTTACATAACATTTTATTAACTGAACAGATAATCTATAAAAGTAATAACTTAAGTAAATGAACTATTAAAAATAATAGGTTTAATAATATAAACGTTCCTACGATAGTTTGGCCAGGAGTCAGAGTTATAGTCAGTCAAATGATATGTTTGACAATAACAAGTAATACACAGTTCACGAACACTATGTTCACACTTTTTTGTGAGTATCGCATGCTTACTACGTATAGTCATATATTATACTGCAGATGTTGTCTCATTATAAAATCCAAAGATGTTGTAATTTGTGGTGACCTTAATATAAATGTTTTTTCTGACTCAGTTGACAGGAGGGAACTCTTTTGCTTATTTGATCTGCATGGCCTACGAGTATTCTCGCATATTTTCACTCCCACTAGAATTTCTTGCATTTCTAAAACTACAATAGACTTCATAATCACAAATAACAGACTAAGTAACACCGATATAGTTGAGTTGGGTCTGTCAGATCATAATGCTCAATTAGCTTGTCTATCAAACAAATTTCAAACAAATTTCCCCCAAAACAAACCAATTCTTAAGCGGAATATGTCTAAATATAACAAGACTGCTTTTAAAAGGAAATTACAAACCATATCATGGGAACACAATTTAAATATTGATAAGAGCGTAATGAAAACTTTAATTATTTTCTAAATTATGTCATTCAAACCTTTAATGAGTGCTTTCCTAAGCATGCTCAAAGAACAATTCACAATAAAAATAAGAAAGATTGGTTAACTAGAGGGTTAAAAGAATCTTTAGAGAGGAAAAAGGAAATGAGCTACTGCTTCAAAAATTCTACAGGCCCACATTTCATTGACTACTATAAAATATATGTCATGTTATTTAGAAAATTAATAAATATTTCAAAGAAAACCACTAATAACCACAAATAAAAAACGCCAATAATAAATCGAAAACAATATGGAAAATTGTTAGAAATAAAACAGGAAGAGAGACGGTTAGAGGACTCATTGACAATATTGCAATTGGGGGAGAAAAGGTGACTAACACAAACACAACTACTGAGTATTTCAACAAATTTTTCATAAATGATCCTCAATCTTTGGCCCCCAAAGGGAACCTCATCCTAGCCTTAGATAGGCTCCGCCAACGCTGCACTCTAGTTTCATCATCCATTTTCCTGTCTCCAACTAGTATAAAAGAGGTATCTGATGTGATTGCATCCTTAAAATCGAAATGCTCATTCGGTTGGGATAGAATTACATCAAATCCTCTTAAATTCTGTTCTTATGAATTAGCTTTACCTCTAACATTTCTTATAAATCAATCATTTTTATCTGGCACATTCCCCTCAAAATTAAAATATTTATTAATCAAACCCCTTCATAAAAAAAGACAAAAAATCAATAATCGGCAATTACAGGACAATTGCTTTGGTCGCAACAATTTCTAAAGTGTTCGAGAAAACCATTCTTGTCCGACTAAGTTCACATTTATCAAAGTTTTTTGTAACTTCCAAAAATCAAAATGGGTTTCAACAGAGTAAGTCCACATTATCAGCTTTAAATGATTTTAAAAATCATGTACTTAGCACCTTGTATGGGTCACGGAAGGCTCTGGGTGTCTTCTGTCACCTGTCAAAGGCCTTTGATTGTATTGATCACAGTTTTGTTCTTAAAACTCAACCATTATGGAATTAGGGGTGGTAGCCTTGGATTGGTTCAAATCTTTCCTGTCCGGCAGAAAACAGAGCACCTTTGTTAATGGTCTGCATCACTCCTGTGAGTCTTCTTGGGCCGAGGTGCATATGGGTGTTCCACAGGGTTGCATTCTCTCGCCTATTCTATTGTTGCTTTATAAAAATGATTTATCTAGTACAGACAACAATGCAAATATGGTGATGTACGCTGATGATGTTTCTCTATTGTTGTCAAGTAGAGATGCAATTGAATTGAGAGCAAGTGTTTCTCGGGTAGTCACAAAGGTAAATGAATGGTTTGAGGACAATGGTTTGTTGTTAAACATTAATAAAACAAAAATATATTAATTTCACTAAAAAAAATACAAAAAATAAATCACGTAATATTTGTGACGAAATAATTGTGAACCCTAAACAAACTACAGAACGACACATCTGTAGTGTTCCTCGGTGTGACTGTTGACGAGACTGTTTACTGGAGACCGCACATCGAAAAATTCATGCGTCATATCAATTCAGGCACCTTTGCAATACGAATATTAAAAGCTTCATGTAGTAGAGATATCCTTCTTGACGTGTACCGAGCTTATTGTGAGAGCATAATTCGCTATGGATTGACTATCTGGGGAGGTTCATCCTCTCTGGAAATAGTTCTTAAATGTGGAAAAAAGATCTTAAGGATAATTTTCGACGTCACAGACTCTCATTCATGCAAAAGCCTGTTTAAAGAAAATAAAATATTGACCATTCATTCCCTTTATATATTTGAGGTTTTAATTTTAACATTCAAAAATATTTGCGCTGAGGCCGAAATAGGAAATTTCCATTCATACAATACAAGGCAAGGGGAGGCACTATGTTACTTAAATCATAGGACATCAAAATTTGAAAAAGGCCCAACTTATATGAGATTGCATTTTATAACAAATTGCCACTAAACATTAAAAAAGAATAAAACGTATATGAGCAAATATTGGAAATAGCATAAGATAACAACAATTCATAGATCGTAAATCCAATATAAAATTTATTTTTAATGTAACACAAACTTTTTCGAACGCAAAGCTTCCATCTTTATATAGATGGATAAATAAAGATTTATTGCATTTACACATAACCTGAAGATAGAAGCTTTGCTTTCGAAAACGTTTGTTACATTAAAAATAAATTTTATATTGGATTTACGATCTATGAATTGTTGTTATCTTATTAAAAAAGAAAACAACATTTCAAAATTTAAAGATTTAGTAAAGTTCTTTCATCTTTCGCATGCCTTTTACAGTGTAAAGGATTATCTTAATATAGAAAGTGCCAAGTTTTGATTGTTTTAAATTATTTTAATTTATATATAACAGTTTGATCCAGTTGGCAACATTATTCAATGTATGCTTAAATATATATTTTGAGTGTTGAAAGTTATTACTATTTCATACATTCGACTACCTCACATGTCTGAAGTACAACATTTATATTAATTATTTATTAATTGATACAGTAATATATAAGTAGTAGTTATAGTTAATTTGACAAGACACAAAATATGTACAAATAGAATTTATAATTGTAACAAATACTATGTTTTAATAAAGGATTTGATTGAATAATTTAGAATTGTCCAACATTTTTGTTGTTGTTGTTGTTTTACCATGAACACTCACTCTAGTATCATTGTTTTAACTGTTATTGCTAAATTCCTTTGATTGTTATTCCAAATTCATTATTTATAGTAAATTGTAAACTTTAATTTATAAATTTTGATTAATGCTTTTAGTGACTAATAGTTTTATAAGTGATTTTTCACAATGAAAATATGAATAATGCAGTATTTCTGATCTTTCAGTTACGTTTTCGATAGTTGTCAATGCATGTAGTTATATACCTGCGCACATAAATACGATAAAATTAAACAAATGTTTAAAATTGTCATGAGTTTTAAAAATGACGAAAGTAAAGTATTTGTTTAATTTACTGATTAAATTATTACAAATAGTTATTTATACGTAGGTAGTTATTAATAATATGGTAAGTAAAAACGTTGCAATAATTTTATTTAAAATAAAGCACAAGGAATCATTATTGTCTAGAATCCTGCATACTTATAATTGATACTATGTGTATGAGGCTAATAATGTTGTGGATTACCTAATTGAGGACTCAGGAGTTCTTTGAGTTTCCGGTGTTAACGTCATTTCCGGTACATTAGGTAACTCCCTTTAATCTATATTAACCTCTCTCAACTCTAAATATTAAAAAGCTTAGATTCTTTAGACATTTACTTTTTTAAATGATAGCTAATCTATATGTTATAGTTTTAAATATGATAACTAAAATCTGATTCCGTATATGATATTAGATATTAAAAGAATGTTCTGTAAAAAATAAATTTATTAAATTGAACTTTATCTGCTACATGCCCTAGTAGGAAACGTTTCTCCATATTCACACCATTGTGCTTCATTGTATAAATACTTCGGCCAATCATTGTAGATATGGTTACTTATTGCAACCCTCAAAGTAATTTTTATTCTTACACTCTAAAACTATGACACCGGAGGGATAAAAAGAAAAACTATATTATTAGGTGTATATTTGTTTTTACTGGATACTTTTTAATTTTACGTTTGATAGGGAAATAAAACTGGTGGAGTATTGTGGAAGTAGATCTCTATTGGCAATATATTTCCTAGACATAAACTTCTGAGAGATCGTTGGTTGCATATTACGTTCGGAGTCACCTTTGTAATATGATGTCACGAATCATTTGGGTGGGTTATATGATGGGAAAGAGGTTATCCTGAAAGGCAAAGTTATGTGAAAAATAATATATATTTCGTGTTGGGACTAACTTTCTGGCACATTAATTAAAACAGTTCAAATCAATATAATAATGTCGGTTAAAATCAAGGTTAGTTAAAAATTAATTTAGCTTTATTGAAGAAAAATGAATTGTTAGAAACTTAGGTGGCTTTGTAAGAATTAGAAAGTTTACGTCTATAATAATGTTATACACAAAAAGAACCCACTAAATCTATAAATGTCTCTTATCCCCTTAGGCAACATTTATTTGTGTTTATTTGTTTCCATTTTTGTTCTTATTATATGGATTTACTTCAATCTTGAAATTGCATATAACTGTCAAGGTTGAAGTTTTTTAACACTTACAACCATATCTCATCCTCAGATAAACTCTGATATCTCATACATAATATGCTTGACCATTTAAACACTATTATTTAATGGTATTAGCTTTGCGAATTTTCTATAAAATCAGAAGGTTAAAAACCATTTTATTTATACAGATTGAGTTTTACAGAAAAGCTAATACTAGTTATGGTGATTATTTAGTACATAATCATAGATAATTAAATGTTTGTCTTAGTTAATAACTAATTAAATTTAAACTAAGGCAAAATAAATAAAATATGGATCCTCTAGGTAACCTGTGTTGTGGTTCCCATCACATTATTTAAATTATAATATAATAGATTATATACTGGTATTAAGACAGTTGCTATCAGATACAGAAAAATAAAATAAAATATTTATTTGATTTCCCTTCATAATATTTTCTGTGTAAAAATTCCAATTAATAATAAAACACACACGCAACAAAGTAAATATAGTTAGTTTATTACTTTTAATTATCTAACTATATTCCTTTGGTCGTAGTTAAGGCAAGCAGTGATGTCATAAGTCTAAGGTTCACGTCTACAAACAAATTTTCCAGTATCATAGATTTAATCAAATTAAATTGATAGCGACAGGTCTGATATATGATACACAGTATAGCATTAAGATTATTGTGATTTTTATTCTGGAATAGAGTGTGTGAGTAAACACTGTTTTAAACATTTACAACCCAAAAGTCTTTAACGTTACATACATTTTTGAACACCAAGCCCACTTTAAAATCCTTTCAGACGTTGAAAACTTCGTTTTACTGTAGTATTAGTGAAAATGTTTATTTTTTGCAGGTTCTTCTGCCATTTTAAAAATATTCATGTATTAATAACTGCAAAACGTTTTTTTCTGTATATAAAATGGCAATATGTTTCCGAATCATCCTGAAAAGTGAAATTCGAGTCTAATGTATCTCACTATTTATAAGTGTACATTACTGTTCCATGTAATGCTATTTATTGCTTAGTTACTAAAACAAAGTTATTTTTTTTTATTTTATCATTAATTTATTTAAAAACACAATAGTAAATTTTAAACGAGGAAACATTTTATCCAATTTTTCCTAAATTAGAGGTAGAATCGAAAGATTAACGGCCAGATACTTTTTACGTGACACTAAGTATGTATTTAAAATATATTTTGTATATATTATGTCAGATGAACACGAAGAAAAGTACTAAATGTATTTTGAAAAAAAATTCTACTTTTCCTCTAAATTAAGTGTAGAATGGCATGATTAACGGCCAGATACTTTTTATATGACACTTTATATATCATTGAAACGCTACACATGTATAGTGTATTGACCCACACACCCACCCCTAAACGTACATTATTTGTTTATTAAGCTAAAATGTACTACTCCTGTTCAAATAAAAAATGATAACTAAAAACTAATTCCGTTCACAATTTAAAGACAAAAATGCTTAAAATGTTATTTTAAACCCTTTTTAAATAATAAACAACATAATGTAGTGGGAAAACAAACAAAAACTTACATTCTTTTGAAATAAATCTTTCAAAATTATTTTATATGACAAGACCACTGGTTGTGTTCTTGCCCAAGCAGCATGAATTCTTACAATAGCATTAAAATGAATTCTTACAATGCTATTTATGTAATGTTAAGGAAATAATTAGACATTGAACGAAATAGTAATAGGATTTAAATATTTATCAGTCCTTGAAAATAATTAATGTAAGTGTTACTTTTCCAAAAATATTAACCCGATTGTGACAGTAATTCTCTTTTAGTAATACATTCATAATAAATAATAACTAAACAGGGGAAAAAATATTCTTTTCGTAAAAAGTTATTTAAATTATAAACACAAATTATGTTAATATTAAGACTAACATTATTATTATTATTAGGTAAAATAGGAGGGGATATTCCTGAAATTGCCAGTTATAGAATAATATAACATAATATAGTTCATTTTCTTAAAGTACAACCAATATATATTCGCTTTTTGTTGGTTAAGTGTTTACAATATTTACGTCAACAAACGTTTCACCCATGATATGATGGCTTCCTCAGTGGTTTCTCAGAAACTTAATGTCGTTACCAGAAGCTTTAGTTTTTAGTAACTACACTGGCCTACGTACTATGTATGAATATTTGTGAATACAACAGGTAATTGTATAACAAGCCAAGAATTAATATGTTCTATAGTAATAATTAGGTTAAATGATTTAATGTACTTATACCAAAATATTTAATGTATTGATACCAATTCCCGTTTTGAGGCAACTGTTTTATACATAAAAAACACAACCTATAATATATTTAAACCAAACATAGGTGCAAACACTTTGAACTATATATAAATTCTACACTCCCTCGTTATTAATCTTGGTAAATATAACTATTATTATTATGAACGTAAATGTCTTAAGTATTTCAAAAACAGAACCTGCAATATATAATCAAGCGTTTCTTGTAAATTATAGACTGATTATAGTTTACCATTTTTCAATCTGCATGACACAACAATAGGTATTCATTTCGTTATGTCGTGCCAGAAGAGCAACAACTTTACTGTGAGTTTCTGTAGTTAATGAGATCTATTGTTAAATTCTGCTGACAACAGGGCTTCATTCTCGAGTTGGCTGTACAACGATGACGTAGACATCTTATTGTGTGGAATACTGCAGACGTCTTCGACCTCAGTAAAACACTCGTGAAAGAGATTGCTCCTTCTAAGTTAATTTAACGAGTTGACTCCCATTTTAAGATGTACTAGACTATGAACTATTTATTGACTGTTCCAAAAATATAAAACTGAAAATATGTTAAATATGAGTTTTAATTATTACTCTTCTATTGACTACTAATTGTATTAGAAAAACAATTGGCCAAGTTCTTAAGACTTTTTGAATTAATTTCTAAAATATTAATTAAAAAATAAAATTTAACATTTAAAAAAATTATACATAATACATCGAATAAAACAGGAAGAAACTATCATTAATTTAGTCGAAAAATTTAATTTAAGAATATATGAATAAAATAACTCACTTTTATATTAATAAAACTTAAGGCATGAACCTACTTGACGGCATTAATCATGATATACTTGAAGCATTGTTTCCTTCCCAGTCCTAGGATATCAGTATGAGAGGGCCGGTTATTTGGATGTTTGTGAGCAAAGTGAAACGTAAACATTTATTTAAGACTTAACGATATTAAACATACTAATTGCGGTACTATACTTCTTAAATTATTTTAAAAAGTACGATATAATATGTAAACAAATCAATCCATTATAGAGGTAATTTAATTAAAACGTATAAAAAAACAAATACTTACCTTCTTTAAAGTCAGATTGAGCATACTATATTTTGTAAATCCATCCTCACGATTTGGAAAAAAATGCCATCATTTGTCTGCCAGACTTAAGATATTTTAGTTTTTGTACTATTTTTTGAATCATCATGTTAATGTAATGTCAACAATTAACCTACTCGCTTATCTTACCTGTGACCAATGGCTTTAATGTCAGCTCCAACCACGGGAGTGGGTGAGTAGCACAAGTATTAATTACAGAAATCAAAATCCTCCCTTACACGTGGCTGCCAATGCCCTCCTTCCACCTGAGGGGAAACATTTTTAAATTACCCTTATTAATGTAACTCTTTATATTGAGTAAGATCACTGAATACTGATTTAAGACGTTTTAATAGTAACTAACTTAAAATGGGGGGTTCAACTTACTTTTTTACTATCATATATTTAGGGGCTTCCATTTTTTATAAAGAATTTCTTTATCGTTTTGGTCGTGTTTTTCTTGGGAGGGTAGGAAAGTTTTCAGTGTCAAAGGGAATCTTATGTTCACTTAAGGGGGCGTGGACATGCCATTACTATTGTAAATATTTAATTCCACTGTACGTGTATGTAAGGATCAATACAATTGTATAGGCCTATGTTAGAGTGAAAGAAGGTCACATTAAACCAGTTAGAGCTACGGCTAAAGTTGGTCACCTTCTCTAACTCTTAACCTGGTGACCAACGACCCCTCACCAACACTGACCGGACAGGCGAGCTGCGTGCAAGGAAGAATCCCTTGCCGGTCACGATCGATGTTGTTTGACTTTGTGTCTTGGGACAACGTCGAGCCCTTCCGGTCAAGGACACTGACAAAATTATAAGTATCATTGGTGAGATAAATAAAATTGTAAATCATCACAAAAGCCAAACTACGAGTCCTCAAAAAAGGCCAAAGATAACTTTGGTTTAACCCTAAGCCCAACTTTATTGCGTATATCCCGTTAAAAGGTAATATATTATTATTTACAAAAAAGTCTGGCAATTTTGGTTGAGGTTCACCTCAGCTTAAACGAATTAAAAAAATCAAGATTTTAAAGTATGCTAAAGTTTAATTTAAAATAGTTTTCTATACTGTACATTTATATCTCGAGTCATGGCCAACTATCAACAAGAGTTGGGTGAGCCGGTGGCCGAGCGGTCTAATGCTTGGTTTTGGGTTAGAGAAGCTGGCCTAGAATGGAAGTATTTATCAGTAAAGGTCATCATTTACTGTGTGGTTTCTCTCCCTTACTCTGTCAGAAAAAGTTTATCACAGAGATCAATAGTCTATGAGGAATGGGCAGAATAAGGTTAAGAAGGAGATCAGCCTCTTCTTTAATAAAAAAATAAATAAAATAAGTAACATGGTATATTTAAATAACACATTAAAGCAAATACGTTAGTATTTTGGATAATGCCTACGCTTACCCACGTATACCATCCTCAGACCAGAAGGACTGAAAAGGAACGGAATCAAGGTTTATAATATACTCATTTAGCAATTAACACGGTTCAGGGTATCAAATATGAGTGAAAAAGGTAGTTAGTCATAATAAATAGAAATTTACGAAGTCTACCTGGCCTTGAATAGAGACCTAACAGAGGTAATTTCTTGGTAACCTTAAACTTCTAATAATCTCCTGATGACCTTCACCAATGCTAATAAATTATTAATTCCTTCTCAAAAACGGGAAATTACTTAATTCACATTAACTAATTAAGTAATTATTAATGTCCATAAAAACCCCTGTACGGACAGATTTTATTGCAAACCTTAATATTTAAAGGGACATACAACTTTATTGTACTATCGGTTTCCATGAACAATTGGATCAAAAAGATATTAAGAACATTCTTTAAATTAATAGAACAAATACTTTAAAGGTAGTTCCTTTGGAAGCACTAACCACAAAATCATTTTTGACAAAGTTGATTTTTTAAAATTATTCCAATATTTAAAAGTGGGAGCTTTGCTGTTTTTTTCTTTCTTCTTTTCTTAACAAATTACAGGTCCAATACTTATCACAACAAAGTACCAAAAGCCCTAATTGTTTTATATATATATATATAAACTAATATCCACAATATGATTTTGTAAATTTATTTTGAATATCTAGACTAGTGAAAATATATCTGGCAATTGATTACCAAAGACGTTACATATAAAGAGTAAATGGATATATTATTTAAATTTGCCACTATACCAGCTTAAACGTAACTAATGTGTTAATTTTAACGAGTTTATTTCATTTATAATGAAATTAAATAGTTCGATTTACTGTCGAATAACACATTATATTGTTAGGTTTTCATTATCAATCATCAAACGTGTTGAGCCAATAAATCTCCATTTTCAAATTTCTTAAACCTTGAACTGATATTTCTACAGGAAGCCATAACAACATTTAATGTTTTCATAAGGAAACTCAATATCTTGAAGTGCTTAAATATTGTCTTAGAGGAGAACAAGCAGAAATTCTCTTTATCGCTGAGTAAAGAAACTGACTCCACCTTACCGCAAACAATTGCCTTCTGTATTTGCCTCTTACTCCTGTTGACTTTACTGTTCTGTTTATTTATCGAGGCATATGCCGAGGAGGCACATTCCAGGTGTAGTCTGAAACACAGGGATGTATTACTTATACTTCTTGAAAAACCATTGCAATAGACAAATCAAACAGTTTTTTACCAGATTTTAGGCCCTACTTAGTTTAAAAGAAAATAATGTTTACAAGTTCATTTACTTTCACATTAATTTCTATGCGTTCAAAATCAGTTTGATACATATTAAGACAAATTAAATAGTGATATGTATGAGATAGTTACAAAAAGTAAACAAAAAATTTTAAATATTTAAAATAATAGTTGTTAAATGTTACATTATCAATTTCAGAAGAAAAGACCCCACTAAATTTTCTTCAGCAATACATGTGATAATTTATGATTTGTTTCGGAGTATATTCATGAGTTCTATGGACTACGAACCTAAGCATAATGTTCATTTATTAAGTGAAATACAGGTGGTTGTCATAAAAAGCATATATTGTTATTGTTTTACAATTATATAATTGTAGGAATTCATCGTAATGTTCAATAGTTATGTATAATTAATATAAAGGGAAAACATAATTACTATTTGTGCATATGTAAGAAATAATTGTGGTTTATGTAAAAAATATGAGCATTGAAAAAATTTTTAAATAAATTTTATTATTTCCTACCTTTAGAATTGCCTGATTTGATGCCCTGCGTGTGTCTTTTGAAACAAAAGAATTAAAGAGTTTGTTAAAAGTTAGGCATGGTTATAAATTCCGTGATGGAAATTTTCTCCTCTTCGGTAAACAAATAATTTTTTCCGTGTTTGAAAAACTTTTTATAGTTTTAAAACATACCATTGTGAGTATAAATTAGGTTAACATTAGGAAAAAAGGAATAATCTTCCACAATATAAGTTGATACATAACAAAATATGTATACTCAAACTGAAAGCGAAAAAAAATATTAGTCTGTATTGTTGACCATTAAAAATATATGCTATACATTAAATATATCTACAATCTCTTTGATATAAAGTTAGTGTTTTTTAAAAAATGTTTTAAAAGAAAACTATGCGAATAACATAAAGTCTATAAAAGGTATTTATATATATCCAAAAATTTAACTTGTATTTTTATAATATATATTTTTAATTGAGCTGAATCCGAACATAACTTTATAGAAAGGAAGGTAAGCTTATGAAAAAAAATAAATAAATAACAAGATTTCAATTGTTGATGACAGTCACCAATATGTAAAGACTCCAACTTGTAGGAGTCATCCTTCCCTTATATTATTAATTTTAATCTCTCCTATAAGTAGGCCATTTTACAATTATTTGAATAGCAACTATCTTTTTTACTAGTTTTACAACTTATCTTCATATGAAAAATATTATTGTGAAAAAGTAGTTCTCTTTATCGCAGAGCACGTAATAAAGTTACGTTCTCTACGATAAAAGTTTTCATAGTGTTTAGTTTCTATTATTATCATAATTTCCTGAATGTAATGTTTCCTCAAAAAATATGCATACATCCAACTAAATAAAAAACCATACGGTGTTAAGCGCATGCACTCTGTGTATCTATGTATTTTAGGAAACAAGAAACCATTTACGAAACCTATATTGTTTATGCTATTATACATTTTGGTTTCTATACTGAATTTATTTATTTCAACGGCCAGGCAGCCAATTTACAAAACAATACATTCAATCAAAAACAACAAAATAACTGAATAACAACAATACGATGACAAAATGTCCAATACGATCGGTACAATAAAAATATATGAATGTGTGATATACAGAGTAATATTAGAGCAAAATCAAATTATAATAAGAATAATAGGTTAAATAACGAGATGAATACTATAAATATCAACAACAATATAAAAAATGCAATATTACAATAAATAACAGTAAAAACAAATGTAACAACAGCACTAACAAGAAAGCGAAATAATTAAACATAGAACATACATAATTAAACTGTTATCAAACATGTATTATTGAATTAATACTGATAGTAGACTGTAAAATCCCGTACAACATTTTCTGGGTCATGAAGCCATACAACATAGTGTTTTTAGTTTTAACAAAGAAAACACGCAAGAGTAGTTGGATTGCTTTACGCTATTAAAAACACAATCGACATTTTTTCGAATGATGTATGTGGTTATTATTCAACAAATAGAAGAATACTTACAGTTATTTTAAGATTTACAAAAATTTATAAAATAAATGGTTTTAAAGTAGATAGATACTGTGATTATAATAAAATGTAATATATTTATTTAACAATAGTGTTTCGTTATTTTAACATACCAACCATACCACTCCTTTCAGGAAAGACTACTAAACAGTGTTCACTTGTAATGTAGGACAGTTGATGTCATACAGCTAACAGAGAAACGATTTAGTAAAGTACTTTTAATATTGGACTCAAAACAACTATTCCAAATAAAGATATTAAATTCTTTAATTCATCCAGGATATTCGTTTTAAACAAATAACTCTATTTCGCTATTATATGCATACGTACTAATACTTATTAATTTTTGTTGATAGTTTTCATTGTTTCATGAAGCTTCATTCATATAATAACAATTTTAACTTTTTACTTAAATCTTATTCTGCCAAATCCTCGTAAACTATTGGTATGGACACGGAACGTATTAGGACATATTAAGGATGTGGTCCAGTACAGTAAAAGGGGAATATTACTGTTCAATCTTCCAGTCTAGGAATTCGAATCAGCGCTATATCGACCCAATATAAAATTCTTCACGCCTTAGGCCGCTCGGACACTAACTCGACTAAGCCTTAACAGCTCCACCAAACCAAATGTAAAATGTATGGTCACTTAAAATCTTAAAATGTATGTTCACCTTCTAATTAAACTGTTACCACATGTATTACTGAAAATAATATTAACTTTTTTATATGAGAAAAAAATCATGCGAGTAATTTACTGAGCCAGTTTACGGCAACCGGGTCCCGGCTAGCAACTCTTCTAAATGTTATAGAATGTCATTTTAAATTAATCTTCAATATTTTTCCCTCTCCATATCTAAATTTATTCTTTAATTTTAAAAGAGCAGATTGTTTGGGGATCTTTGAAAACGTTTTAATTCCAATTAGGAACATGCCAGTCTCACTGTCAGGATTCAGAGTAATATTTAAATTATCAAAATTATATATTACCCTTTCCCTCTTGTAAAATGCTCACATTTAGTCTCCCAGGCCTCGGTCATTTAGCTTCCATCGAAACTGGTAAAACTATTGATTAATCTGTGTATTATGTTTCTATATTGAATTTATGTTTATCCTATTCATATTCGTTTAATCGTGTAAAATCAAGCATATGGTTGATTTTGTATTAAATCGTCTTTATATATTCATAATTATTGGCTTACACATAATTGAATATATATTTATTGAATTTTGTACTGCTGTTGAATTTTAAAAAACAATGCATCTTGCACTAGTACATAACCTTTTTTGTTAGAAATGTTTTGTTACCCAGGCAAATTTTTAATCACAATTTATAATAGATTGTTTGTTAGTTATTTTTGATATATTTGTATTTCATATATATTCTAATTTTATATATCTCAATACTTTTACATCAAGATTCCACAAACATATTTTGAGTCGTATTATGCATTGTACATCTGATTGTCTTTAAGTAAACATTATATAATAGGGTTGTTTAAGAAATATATTAAAGACATCATCAGAATATTAATTTATACTCTTACTACTGCTAGAAGTGATCATTCATAATATATACTGTCAAACTACCTAATCAAACTCTCTAGTAAATAAAAATTATATCACAACTCTTTATGACCAATAAGCGACATCTTACGATGAGTTGTTGTTTAATAAGCATGCAACTCGTTGGCAAGTCTGGGTAAACAATGGAACAGGCACATATACGTACAGTGGTATTGACCCTCCTACCCACCCTTACACGTACAGTGGTATTAACCCACCCACCCATACTCATAAACAGAGGTAATGACACTTCCACCCACCCATAACGTACAGTGGTATTCACCCTCCCACTCACCCATACACGTACAGTGGTGTTGACACTCCCACCCACCCATACACCTACAGTGGTATTGACCTACCTACACATACACGTACAATGGTATTGATCCACCCACCAATACACGTACGGTGGTATTGACCCTTCTACCCACCCATACACGTACAGTGATATTGAACCTCCTATTCATATATGTACTTTGGGATGAGTTCCCTTCTTCATGTACATATGATTCTATTAATGACGTGAATGAACACCACACAACTAAAAATACCAATGTGAACTGATTCTTAGTCTTTGCACAGCAAAAATAAACTGAAATAAATGTTGTTCTTTACCAAATAACATTTTTATATTATATATTCAGCGTAAACAAGCTTGCTGCCTAATGTTGTGTATGTATTATTAGTAGATTTATTAGTAGAGATACTTCAAAAAGTGCTAATTCATAATATATATTCCCAAATAATTCAAACATAATATATAAAAAAAAAATGTAAATCGTACTCTTTTATATTCAATAAGCAAAAACTTAAATGTTAAAAAAGTAGTTCAATATAATATTGCCAATAACGAAGTTATTTAATGAAACACTGAGATGTAAGTTTATCCCTATGTCAAACCAGTGTGTCACCCTTACATGAATTCATGTTTATTGTAAGGTATATTATCTTTGTTTACAATATTCAATTCCCATATCCCTAAAATTGTTCATTTACCATGTGGAATGGGTCTTACGTCTCATCAAACTTACAATATCCCACCACATTTTTCATTGATAATTATTTAAATGAAGTGCAGCGAGTATTTTCTGTAAACACCTGTTGGTATTTGTTCATGTACTTAAGACACCCTGAGCCTTAATTGACCATTTCATTGAAAGTAAGAACCTTAAAACTAAGTAATTATTTTGGGAACTCTAATATTAGAAACAATATCTCTGTGAAGTATTAGCTTCTTAGATGTCACGCTAGTAATAAATAAATACCACTTGACAAAGTTTCTATTTAGTGAACTATCCAGTTACCGGACGAGGGGAGGGGTTTTGATCCTTGGGCAAGTAATTTCCAGTTTGCAAACATGTATGAAAAAAATAATTATTTCCATCTTAATCAAAGAAATTAATCATTGTGATATATTTCGTAGTGACTATTTATTAACACATACTTCAGTAATGCATTATAAATCTTACATTAAAATAAAGAAGATTTATCTATACATTACCAAATAATAGCTTTATAGTTATTGTATTTCAGTTCTATTGTTTCTTCTTTTCAAAGCCCAAATTACCAACACCAAAAATATTGAAATTTCTGTATAAAATATTACATGCTAAAAGTCAAATATAACTTCAATAATATCAAGACAGAATCCAGCTTTAAGTTACTAGGAGGCCTTAGATATATTGGGAGGATAATACTTAGCTACAGAGCAAAATCGAATACAATTTATTAGTAATTAGTAAATATATCTGTAGTTTAAAAACATAATTGCCAATAGTTCAAACCACAAAATTATGTACATTAGTATATATACTAGAACAGCACTAAACTGAAACAGTATTATTACTTTCAACTCCTAAAATATAATGATTTATTTGTGTCATTACAGTTTTAGGCAACAACGTGGCTATAACGCGTGGTTGAATCAAGAAATATCAGGTAAAGATATTCCTTAAAAGTACTTGTAATGCTTTAAGTAAAAATAAAAGCCCAACAACCTAATTCAAAATGTATGTTATACGATTAATCATTTACATTTATACAATAAATTAATTTTAAACACGTATTTAAAGATTATTATTAATTTATTAAATTTTTTATGTAGTTTTATAACCTTTATTTAAATTCACTGAGCTTTGTAAATGTATTTTCTACAGCTGGAACATTATTGTTACTTAAAAACCTGAAAGAATTTAAAATAAAACAAACATGATTATTCTTATAACAAATTAATTTATGATATTCTTAAAATATTACTAGATAAAAATATTTAATAAACTTAGTAACATGATATGTCCACGATCCAAATTGAAATAAAACCATTTTAGAGATGGAATGTTGAAATTAATCTGGCAGTAAGCTGATTGTGGTTGGTTTGTATTGTTCTCTGCGATGACAGCAGTTATTCTAGGTATCATTACAAACTTTCGTTTCTTTTCAATCAATTCAAATGTAGTTTCCAATAAATCGACCTACGAGTAATCTGACATCGGTTATTTGAAGTATCATTATTATTCTTTGTTTTGTTTTAAATCCCTCAATACAATTTATGTTTCGTCAGCAAATCTTTTATTCGTCTGATTAAGGCATTATTTGACTGTTATGTGCTCTTTTCTCTTAAAAGAGGTTATTTATAATTATTTTTGGTGTTTAAATTCGTCAAACTATTTGATTTAATCTTAATTGAACCTACAAGTTGATTGATTTTCGTTTTTTTCTCCTAGGTCAATTAGATAAACATTATATGAACTAGTTTTTCTTGTTTTTTATTTTGTCAATATAATTTTAATTACACCCAACTTCCTAAATTACATTATCAAAAAAGACTTTTGTTACTTTGTTATATTCACAAGTCAGTTTTTACAGGTTTAGGATCTTTACGTGAACTTTATTCACCATGCTCTGTGGGAAAGAGAACTGAATGTCAGGCTTGTCAGTTAGCTGAAAATTGGACCAACACTATGTGGTTCGGATTCCACATAAACCTTTACGTCCATTAGGTACCCTGGCTATTGGGCTGATCAAATCTTAGATAGTAGCAATAACTACACTCGGTCAGATACGATCATACGCCCCTCATATTCACCCTTCGGTTTGTAAATAATGCATCATGATTGAAAATGAATAGTATGTTGTCAGCCCTTGTAGAGATTTTATCCAATAAATTATTACATCACAATCCGTAGAATTAGTCCTTCGTGCAGAAATCTACACTCAATCATACTATTCACTGAACTTGCCACAGTTATTATTATAAATAATTCCAAATAATTAATTTTTATTTGATGTTTACTGTAATACTATAAATAATTAAAATTATTAGAATGAATAATGAATAAATGAGTTTATTTCCCATAATACCAAACATACATACAATCGTTTGAACAATTGTGAAAAAATTTGACATTTTACAAGTAGTTTGGCCAATTACAAACAAAATAAATTACTTTTTTTACTTTAAACTAGAGCCTAGCATTATGTACAATACATGTTTTATGTCCACTGTTACATCTGTAGAATTATAAATATTTGTACAAATTTCATAAATAAATCACATGATATATATTTAATTTGTTTTGAATAGTATTTAAAACGACAATAGTTTTTTTTTTTTTTTTTTTTTTCAATACAACATCCACTGTGAATATAAGAGTTTAATTATATCATCATAAATAGAGGCATTCCATTCACGATGTGAGTCATTCCGAATTGTTTTTTAAGTCATTTAGAACTTTAATCATATACCATGTACCTGATAGTATAAGGTCACTGCTTATTTACTTAACGTCGTAAGTCTGCCTTTAAAGCATTAGCATATTAGATATGTTTATTAGTTCGGTTCACTGTCGATTAAAGCACTTCTTCAGACGATATATGACGCTGTCATTTGTCAGTCAACATAGTCTGAGTCGGAAGACAGTTTGATAGTCTCCTCCAAACATAATGCTAGATGATACCCTTCAAGTAATACAGTAAATATTATAAAACTGAGATACTTACTAAAATAAACCTCCTAGCCCTAATGGCAATTTACAAAATTTTATCCAAACGTAATAAACTAAAGTTGATATTAGTATTTATATACACACACACACACATATATATATATATATATATATATGTGTGTGTGTGTATGTATTTTTTAGTTTTTCCTGCGATTAATATTTTAAAACATTTGAAGGATTCATTTAGTTCTGTGAATATTACAATTTTAATAAAATAATTCTTCTACTTCACTCATATGTAACGTGATATAATCACCGTATTGGACAAGCCGTCTGAAATGGGATAAAATAGTACAACTTTTATATAAATAAAAGACAGTAAGGAACTGAATATCATTCTTAGTGAGACACCAAAGTTAGGTTGATTATTTTCCAAAAATGTTTAAAACTTTTAACGATCTGAGACTGTACCCATAACTAAGAGCACAAGAGCGTTAAGTAAGATTTAAGTTTCCTAAGCAGGATGGCGTGGTCAACACATCAAATGGCTCGCAGCACATTTAAAATGTGTTTATAATTCCTCTAGATATCTATCAATATATAAAAATATCCATTTATACATTAATCTCCTTAAAACCAAACTGACTGAAGAAAATATAAGTTATTCAATTAATTACATTCAAAACGTTAAAAAGATGTCGAACACTGGCTTATGTTATTGATATAAATAAGATATAATTGTTTAAATAGAACTATTATATGTTTAGCATTTATGGGCTTAACATTAAATAAATTGATTGAAGGGAGAGTATTATGAAGTTCGTCAAAGAAGTCGAACATCGTTTACTGTCGATTTCTCTGGCTATTAAGCTAAAGAAAGTAGTTCTTTCTGATGAACTGTCGATATTAGTTATCGACAATAACTGCACTCATCCATCTACCCTCATCATTCTTATTCGCCCCCTCATGTTTGCCCATTTTTATTCGATTGCCGTCTTACAAATTAATAATGAAATCGTTTTATTAGCCAGGCTAAAATTCTGTTGGACTTGGGATTCGTTTTGGACATATGAGCCCTGATTATTCTTACGAAACTGAAGCTAATGCCACTGAGTAAATCGGAAAGGCACATTTGATAGGAAGCTAAGATATTTTTGAAAGTAAGTGATCTAAGTAAAGTATCCGAGGTTAAAAATAATTGAATTTGTGTGCTACTTCATACGGTTAAGTAAAAAACTCTCCGTACATTTCTATATAAATTTGTATGTCTTCTTCTTATTTTGGAAAAACTAAAAAATTAAAAAAATAATTTAAAGATTTTGACGTGTAAAAAGTGTATCTTATACGTCATAATATCCAACAGCTCTTATATTAATTAATGTAATTTGTAAAAATTAATGTACACAATTAATGTAATTTGTAAAAATTAATGTACACAATTAATGTAATTTGTAAAAATTAATGTACACAATTAATGTAATTTGTAAAAATTAATGTACACAATTAATGTAATTTGTAAAAATTAATGTACACAATTAATGTAATTTGTAAAACTTAATGTACACAATTAATTTAATTTTTAAAATTAATGTACACAATTAATGTAATTTGTAAAAATTAATGTACACAATTAATGTAATTTGTAAAACTTAATGTACACAATTAATGTAATTTGTAAAAATTAATGTACACAATTAATGTAATTTGTAAAAGTTAATGTACACAATTAATGTAATTTGTAAAAATTAATGTACACAATTAATGTAATTTGTAAAAATTAAAACATTCATTGTGCCATAGTATATTCATCATTTAGGTTTGCTTCTTGCGATCAGGTTCTTTTCATGATCTATGACCATGATTAATACGATTTTTTTTCTTTTTTAATACGATTTACTTTTGAAATAATTATTTGTCAAGAGCATTTTTGTTATTGTTATTTCAAAAAATACGGGAGTGAACCTGAGGGAACGATGAGTGATTTTAACCTGTTTAGCTTAGCGAATTGCTATTCTATTAAAAAACAGTAATCTTGAATTGGTCAGGACAATTATTGGAGAATTTACTACGACATTCCTTTTATAATTGATTATGTTATTCAAATGTTCATTGCAGGAAAGTAAAAAAAAATATCTATCTGTAATATATATACAAAATAAAAAATTAAAATTCACTGACAGTGATGGTTTACGTTACATCTGAAAACTAACGTGTAAAGATATCTGTGTTTTTATAAAAGAAAAGTATTTTGAACATTTTAATTAAAGGTTTTAATATGCGCCTAAATGATTTGTAGTATCGTATTTGAGATAAACTACTCCTAGCTTTTATTGACACTGACTTGTTGCTCATTGGCTATGGACTAAAAAAAGAAAGGTCAAATGTTTAATCTCCTACTGAGATAATTATATGTGCTTAACTTGTTTAATAAATCTTCCTAACTGGTCTGCAGTCACTTAGAACTAGGAAGTAAAGTAAAAAAAGGAGAATAATAATAATTATAAAAACTGCTATTGTGAATATTATATTTTTAATACGCTACTATAAACGTAGGATTTTAAGTACCTGTAAGATATTCATACTTTATTAACGAGGTTCGGAGGTCGTGGTAAGCCGTTGGTCCCCAGGTTAATTTTTAGAGAGGGCTTCTTAGCTCTAACTTCGTCTGGTAAAATAAGGAGATCATTATCTTTCTTACTTTTTTCTTTTATGCTTTTAACCCTATCAAAACCCCTCTCGTTACAAAAAGATACATAATAATAGATAATACCACTTGAGCATGTTTACTATCACAATATAAAATTGTTTCAAATACGATAAAATTATATTATGTATCAAAACACCAATAATTTTTTTATTTACTAAAGATATTATCATATTAGTTATGGATTGTTATGTATAGGAATAAGAAATATTTTTGGATTTGAAAAAATTTTCGTAATTTATGATTTACTTAATTAAGTATACCATATAGTTCAATAGTATGTTTGTAATATTTCTTAAATAGAACTAAATGTTTTTACAGAATGGACGATTACTATACATATTCTTAACTGTTATAAACCAAGTTTTAGTAAGTCCGTTAGCATCTACAAACATCTAACATAGCCAAACCATTTCAAATAATAAATACCATTATAATGCATATTGGTTTTAAACTATATTGACCACTTAAATGAAGAAAATAAACCGTAATATGTGAAAAATAGGGGATATTTTTAATATAATATAATCAAGAAACACAAAACCATTTTATAATTTAAAATAAAAAAAGGTATATTTGTTCATATTCGTTTATTACTTATACTTTGTTATGTGTCTTATTTCATTTTAAAGTTTGGTATTAATTAAAAGGGTTTGTGTGGTAAATAAATCTCTGTATTGTAATTAAAGTTAACTTTTGAAAAGAATGTTCAATTCAAGACAAGAAGTATATGAAATGTTTTTCTTATAAGTATCATATTTTGAAAAATTACGTGGTTAAATTATGTTAAAGCAGGATCATCCCATATACAAGAAAACAGACAAGATAAAACTAGACTGGATATATGTTTTGTTACTGTTGGTTTATTCCCCTCACGTAAAAACAACACGTCTCTTCCAAGCTGGCTGATGAAAAAGTTGGAAACTGCTGTAACATTTGTTTTTGTTTTTGTCGTGAGCCACAAAAATGTTACGAAATAAATTAGTTTGTTGTAATAGTCATTGGGTTTTTACTTTAATGTGGAGAACCTTGAATTTGAACATTACAATTATTATATTGTTGAATAATGTTCACTAAACAATCATGCATCACAACAAAAAAGTGTATTAAAAACAATTATACAGCGTATTAGTAAAATAATGTATTTAGTATAATGTGAATATTTTGTCACCACATATTAATGTTATTAAATTACGATACTTTTTAATTTAAATTTGTACTGTGAAATCTCACAAAAAAAGAAAGATATGGTCAACAAAATAGGGGGATAGTGAACTTTACTCCCTTGTTTTAATACAATAATTAATTGTTTATTGAAATATTAAAAATAAATTGTAATCAGATAATATATTACTTGGAATTTAGTTTATTGACTTGGTAGTTTTTAGTTGGTTGTGGTTTTATTGTATCAATATATCATTATTTTAATGGTAAATAAGTTACGTTGTTTATAATGTTCAGGATCTCTATCGCGTCAGACCATGGAAGACAGGGCTTCACAAGCCAGAGTGGTCGTGGATAGCAATATCAAACACATGTTTCTGACAAATTAATATTGTTCACCTCTTTTATTACTTTTTTAACTTCACGTCTTTGTTTCAGTAAATTAGGTGTCATCTTGTTTTGGCAGAGGGTAGATATTAGAAATGTGGAATGTCTTAAAACTCCCCAAGCTTTATTATTAAAAGGTACAGGTTGGCTTAAACATAGGTGCTCTATTAGGCAATATCCCCTATAGGTACCAGAGTTTTAGCTGTGATAAACAGGAGCAAGCTGGCTTCATATTCAAGTAGGATGGAACATTTGTTGAAAGTAACACCTTTGGAAATCTCAGAGGATGCTAAGCACTTAAGAGTAATGCCTTCTAGAGTGCAGAAACAACAAACAAACAAAAAATAATTAAAAAAAGACGTTAACACCGGGAAGCGACGAAGGAGGGCATAAAGTTCACCTGTTTGAACAGATTACAAATTAGAGTCCACAATCAAAGGTTTTAAATGACAAAGCAGCATACCCATGAGTAAGGTTGTCTTAAGCAACATATGCTATCCACTTATGCTAACGTCCATAGAGTCATGTAAAGAACGTTCAGCCTGAGTATTTTAAATCAAGGAAGACATAACACCATCCTTACAATTTATCAACCATAGTTTTAGTGAGTCGCAGTGGCATACATGTGTATGACAAATAAAATTTCTCAATTCATCTTAGTCAATAATGAATAAGAAAAGGATGCAACGAGAATAACATTGAGAATTATGTTGTTGATAAGTTCGAGTAGCTTACTTTGGTAAGGAGATTGAATACCTCCAATTTAATTAGACAGTCATTAATAACACAATCAATTAAAGAGGATCTTCTTGTGATTTATGCATCATGTTGTTTGTCAGTTAGAGTAGCTTACCTAAATAAAGTGACTGAACTGCTTCAATTTAATTGGACAGTCATCAATAACACAATGAAGTAAGAGGATGTTCTTTTTATTGATGTAAAATGTCGTTGGTCAGTTGGAGTAACTTAACTAAATAAAGTGACTGAACTGCTTTGATTTGATTAGACAGTCATCAATAACACAATGAAGTAATGAGGATGTTCTTGTGATTGATCATGTTGATTGATGTATCATATTGTTGTTCAGTTGGCTTAGCTTACCTAAATAAAGTGACAAAACTTCTTCAATTTGATTATACAGTCATCAATAACATAATGAAGTAATGAGGATGTTCTTGTGATTGATTATGTTGATTGATATATCCTGTTGTTGTTCAGTTGGTGTAGCTTACCTAAATAAAGTGACAGAACTTCTTCAATTTGATTATACAGTCATCAATAACACAATAAAGTAAGAGGATGTTCTTGTGATTGATCATGTTGATTGATGTATCATATTGTTGGTCAGTTGGCTTAGCTTACCTAAATAAAGTGACAAAACTTCTTCAATTTGATTATACAGTCATCAATAACACAATGAAGTAATGAGGATGTTCTTGTGATTGATCATGTTGATTGATATATCCTGTTGTTGTTCAGTTGGTGTAGCTTACCTAAATAAAGTGACAGAACTTCTTCAATTTGATTATACAGTCATCAATAACACAATGAAGTAATGAGGATGTTCTTGTGATTGATCATGTTGATTGATATATCCTGTTGTTGTTCAGTTGGTGTAGCTTACCTAAATAAAGTGACTGAACTTCTTCAATTTGATTATACAGTCATCAATAACACAATAAAGTAAGAGGATGTTCTTGTGATTGATCATGTTGATTGATATATCCTGTTGTTGTTCAGTTGGTGTAGCTTACCTAAATAAAGTGACTGAACTTCTTCAATTTGATTATACAGTCATCAATAACACAATAAAGTAAGAGGATGTTCTTGTGATTGATCATGTTGATTGATGTATCATATTGTTGGTCAGTTGGCTTAGCTTACCTAAATAAAGTGACAAAACGTCTTCAATTTGATTAGACAGTCATCAATAACACAATGAAGTAACGAGTATCTTCTTCTTATTGATCATGTTGATTGATGTATCATATTGTTGGTCAGTTGGTGTGTCTTACCTAAATAAAGTGACTCAACTTCTTCAATTTGATTAGACAGTCATCAATAACACAATGAAGTAACGAGTATCTTCTTCTTATTGATCATGTTGATTGATGTATCATATTGTTAGTCAGTTGGTGTGCCTTACCTAAATAAAGTGACTGAACTTCTTCAATTTGATTAGACAGTCATCAATAACACAATGAAGTAACGAGTATCTTCTTCTTATTGATCATGTTGATTGATGTATCATATTGTTGGTCAGTTGGTGTGTCTTACCTAAATAAAGTGACTCAACTTCTTCAATTTGATTATACAGTCATCAATAACACAATGAAGTAACGAGTATCTTCTTCTTATTGATCATGTTGATTGATGTATCATGTTATTGGTCAGTTGGAGTAGCTTACAGAGATAAGGTGACTGAACTTCTTCGATTTAATTAGACAGTCATCAATAACACAATGAAGTAACGAGGATCTTCTTCTAAATGATCATGTTGATTGATGTAGCATGTTGGTTAGTTGGAATAGCTTACCTCGATAAGGTGACTGAAGTGCTTCGACTTGGTTAGACAGTCATCAATGCAAAAATAAAGTAATTGGGATGTTCTTGTAATTGATGTAAAATGTTATTGGTCAGTTGGAGTAGTTTACCTAAATAAAGTGACTGAACTTCTTCAATTTGATTATACAGTCATCAATAACACAATGAAGTAACGAGGATCTTCTTATGATTGATCATGTTGATTGATGAATCATGTTGTTGGTCAGTTGGAGTAGCTTATCTTGATAAGGTGACTGAAGTGCTTTTACTTGGTTAGACAGTCATCAATGCCAAAATAAAGTAATTAGGATGTTCTTGTAATTGATGTAAAATGTTATTGGTCAGTTGGAGTAGCTTACCTAAATAAAGTGACTGAACTACTTCAATTTGATTATACAGTCATCAATAACACAATGAAGTAACGAGGATCTTCTTGTGATTGATCATGTGGATTGATGTATCATGTTGTAGGTTAGTTGGAGTGGCTATACAAGGAGATTGAACAGCTTCAATTTGTCTCAGTCAAGCTCTCGATGCTTTTGAGATTATTGATATACTCAAGTAAGAAAACTAAAGTGATGATATGTTATAGGTTGTATAATGTATTATTGCTCATAGATATTTCCATTTATCTGTGAATATGGTAAATATGTATCCTAATAGCTGTAATCATTAGGAAAATAGTTAATTACAATAAAATATTTATTAAATTTTATTCATTATGACAATGTATAAATAATAATAGACAGCAGCTCTTGCAAACACAAAATTTTAAATCAAAGAAACCAAATGTATAGCACATAACTACTCGAAAAACTATCTGTAATATAGATTGTAAAAATATTTTAAGTTCAGGCGTTTAGCTAATGATTTCAAGGAAATTATGTAAAAAAGCAATGAGGCTAAGGGCACTATTAATTTGAATATTGGCCAGATATTTAAAGGAATTCTTCATGAGAGTTAGGGTACATCTTCCCGTGTACATTGGATTCTTTACATAGTTACCAATGATACCTAATCATTATAAGATTCACATGCTGCAACACACATAAAAAATCTGCAATAATAAAAATTTACGTAACTATTTTGTACTAAAGCTTTAGTCTCCTATTTCTTTTCTTAGTATATAAAAGTGAGTTCCAGAAATTCTTTGGGATTACATTAATTGACAACGCCTTAACAGACTTAACAGATTTCCTTCGGTTTTTTTTTTTAAGTTACTTAACATTTCGTAGAATGTTCCTGAAGAAAGGAAAATTAAAACAATAAGGAGGCAATTGGAAAATTTTTGAAAATTAACTAAGGCGTTTTATAGTTTGATTTGTTTACAAATAAAACAAATAAAAGGAAATCTTGAAACAGATGGTGTAAATGTTTCTGCAACTTATTTATATTTTTTATACAAACATATGTTGTAAGTTTGGAAATATATTGTATGAAATGTTGGTAAATAAATTAATCTTGCATTAAGATATCTACAACATTTCATGCAATATATTAATTCTGGACTGAATGCAATGCAATTTTGTCAATGCTATTTATATTATAATATTGTCCATCTTATGAGTTACTGTACTTATAATTTAAATAAAGGAATTTATTTGTTTACATTGTGTCTCATACTGACTTCAGTAAATTCCAATAGTGGAATAAACACCATATTTCAGGTAAATAGATTTTTTGTTATGACCAGTCTTTTGTATTATTTTTAGTTTGTTCAGTTATTTATATTAGAATATATTTAACAGTCCTTAATGGTCTATCTATAATTTATCTATTTTTTTCTTGGATTTTAGTATTTCCACCAGTTAGACGTACCAACTTTGGTCGAAAAACTTGCAATGCAGCATACCAATGATATATACGAGCAAGTCAAACTGATGAGCAACGCGAAGCCAACAACAGAGAAATGTTGCGTTTAATCCCTATCGAGTTGCGTTCAGTTCCAGCGTGGCTATCGACTACTGATTTCTGCCCATCGTTGCTATTGGGGCAATGAACATTGTGTGTCCACATGGCAAGGCATTAAAGTATAAAAATTAAGCCCCTGTATTGTGTTCCACGAGTGGAAAAGTTAAGTTGATACCATTAGTACCGACACTAGAGCCACTACAGTCATTGGTTTCTGGAAATGAGCCAGATTCAAGAATGTTTTACTCATATTCAGCAATACAATAATTGCTTTCAAATGACATCATGTGGTGCAACAGCTTTCAAGATTCAGGGTCAAATATATCATATAACATATTCCTCATTACCAATATCAGATAGTGAATACAAATGTTTGCAAATTTAAATATGCATAAGAGACAATTGTGAAAAGAGTGATCTAAGGAACTGGTCGTAATTATATCTTATATGGTCCAGGTGGAACAGGAAACTTTTTAATATAATTGGTTTTGTCAGCAATTCCATCACAAAATGAAACTGCACTTGCACTTGCCTCATCAGGAATTTATTGTAGCTACATTATTGCAAGGCAGCCAAACAGCTCATTCAGCACTCAAGATGCCGCTGAACATATAAACAATTGAAACCCTAACTTGCAATATTTCAAAGAATTCTGTATTGACCAGATTGTTGCAGCAAAAAAACTTCTTACTTGGGACGAATGCACAACAGCACACAAAAAATCTTAGGAGGCATTATACCGCACGATTTACGAAACAACAAACACCTGTTTGGTGGTGCATATGATTTTTGACAACCATTACCAGTAATTCCACGATATGATGAACTTAACACGTGTTTAGGTCACCTAATTAATGGAAGTATGTCAAAACACCTGAATTAAACACGAACATGCGAGTAGAATTACATAATGACCGATCCGCAGAGATGTTTTCAAAACAACTACTTGACATTGATAATGACAGGATTCCTGTTGACGCATCGTCAGGATACATTACATTCCCTAACAAGTTTTGTCAATTAACTGAATCTAAGGCTGAACTCATCAAAATAGTATTCCCAAAGCTTGCACAGGATTGCAATGATCATGTTTGGTTAAGCAAACATGTTATATTGGCTGCAAAAAACGTTCATGTTAAAGAAATGAATTTTCACATTCGAAATAAGATAGCTGGTGATCTGATAACATACAAGTCCGTTGGATTATGTCACCAACACAACTGATGTCAACTATCCCACAGAATTTTCTATTCACGCCCGGTTTACCACGTGAATAAAATCTGCAATTGAAAGTTGGTGCGGTCATTATTAAGTTGTAGAATATTAACCCACCATGGCTTTGTAATGGCACCAGGCTTCCTGTTAAAAAAATAATGAACAATGTCAACGAAGCAAAAAATATGAATGTACATTTCAAAGGTGAAACTATTTTGATCCACATATTTCCATAATTCCTAACGACATGCCATTTAATTATAAACGATTAAAATTTCCTATTCAACTCACATTTTCCATGTATATAAATAGATAACAAGGGCAATCGTTATCTGAAAATAATCTTGAAAATCAATGTTTTTCACAAGAGCAGTTGTATGTTGCCTGTTCTCGAGTTGGAAAACCATCATCATTATTTACTTTGCCTGGAAAAAAACTGTTGTGTACATAAAACATGCAATAAAGAATGTTTATAAGAAATTATTTTTTATATTTATTTATTCTAATTTTAATTGAATAATCATGAATAAGGCAAGGCAACGACTGTTGGGTAAGCTAGTTTTTTTTTATAAATTTAAACTTGTATATAAGGTAATTAAGTTTCATTCTTAAACACTATTCTCATCATTTAGCATCAAAAATAGTTAAATAAAATTAATTTTGTGCATAATACATGATACATAATACATGTAAATGACACTAGAGTTTATCATTTACGCTGTTAGTGTTATTTTGTATGGGTAACGAAATCAGTGTTAATCTTTGGTAGTGATAAATGTCTCTTACTTTGTAATTTATTTAACCAAACTGTCTTGATTTAACATTTTTAGTCTGAAATTAGTGTTTATAAATTAGAAATAACCTTTTGTTCTGTTAATGAATCTGGTGATATTTGTATACATCTTTGAAGTAGTTGTTGATAAAAACAGTATACAGTACACGCCACGTATGGTAATTTTTTTTATTATTTATACCTATACGCATCACCATTAAATATCTATGATTTTTAAGTGCGTGGTTATGAACAGTATTAAATCATATTTAAGTTTATTTCTAAACAAAAGGCTTTTTTCCATTAACTGGGTTGGGAAACAATCTTGAATATATTTATTAATTTCAAAACCATTAAAATAAATATGATGCAACTGTGCATTTATGTACATGTCCCTATACCAAACATTTAGGTTTATTTAATTTTTTTTTTTTTTTTTTGTCATAGCCTGGTGATGGCCCAAGAAGGAGGTCTTAAACATTTTAAACGTAAGGTACCTACCTCATTTTAAAGTTATTTGTTTGTATGACACAAAAGTGCAAATCTGAAGGCAAAAGGATGGATGACCCATTCATAAAATACATCGATTAAAAGAATTTAATGTCATATAAATAATTCTTCTCAGCTATAGAAATATTTATTGAACAATTTCAGGTCCCTATTGTTTATTACGTAGTTGATAGTTTATGTAGTTGATGGTTAACAATCGTAACAAACGACTGTTTTATGAAAATAATTATGCTATTTAGGTATTATAAAATAAGAACTATTTATTAAACCACTTTTGAGAGTGGTTTCCATAAAAAAGTCTACGAATATTATTATAATAATTTGTTACTAATTTTTTTTGAAACTTAATTCCTCATATTAAGTTAGATAAAATATACCTGTACACAGAAATAGATAATAACTATCTAACCTTTGTTTTAAGAAGTGTTAGTTATATGACATTAAATTGTTTGGGAAACTATATTTTTTGATTCGGTCATACCTTTAACCAGAAGTTGACACTCTTGTGTTTTACAAACAAAGACTTTTATAATGAGGTATAACTCGAGGTAGGCTTACGTTTAAAATGTTTAAGACTTCCTTCATGAGCCATCACCTGGCTATGAAAAAACAAGTAAAATATATCTAAATGTTTGGTATAGGGACTTTTAATAACTACAAAGTTTGATTACATTTCTTTCAATGGTTTTGAAATTAATATACATATTCCAGACTTTTTTTCAACCTTATATAACATCTATTAAGAAGACAAGCTTTCTAAATATGTTGTCGTAAATCTAATCCCAGTTTTTTTACTAATCCCTATATTAATTCAAAATATTATTAAGCTATTGTTTATGTACATTTAGAATATTTGAGTACATTAGATAAAAACTAACTTTACTTATGATTTTTTTATAACTGTATTGGTTATAATAAAGAATAAAGAACTTTACTGTTATTGATCACAGTGTTAAATAGACAGAGTCAATATGAATATTTTAAAACAGAATAGAAAAGAAAATTCAATGTATGGAAATAATATTAATGTAATTTTAACATTAGTGTCAATAAATAATAAACAAATAAAAAAGCTAACAAGTAAAACAATCAAACCAATAAATAAATAAATATAAATAAGCAATAACAAGGTTTTAAAATAGCAAATGAAGTTGTATAATATTTGCATATCTCACTTAAAATCCATATTCAGAGGGGTTTAAAAAATTCATTTAAACTGAAAAAAAGGATTATTAATTAACTAATTTTTTGTATAACTTTTAAATTTAACAAATTCTACGGTACGAACTTTGTTAAATAAATTTTACAAATTTTTTTGTAGTTTAATAACAAACTTAACACAATAAATTTTAAAGGACTTACCTGTTTTTGCAAGTCAGTGTTGTGATAGTTCTAGTTGAGCATTTTGTCTAGTATAGTGTTCATGTATCATACTATTGATGAAAAAGATTTGTAGGTTATTCTTAGTGTGAAGTATGTATAGGTTAGTAAATGTAAGAATCTTTAGTTCAACACAAAGTTCTTTATTCTTTATTAACGTAGGGAGACAAGACCAATAACATGGGAAACAAATAAATTTAGTGACATAACAAATATTTCAACTATCACTCAGTGACATAACAAACAGGGTGCCTCTAAACTATCTGTTAAGCCCTTTTGGTTAATGTTTATGGTTTATTTAGAATCACAAATATCATTCGATTATCCTTGTAGCTTCCAATTCGGTTTTTTTTTTACTTTACTAACAAATATTTCAAATATCACTACACCTATAAACAGGATGCCTCTAAACTCTCTGATAAGCCCTTTTGGTTAATGTTTATGGTTTATTTAGAATCACAAATATCATTTGATTATCCTTGTAGCTTCCAATTTGGTTTTTACTTTAAAACTTATATCTTAAGAAGGTGTAACCATCTAGAATGTTGTATTGTCCTTTGTGAAATAAACTGCCATTTTGCAAACAGTAATTGGTTTTCCTGTATCAAAAGTTTAAAAGTTGTTGCTTTTTAAAATTTTTATTTAAAATGATTAACAAACCAATAACAAATGAATAATATTTTTATGAATTTTGTTAGTAATTTAATAATATTACACAGTTTTTAAGGACAGGATAAAAATATGTATAGTTTATTATACCACTACAATATGTAACACACATGCAACAGCTGATAATAATAAAGTAATTTGTGATAGTCCTAAATCAGATGTACACGTTTACTTTATTGTTGTACTAGTCAGCTGAATGAAGATTATTACTATTAATTTATTGTTGGCAGCTGTTACATGTATGTTACATATTGCATTGGCATACTATATTATACATACTGTCACATTCATTTTCTTTTCTTTGTTACTTTAAGTTAGATTCTTAAAAAAATTATATCATTGGATTTCTAATTAAATACGCCAATAATATTATTTTGTGTAACTGTTAATATAACAATTGGTTTCTGGGTTATTTATAATTAAAAAGTTAAATGGCCGATATTGTAAAACTTTTCAAACAGGAAAATATAAAATGTTTCCTAAAAATGGCAGTTTATATTATAAAGGACCAAACGAAATTCCTGCTTGATGCACCTTACAAAAATGAGGAGACAAGGATGAAGCCACTAATTATCGCCAAATATCATTTTTGCTAACTGTCTTCAAATTAATTTAAAATATTGTCCTGTCTAGACTGTTTATGAATTTTTATAGTGAAAACACGTATATCAAACAACCAACATGGTTTAGAAGCATAAAATCTACAGAAACTAATATGCATGATTACCTTTGGGACAACCTAATAGAAGTCAACAAGATCACATGCATCATTCTAAGATATAGCCTTAGTAAGGCCTTCAATTGTCTAGACAATTATCTCATCATGGTGAAGCTAAAGGCTCTATATAACAAAAGTAGCCTGAAATTGGTTCAAAAGCCACTTAGTATTGCCAATATCAGGTCCTGGAGTTAAAACTGAAAAACGTATACAGTTACATGCAGTGGTTGAAACATGCGTATATAAATCACAATGATATATAGTGTGATTAAATAATCTAGTTGTACAGATCCCTGTAATATTTGTAAACAGTATAAACCTGTTGACAGTTTATTAGTGGTCATGTCAATGTGATTTTTCCAGTCTAATGTTGTACTTAAATTAGTTCGAAGAAAATTTAGGGGGTTTACCCATTTCAACAGGAGTTTTTTGTAAGAAAACCGGTTTACAAATCTAGCAATTTATGTTCATTTAGGCACAGTCTATTGTTATTGCGCCATTGGGAAATTATTTTTGTAGCATTTTTAAAAATCTTACTCTAGTCCAATTTTTAAGAGTAAATAAAACTATTAATATTCTCATATCATGAATAAATATACGGCCGATCACGAATATAACTATAAAAAATTAAAGGTTCTAAAGATAATCCTTGGGGTACACCAACCTCCATATTTTTTCCATGAGACAATTTACTTTGAAAACTAACAAATTGCTATTAAGTTTTAAACATTAATTAATAAGATTGTTTTAATTTTAATTAATAATGTAACTTAAGATTGATACCTTGAGGAATTTAAATATCTATAAATTTTCCAGAGTACTTCCTTGAAACTATAATAAACTTCTCGTCAAGGAATCTCCAACGAAAATATGACCTCCATTACCTCTACGCTTAGCAAGCCATAACCTTCTTTTCCTTTTATTAAAAAGTTTCTTTTAAAAGAGGGCATCAACTGCTGTTGTTAAACTTGTTAAATTGTTAAACTTAATCACAACAACTTTAAGATATATAAATTAGAATTAAATGATAATTAAAAAAAAAATAATGAAACAAACTAGACTCTGATAATGGATCTAGGACTTCAAGAATACATTGTACATAATGTAATAATTAAGTAAATAATGCTACATTTTAGAAAATATTAATTTTAAGTTATGAAAATAAAGTGAACGGGAGTTCAACAATTATACTTAGTTCAATAAACTATAGATTACTAGTGAGAGGGTGGAGGGTATGAGTATATTATTGGCGGAAATGTGTACATGTGTGAAGGATCAAAGTGTAATGTTATATATAAGGGAAGTCACTCAATGCCTCAACAGCCTCTTGGCCAATAATAAAGCACCTATGCCTTAATAAATTAAAGAAGTCAATAAAAACTTTATCATGCAGAGGATAATCTACCCAATAAATAATGAGTACTCATGTACAGACCATCCTGTGTAACTTGTGAATACTAAAACAGTTTTATATGTATGAAACAAATCTTAAATTGCTTTTATTTGACATTTATAACTTATTAAATGTATGTTATGGCTTATTATTATAATAAATAATCTTAATTGTCATTTCAAATAAATTAATCTTGCCGTATAGGTCACTAAATAGTTGTTTAGCTATGTTTATATGGTGGATTTGGGACTAATCAATAAGACTATCTGGTTAGACAAAACTTATTGCAAAAATAATAGGAACATTAGTAATAGTACCATCAGGATGGCCACCTGAACAAAACAAACTCTCTTTCATTAACCCCAGAAAAGAATCACCTAGTCCAAGGGCTGTAAACTTGGCATACCAAAACCAATCACATAGTACCTTTTATATATTGTCTTAAATGTTTGGTTTATTGAGAGTGACATGGGAAGGATGGCATTTGCTTGAGCCACTATTTGGTACTGTAATCCACAGCCCATAATCCCATTTTACATTACTATTGCATAAATTATTATGTGTATCATATTTGAACTATCATTAGTCATATTTAAGTTGTTTCAACTATTTACTTGACTTAAACAAAGACGTTAAATAAATTATATTATTTCTTGTCGACGAATATATTTTTGAAGGATCTATAATTTATAATCTGGTCATTAATATAATAAAGTTATAATTACAGTAGTATTACTTTGAGAATTATTTCAGCTGTTACATAAATCTTAAGCGTGCTAGGTAATTTAGGTAAATTGTTATTGAACTGTATATGTAGTTTTAATGAAATGTTCAAACATTTTAATTTAAAAGCGTACTAAATACTTCAGAAGGGATTTCAATCTAGACCACATAAAGAATTCTGAAGTAGTAAGCAATACTAAATAGTAAGAACGAGAGAGGAAGACTGAAATTGGATACTGAATTTACGTCTAACAGAAATAGTGGCAGTTCGGTCTTTACTACTGGACTTTAATGCATGACATAAAAAGAGGAGTTTGCTTTTACTTTCTTTAGTCAAAGCTAGTATACAAAGAACTTTTGTCATAGTATAAATTATTTATTTTTATATTAAAAATTTCACTTTTTATTTCTTTAGTTTGCTATTTATCACTTTTTATTTATATTTTCTAATTTATCATTTTGATATATTTAGGAAAAGATGTATTAACTATTATTTACCTAATTATCCATGTATTAGATTTTAGCAAGTGCAATTTTAAAACCTTATTGAATAATAAATGTTCAATAATCATACAACACAAAACATAAACATACGATACAATTTTTTTTTAAATATAAATTTACTTGTTTAGAACTAAATTAACTTTGTAATACGTAAGAACCACATAACCAACATATAAGGTCAGTTTTTAAACGTCAGATAGTAGTGAAAATAGGGGCGAGTGGGACTCAGGTTCGTATAGTATCACGGAAAATGAAGGCGCTACCTTTTAATTAATTAATTATATATTTAAAAATGAAGGCACTACCTGCAATACAGTATTGAAATGCGGGACTTGCCTTTTAAAACATGAAGGCGCTTTTTATTTATTAATAAATACACTGTTAGCCTACCTATGAAAATTAATTTTTTATTTAATTTTTCTCAACTTTTAATAAATACACTGTTAACCTAGCTTTATTATATAACATACACTGTTAGCCTACCTATTTAATTAATTTTTTATTTAATTTATATCATTTTTTAATAAATACACTGTTAACCTAGCTTTCTTATATAACTTTCTCTCTCAACTTACCTATGTTCCAGGAACTCATCTACGGCTTCCTACCATCGTTACCTATACTTATCTATCTAATCATGGTTGTGTACGTACTTAACACTCTGGGCAACCCGCAATACACGTTTTATTTAAAAATTAAGGGGCAGCTATTATTTATATTAATTATTTACTTCTTTTTTAATTTTATTTAATAAACCGTTACCTATACTTATCTATCTAATCATGGTTGTGTACGTACTTAACACTCTAGGCAACCCGCAATACACGTTTTAATTAAAAATCAAGGGGCAGCTATTATTTATATTAATTATTTACTTCTTTTTTTATTTTTATTTAATACATCGTTACCTACCTATACTTATCTATCTAATCACGGTTGGGTACGTACTTAACACTCTAGGCAACCCGCAATATACGTTTTAATTAAAAATCAAGGGGCAAGTATTATTTATATTAATTATTTACTTCTTTTTTATTTTTATTTAATACACTGTTACATACGAGGCCTACTGGTGTACGGCGACCGAGCTTTATCGCTCTTATCACAACACTTGACCTCTAAGGTTATCATGTGGAGTGTCCATCCGGTGCTGATTAATATAACACTGACCTCAAAGGTCAACACATGGCTGTTATCACATCCGCTCCATTACCACAAGCATTGTTTTACATCCCGTGTCTTGCACAATCTCTTTTAATAATATCGAACACTTAATTAACATTGTATATGATTCCTTCTGATCATTTATTAAAACAGTACTACACTGGATGACATAACTAAAAAATAACTAAAACTCACCCATAACTCAAATATAAACTTTGAAACAGAAAAACACTAATCCATACACTTCAAACATAAAAATTAATAACAACTGAAATTGCAAACCATATAATGTTCGAGCGTACTTTTAACAAGTTAAAGTAGTCAGAAAATATTCGATTAGAAAATAAATATACACAACTCCCAGAGACCCAAACACATGGAGAACCTAGAACACACAACACCCTTGATAGATCACCTTCCTATTCATCACATAAGGCCCTTGATCATCCATCACCTATCCATAAGACATCTGACTGAACACCTACCCACCCAATATACTGGACCAACCACACTCTACATACAAGACTTTTGATTGACCATCTACACACTCAACACACACAGACCCTCGATAGGCCACCCACCTCCCCAACACATAAGACATCCGACTGACCACCTACCCACCTAATATACTAGACTAACCACACTCTACATACAAGAATTTTGATTGACCATCTACCTACTCAACACACACAGACCCTCGATAGGTCACCCACCTCCCCAACACATAAGACATCCGACTGACCACCTACCCACCTAATATACTAGACTAACCACACCTTACATACAAGACCTTTGATTGACCACCAACCTACCCAACACACACAGTACCCTCGATAGGCCACCTAACTTCCCAACACATAAGACATCTAACTGACCATCTACCCACCTAATATACTAGACTAACCACACTCTACATACAAGACTTTTGATTGATCATCTACCCACTCAACACACACAGACCCTCGATAGGCCACACACCTTCCCAAAATATAAGACATCTGACTGACCATCTACCCACCTAATATACTAGATTAACCACACCTTACATACAAGACCTTTAATTGAATACCTACCTACCCAACACACACAGTACCCTCGATAGGCCACACACCGTCCCAACACATAACACATCTGACTGACCACCTACCCACTTAATATACTAGACTAACCACACCTTACATACAAGACCTTTGATTGACCACCTACCTACCAAACACACACAGTACTCCCGATGGCCACCCACCTTGCCAACACATAAGACATCTGACTTACCATCTACCCACCTAATATACTACACTAATCACACTTTACACATAGTCCTCTTGACAGACCATTCATCCCTCTCGACATATAATACATTTGACCACCTACCCACCTAATATACTAGACTAACCACACACTACATACAACACTTTTGATTGACCATCTACCTACTCAATACACACAAAACACTTGTTTGATCACACATCACCTTAACAAACAAACTGTCGATTGACACTCCACCTTCCCAAAGCATAAGACTTTTGAAGAACCATTGACCAAAGATACAAAAATCATGATAAACAAACCACACACCGTACATACGAGACCTTTGATTGACCATCAACCTACCCTACACACAGTACTCTCTATAGGCCACTCACCTCCCCAACACATATACATCTGACTGACCACCTACCCACCCAATAAAATAGACTAATCACACTCTACATACAAGACTTTTGATTGACCATCTACCCACTCAACGCACACAGACCCACGATAGGCCACCCACCTTCCCAACACATAAGACATCTGACTGACCATCTATCCACCTAATATACTAGACTAACCACACCTTACATACAAGACCTTTGATTGACCACCTACCTACCCAACACAAACAGTACCCTCGATAGGCCACACACCTTCCCAACACATAACACATCTGACTGACCACCTCCCAACCTAATATACTAGACTAACCACACCTTACATACAAGACCTTTGATTGACTACCTACCTACCAAACACACACAGTACCCCCGACAGGCCACCCACCTTCCCAACACATAAGTCATCTGACTGACCATCTACCCACCTAATATACTAGACTAACCACGCCTTACATACAAGACCTTTCATTGACCACCTACCTACCCAACACGCACAGTACCCCTGATAGGCCACCCACCTTCCCAACACATAAGACATCTGACTGACCTTCTACCCAACTAATATACTAGACTAACCACACCTTACATACAAGACCTTTGATTGACCACTCACCCCTTTTGACACATAATACATTTGACCACCTCCCCACCTAATATACTAGACTAACCACACGTTACATACAACACATTTGATTGACCATCTACCTACTCAATACACACAAAACACTTGTTTGATCACACATCAACTTAACAAACACAACAGTCGATTGACACTCTACCTTCCCAAAGCATAAGACTTTTGAAGAACCATCGACCAAAGATACAAAAATCATGATAAACAAACCACACACCGTACATACAAGACTTTTGATTGACCATCTACCTACCCTACACACACAGTACTCTCGATAGGCAACTCACCTCCCCAACACATAAGACATCTGACTGACCACCTACCCACCCAATATACTAGACTAACCACACTATACATACAAGACTTTTGATTGACCATCTACCTACTAAACACACAGACCCACGATAGGCCAACCACCTCCCCAACACATAAGACATACGACTGACCACCTACCCACCTAATATACTAGACTAACCACACCTTACATACAAGACCTTTGATTGACCACCTACCTACCCAACACACACAGTACCCTCGATAGGCCACCCACCTTCCCAACACATAAGACATCTGACTTACCATCTACCCACCTAATATACTAGACTAACCACACCTTACATATAAGACCTTTGATTGACCACTCACCCTTCTCGACACATAATACATTTGACCACCTACCCACCTAATATACTAGACTAACCACACGCTACATACAAGAGTTTTGATTGACCATCTACCTACTCAATACACACAAAACACTTGTTTGATCACACATCAACCTAACAAACACAACTCTCGATTGACACTCCACCTTCCCAAAGCATAAGACTTTTGAAGAGCCATCGACCAAAGATACAAAAATCATGATAAACAAACCACACACCGTACATACAAGACTTTTGATTGACCATCTACCTACCCTACACTTACAGTACTCTCGATAGGCCACTCACCTCCCCAACACATAAGACATCTGACTGACCACCTACCCACCCAATATACTAGACTAACCACACTCTACATACAAGACCTTTGATTGACCACCTTCCTACCCAACACACACAGTACCCTCGATAGGCCAACCACCTTCCCAACACATAAGACATCTGACTGACCATCTACCCACCTAATATACTAGACTAACCACACTTTACATACAAGGCCTTTGATTGACCACCTACCTACCCAACACACACAGTACCCTCGATAGGCCACAAAACTTCCTAACACATAACACTTCCGACTGACCACCTACCCACCTAATATACTAGACTAACCATACCTTACATACAACATCTTTGATTGACCACCTACCTACCCAACACACACAGTACCCTCGATAGGCCACCCAACTTCCCAACACATAAGACATCTGACTTACCACATACCTACTTAATATACTAGACTAACCACACTCTACATACAGGACTTTTGATTGACCACTCACCTACTAAACACACAGACGTTTGATTAAACACCCACATACTCAACACACAGTCACGTTGATAGACCAACCCACCTTCCCCAAACATAAAACCTTTGATAGACCAACCACACATTCTACAGACATAACTTAAAATACCATCACACTACCAAAAAGGCAGTCTCTTTATAGACCCCCATCTACTCAATACGTGAGACACTTGGTTAACCACTCGCCTACCCAACACATACTCCTCTTGATAGACCACTCACCCCTCCCGACACATAATACATTTGACAGACCACTTACTTAACATACAAGACTGACCATACACTCTACATCGAAGACGTTTGATTATCCACTCACCTACTCAATACACACAAAACACTTGTTTGATCACAACAATTTAACAAACACAACTGTCCATTGACACTCCACATTCCCAAAGCATCATACTACAATGAAATAGTCCTATTGACATACCCCTACCTACCAAACATACGTACCACACACCATAAAATCATGACTTAACAGACCAACCACCTACTCAACACACAACACCTCTGATAGATAATCCACCTCACCATTACATAAAACCTTAGATTGACACCCAACATTCATGGATGACCTACCTACCAAACATACGACTTGACCACATTCCCAAAGCATATGAAGGACCACCTACCAAACTTTCGTACCACACACCATAAAATCATGACTTAACAGTTCACCCACCTACTCAACACACAACACCTACACATGTAACCTTACACCTGTACGTGTAAGGGTGGGTGGGTGGGTAAATACCACTGTACGTGTATGGGTGGGCGGGTGGGTCAATACCACTGTACGTGTATGGGTGGGCGGGTGGGTCAATACCACTGTACGTGTATGGGTGGGCGGGTGGGTCAATACCACTATACGTGTATGGGTGGGCGGGTGGGTCAATACCACTGTGCGTGTATGGGTGGGAGGGTGTGTCAATACCACTCTACGTGTATGTGTGGGAGAGTGGGTCAATACCACTCTACGTGTATAGGTGGGAGGGTGGGTCAATACCACTGTACGTGTATGGGTGGGCGGTTGGGTCAATACCACTCTACGTGTTTGGGTGGGCGGGTGGGTCAATACCACTCTACGTGTATGGGCGGGCGGGTGCGTTAGTTAACGAATCATCTTACTGTCTCTAAGTAGAGAATTTTGAATTCTGTTGGCACTCTTAGGGTGCGTTCATGTCAGAGCTGCGATACATTAATTGTTTATATAACCCACCTAACTATTACATAAAACCTTTGATTGACACTCAACATTCATGGATGACCTACCTACCAAACATACGAATTGACCACATTCCCAAAGCATATGAAGACCACCTACCAAACATACGTACCATACACCATAAAATCATGACTTAACAGTCCACGCACCTACTCAACACACAACACCACTGATAGATAATCCACCTAACCATTACATAAATCCTTAGATTGACACTCAACATTTATGGAAGACCTACCTACCGAACGTACAACTTGATTGACCGCCTACCTACCCATCACACATTTCTCTTGATAGACCAATCACCCTCCCATAATAATACTTTTGTCAGACTATTTACTTAACATACAAGACTTACCACCTAACAGACATAACATAACATAAGGCTTTATTTGTCATTCCACCTATTTAACACACATGCACAAGACACCTACCAAGCTCCATAACCCTACCTATCCATTAGTAAGACTCATGATTTACCCAACACACAGTTATCTTTACAGACCAACTACCCTCCCAAAAAATAATATTATTGACAGACAACCTACTGTACATACAAGACTTACCACCCACCTACTCAACACACAAAAGACCAATCACACACTCTACATATGAGACTCTTGGTTCCTCGCACCTACTCAACATACAACACCTCTGATACACCATTTCCTTGAACATTACATAAAACCTGTGATATTCCAACCAATCACCAAACACACATGACTCTTAATAGACCAATCCACCTACCTCTGCACACACAATTCCTTAGGACACACCCTACACCCACCACTCATCCTACAGACAAAAATCTTAGAGAACTACCCATCCACCATAAAAACACTATTGCTTCATATAATCATGTTTTAAAATAACATTATTACACTGTAAGATAGGTTTAATATAGCTAAAGACCTAAAGTGTTTCCTAAATATCTGTTTTCTCTACAAATATGAGAGCCATTTGTGGAAAACATCCAAACCAAACATAGAAAATAAGAATCAGCTAGTAGTTTTATAGAAATTCTGCTATACAACTAAAAAAATACGAAAAAAAGTTAGGTTTAAAAAACAATGAACATAGAAAAAGTTAGGATAAAAAAATGAACATACACTGTTTGTGTATGGGTGGGCGGGTGGGTTAGTTACAATGGACGTCGTGTCCATTGTACGTGTATGGATGGGTGGGTGGATTAATAACGCTGTACGTGTATGGGTGGGCGGGTGGGCACAATGCATCAACGCCCATTGTACGTGTATGGGCGGGTGGGTGGGTCCAAGTAGTCCATGAATGTAGTCACGAATCCAAGGCCGAGGGTGGAAGTGTCAAGGGTGCAGTGAGTGACAGTTTGAAACATGAAATGTGCAGGGGTGCCCCTGGTTTTAGCTTAGGCTTAGGTAAGAGGGCCACCAGAACAGTTTTTATAAGGTCAGTAGATCATTACGGATAGGGTAGTCTCTTCTTAGTGAATGGTAATGTAAAATACAGGGACCATTCACACACCACCTACACATAAAGTGGTGGATCAATACCACTGTACGTGTATGAGTGTGCGGGTGGGTAAATACCAATGTACGTGTATGGGTGGGTGGGTGGGTACCACTGTACGTACATTGGTATTGATCCACCCGCCCACTCATACACGTACAGTGGTATTGATTCACCCGCCCACTCATACACGTACAGTGGTACTCAATACTACTGTATGTGTATGGGTGGGCAGGTGGGTCAAGACAACACTGTGGGTCAGTGACACTGTGCCTGTATGGGTGGGTCAGTACCACTGTGCCTGTATGAGTGGCCGTGTGGGTCAGTACCACTGTGCCTGTATGGGTAGGCGGGTGGGCCAGTAGTATTACTTGAATTGTGTCTTTCAAAGCAATCTGTGTAATTGTGTAATACCACTGTACGTGTAGGGGTGGGCGGGTGGGTCAATACCACTCTACGTGTAAGGGTGGGTGGGTAGGACCTCTAACGTACGTGTACAGGTGGCACAGTGTCCACCACAGTAGTACCACCGTACGTGTATGGGTGGGTGGGTGGGTTAGTACTGTACGTGTGTAGGTGGGCGGTTGGATTAATACTACTGTATGTGTATGGGTTGGCGGGTGGGTCAATACCACTGTACGTGTATAGGTGGACGTGTGGGTCAATAGTACTGTACGTGTGTAGGTGGGTGGGTGGGTCAATACCACTTTACGATTATGGGTGGGTGGGTGGGTCAATAGTACTGTACATGTATAGGTGGGTGGTTGGATTATTCGGCTTTGGGAATGTGGTCAAGTCGTATGTTTGGTAGGTAGATCATCCATGAATGTTGGGTGTCAATCTAAGAATTTATGTAATGGTTAGGTGGATTATCTATCAGAGGTGTTGTGTGTTGAGTAAGTGGGTGGATTGTTAAGTCATGATTTTATGGTGTGTGGTACGTATGTTTGGTAGGTGGTCTTCATATGCTTTGGGAATGTGGTCAATTCGTATGTTTGGTAGGTAGGTCATCCAAGAATGTTAGTGTCAATCAAAGGTTTTATGTAATGGTTAGGTGGGTTATCTATCAGAGGTGTTGTGTGTTGAGTAGGTGGGTGAACTGTTAAGTCATGATTTTATAGTGTGTGGTACGAATGTTTGGTAGGTGGTCCTTCATATGCTTTAGGAATGTGGTCAAGTCGTATGTTCGATAGGTAGGTAATCCATGAATGTTGGGTCTCAATCTAAGGTTTTATGTAATGGTTAGGTGGATTATCAATCAGAGGTGTTGTGTGTTGAGTAGATGGGTGGACTGTTAAGTCATGATTTTATGGTGTGTGGTACGTATGTTTGGTAGGTAGGGGTATGTCAATAGGACTATTTCATTGTGGTATGATGCTTTGGGAATGTGGAGTGTCAATCGACAGTTGTGTTTGTTAAATTGTTGTAATCAAACAAGTGTTTTGTGTGTATTGAGTAGATGAGTGGATAATCAAAAGTATTCGATGTAGAGTGTATGGTCAGTCTTGTATGTTAAGTAAGTGGTCTGTCAAATATATTATGTGTCGTGAGGGGTGAGTGGTCTATCAAGACGACTATGTGTTGGGTAGGCGAGTGGTTAACCAAATCTCTCACGTATTGAGTAGATGGGGGTCTATAAAGAGACTGCCTTTTTGGTAGTGTGATGGTATTTTAAGTTATGTCTGTAGAGTGTGTGGTTGGTCTGTCAAAGTTTTTATGTTTAGGGAAGGTGGGTTGGTCTATCAACATGACTGTGTGTTGAGTATGTGGGTGTTCAATCAAACGTCTGTGTGTTTAGTAGGTGAGTGGTCAATCAAAAGTCTTGTATGTAGAGTGTGGTTAGTCTAGTATATTAAGTAGGTAGGTGGTCAGTCAGATGTCTTATGTGTTGGGAAGTTGGGTGGCCTATCGAGGGTACTGTGTGTGTTGGGTAGGTAGGTGGTCAATCAAAGGTGTTGTATGTAAGGTATGGTAAGTCTAGTATATTAGGTAAGTAGGTGGTCAGTCGGATGTGTTATGTGCTGGGAAGGTGTGTGGCCTATCGAGGGTACTGTGTGTGTTGGGTAGGTAGGTGGTCAATCAAAGGTCTTGTATGTAAGGTGTGGTTAGTCTAGTATATTAGGTGGGTAGATGGTCAGTCAGATGTCTTATGTGTTGGGAAGGTGGGTGGCCTATCGAGGGTACTGTGTGTGTTGGGTAGGTAGGTAGTCAATCAAAGGTCTTGTATGTAGAGTGTGGTTAGTCTAGTATATTGGGTGGGTAGGTGGTCAGTCGGATGTCTTATGTGTTGGGGAGGTGGGTGGCCTATCGAGGGTCTGTGTGTGTTTAGTGGGTAGATTGTCAATCAAAAGTCTTGTATGTAGAGTGTGGTTAGTCTAGTATATTGGGTAGGTAGGTGGTCAAATGTATTATGTGTCGACAGGGGTGAGTGGTCAATCAAAGGTCTTGTATGTAAGGTGTGGTTAGTCTAGTATATTAGGTTGGAAGGTGGTCAGTCAGATGTGTTATGTGTTGGGAAGGTGTGTGGCCTATCGAGGGTACTGTGTGTGTTGGGTAGGTAGGTGGTCAATCAAAGGTCTTGTATGTAAGGTGTGGTTAGTTTAGTATATTAGGTGGGTAGATGGTCAGTCAGATGTCTTATGTGTTGGGAAGGTGGGTGGCCTATCGTGGGTCTGTGTGTGTTGAGTGGGTAGATGGTCAATCAAAAGTCTTGTATGTAGAGTGTGGTTAGTCTAGTATATTGGGTAGGTAGGTGGTCAGTCAGATGTCTTATGTGTTGGGGAGGTGAGTGGCCTTTTGAGAGTACTGTGTGTAGGGTAGGTTGATGGTCAATCAAAGGTCTTGTATGTACGGTGTGTGTTTTGTTTATCATGATTTTTGTATATTTGGTCGATGGTTCTTCAAAAGTCTTATGCTTTGGGAAGGTGGAGTGTCAATCGACAGTTGTGTTTGTTAAGTTGATGTGTGATCAAACAAGTTTTTTGTGTTTATTGAGTAGATAGATGGTCAATCAAAAGTCTTGTATGTAGCGTGTGGTTAATCTAGTATATTAGGTGGGTAGGTGGTCAAATGTATTATATGTCGAGAGGGGTGAGAGGTCTGTCAAGAGGACTATGTGTAGAGTGTGGTTAGTCTAGCATATTAGGTGGGTAGATGGTAAGTCAGATGTCTTATGTGTTGGGAAGGTGGGTGGCCTATCGGGGGTACTGTGTGTGTTGGGTAGGTAGGTGGTCAATCAAAGGTCTTGTATGTAAGGTGTGGTTAGTCTAGTATATTAGGTGGGTAGGTGGTCAGTCAGATGTGTTATGTGTTGGGACGGTGTGTGGCCTATCGAGGGTACTGTGTGTGTTGGGTAGGTAGGTGGTCAATCAAAGGTCTTGTATGTAAGGTGTGGTTAGTCTAGTATATTAGGTGGGTAGATGGTCAGTCAGATGTCTTATGTTTTGGGAAGGTGAATGGCCTATCGAGGGTCTGTGTGTGTTGAGTGGGTAGATGGTCAATCAAAAGTCTTTTATGTAGAGTGTGGTTAGTCTAGTATATTGGGTGGGTAGGTGGTCAAATGTATTATGTGTTAAGAGTGGTGAGTGGTCTGTCAAGAGGACTATGTGTAGAGTGTGGTTAGTCTAGTATATTAGGTGGGTAGATGGTCAGTTAGATGTCTTATGTGTTGGGAAGTTAGGTTGCCTATCGAGGGTACTGTGTGTGTTGGGTAGGTAGGTGGTCAATTAAAGGTCTTGTATGTAAGGTGTGGTTAGTCTAGTATATTAGGTGGGTAGGTGGTCAGTCGGATGTCTTATGTGTTGGGGAGGTGGGTGATTTATCCAGGGTCTGTGTGTGTTGAGTGGGTAGATGGTCAATCAAAAGTCTTGTATGTAGAGTGTGGTTAGTCTAGTATATTAGGTGGGTAGGTGGTCAGACGGATATCTTATGTGTTGGGGAGGTGGGTGGCCTATCGAGGGTCTGTGTGTGTTGAGTTGGTAGATGGTCAATTTCTTGTATGTAGAGTGTGGTTAGTCCAGTATATTGGGTGGGTAGGTGTTCAGTCAGATGTCTTATGGATAGGTGATGGATGATCAAGGGCCTTATATGATGAATAGGAAGGTGATCTATCATGGGTGTTGTGTGTTCTAGGTTCTCCATGTGTTTGGGTCTCTGGGAGTTGTGTATGTATATGTTCTGAACGAATATTTTCTGACTACTTTAACTTGTTAAAAGTACGCTCGAACATTATATGGTTTGCAATTTCAGTTGTTATTAATTTTTATGTTTGAAGTGTATGGATTAGTGTTTTTCTGTTTCAAAGTTTATATTTGAGTTATGGGTGAGTTTTAGTTATTTTTTAGTTATGTCATCCAGTGTAGTACTGTTTTAATAAATGATCAGAAGGAATCATATACAATGTTAATTAAGTGTTCGATATTATTAAAAGAGATTGTGCAAGACACGGGATGTAAAACAATGCTTGTGGTAATGGAGCGGATGTGATAACAGCCATGTGTTGACCTTTGAGGTCAGTGTTATATTAATCAGCACCGCATGGACACTCCACATGATAACCTTAGAGGTCAAGTGATGTGATAAGAGTGATAAAGCTCGTTCGCCGTACACCAGTAGGCCTCGTATGTAACAGTGTATTAAATAAAAATAAAAAAGAAGTAAATAATTAATATAAATAATACTTGCCCCTTGATTTTTAATTAAAACGTGTATTGCGGGTTGCCTAGAGTGTTAAGTACGTACCCAACCGTGATTAGATAGATAAGTATAGGTAGGTAACGATGTATTAAATAAAAATAAAAAAAAGAAGTAAATAATTAATATAAATAATAGCTGCCCCTTGATTTTTAATTAAAACGTGTATTGCGGGTTGCCTAGAGTGTTAAGTACGTACACAACCATGATTAGATAGATAAGTATAGGTAACGGTGTATTAAATAAAAATAAAAAAGAAGAAATAATTAATATAAATAATAGCTGCCCCTTAATTTTTAAATAAAACGTGTATTGCGAGTTGCCTAGAGTGTTAAGTACGTACACAACCATGATTAGATAGATAAGTATAGGTAACGATGGTAGGAAGCCGTAGATGAGTTCCTGGAACATATGTAAGTTAAGAGAGAAAGTTATATAAGAAAGCTAGGTTAACAGTGTATTTATTAAAAAATGATATAAATTAAATAAAAAATTAATTAAATAGGTAGGCTAACAGTGTATGTTATATAATAAAGCTAGGTTAACAGTGTATTTATTAAAAAGTTGAGAAAAATTAAATAAAAAAATTAATTTAAATAGGTAGGCTAACAGTGTATTTATTAATAAATAAAAAGCGCCTTCATGTTTTAGTAGGCAAGTCCCACATTTCAATACTGTATTGCAGGTAGTGCCTTCATTTTTAAATATATAATTAATTAATTAAAAGGTAGCGCCTTCATTTTCCGTGATACTATACGAACCTGAGTTTCGCTCGCCCCTATTTTCACTACTTCAGATAATTTACAAAGTACAAATAAGAATAACGTATTTTGTCTTGTGCTTCTCAATGCTGATAGAAACGAATCTTTTTTTCAATGAAATATTATCTTAACATTATGTCAAAAAGGGAATCAATAATACTGGAAGTTATATAAGTAGAAATATACCTATAATTTGTGCTGTCACAACATTATTTAATTCATGTTTTATCTCGAAATTATGTGTCATGACGTCAATGTGTTTCAAGTGTGCTGAGTTTCTTACGTACATGGAGAACAGAATATAGCTAAATCGAACTAATACTTTACATTAAACAGATGTTTTTTTAATGGAGGTGCCACATGCAATACCGGGAGAGTGAGCCAATTAAACACGTATAGTGAATTTATATTTATCTAATTCTTAATAAAAATAAATAAATTAATTCTTTACAAATTTTAAGCCTGTTCTACCTACCTGTAATTAAACTTTTGATAGTTGTTAATTGATTTAAACTGATAACATTTGTTGTCGCCAATGATAGTTTTGTTATGTTGTTATCATTAATGTACTAAAATAATAAAGGGTATAATTGTTTGCAAGCTCTTTTTGAGTGTTTATTCCATAATTGATTATTAAATATGTATAAAATATTGATTTTGAAATTCATTTAGGAATTCATTCAAAATCTTGATTATTATTTATTTATACTTGGAAGGGGGTTTATAGGGTATTGGTTACTTATATGTACAACTAAGTTTGTTATCTAAGTTGAGCAAGAACCATATTTTAAGCCTATAGTGTACACTATGTTATTTGAATATCATTAACGGAAAACGTATAACCACCTTATTTTAATTTTATTTCATCCTATTTTTTACTCAGTATAATTTTATGAATGCATACACAAAGTTAACCGTTTACGAAGTTCGTCGTACCACTTCCATTCTATTGTAATTAGAGTAAACCATTATTCTTAAAGTTATTTAATGCAATCAATATAAAGACTTAATCATATATAGTGCAAGAACTAATCATTTTTATAATAAAACGTACGTCCTCTGAGGACGCGATTAAAGAAGGGCTGCAATGCACAATGACACTAGATGGCTAGAGGTATGATCCCAGCTACATCCACCCTCGGCGATTCTTAACTTGTAAGGTAAAAATTGGTAGGGTTTCGGGTAAGGTTGATTACTAATCCATGCAATAATTATTTTGTATTAAATATTTTACTAATATCGCTGGAAGATATTAATTTAGGTTTATTGATAACAAGTAAAAAATATTCTAGAGAACATCATTGTAACTACTTTTGTATTTACACAACATAACAAACTACATTATTATCAATAATGTTGATAACGTATTTAATGTTGATTGTTTTTATTTATTTTTTAAAATTATTTTCTCCAAAAACATAATAATTAAAATACAATAAAACTCTGTTTTTAGATGCATCCTAAAATATTATATGACAACTGTCAGTCAAAGCTAAGTAAGGTGACTTGCAGTCGAAATAACTTTGATTAATTCATATAAAGACATTTTAGTTACTGCAGGAATAATTTGAAAACTTAGTAGCTTTTAAGATATTAAGCTAAAATATTATAAATCAAACCTTCTAATTTAAACACAAAAATATATGTTAGATTAATGTATAAAAGATGTAATGTATATATTAAGATTTAATATAATATACACTCATTGTCGTTTTTAAAAAGCAAAGTGATTTATTTTAAAAATCAAGATAAGTAAAGAATTAATTGTTTAATCAAATGGAAATATATTTAATTTGAAGATGGTTTTAATCTTACATCCAATATGTTACTGTAGAAATGTAATTAAATGGTATTTAGCATCGATATACGTGTCTATTACAAAATTCCATAGAAAAAATTACTGACGGATTCAAATCAAAGTCGGCACTAGTGGTGCAGTGCTGTAACCCAGCTACTTAGGAATACAGATTTTTTGTGATAGTTTCCATGCTCATTTCTCTTATAACTGACACAGCATCCACTTTATGGTTGCCATCGACCTGGAGACTACAAAGAATTTTGGATCGTTAGGTAGTAATTAGTGTCCAGATGGTGTGTGGGGATGAAACTTAGAATCAGACGAGTCGTTTAGTTAAAACCATACCAATGCTACGTGGTTTGGATTCTACGTAGAGCTATTAATAGTCCCTTAGTAGTTACCCTAGCTATTCGGGTAATAGTAACTAAGAGTCGACCTTAGTTAGTAACAGTGACTATTTTAGTTCATCTAGACTCATGACACCTAATCGCCCATAATACTCACCCATATTGATGTAATACTCTACGATAGGTGTCTTAATATTAAATAATAATAAATATTTTATTTTAAATTATTCATCATATCTTTACAAATTATACCTTTTATTATTTTAGAAAATTAATTATAACAACAGAATAAACATAATCTTTCAGCATAATGGAGCCTAAGGAATAAGGTAAATTGTAAGTTTATTTTATAGCCCTATTCCATCTAAGACTATCGTTGCAAACAACAAAGATCATCAGTTTAAATCAATTAAACACCATCAAAAGTAACCTTACAGATTGGTAGATCAGACTTAACATTTTCAAAGGTAGAATATTTTTATTAAGAGTTAGATAAATATAAATTCACTATACGTGTTTAATTGGCTCACTCTCCCGGTATTGCATGTGGCACCTCCATTAAAACAATATGTATAATGTAAAATATTAGGTCGATTTAGCTATATTATGTTCTCCATGTACGTACGAGAAACTCAGAACACTTGAAACATGATACGTAAATTCATGACACACAAAAACAAAATTTAATTTTGTACTTATATAATTTCCAATATTATTTATTATTTTTTGTCATAATTTTAAAATAATCATTGATTATTACAAAAAACTTTCATTTATATCATCATCTTTTAGTATAGGTTAACACAAAATCCGTTATTCTTAGTCGTAAATTGTGAATTATCTTTATCTGACGTTTGAAAACTTACCTTATGGGTTGGTTACGTGGTTTTCACACACTACAAAGTGGGTTTAACTCTTCACAAGCTAATGTACAATTTATAAATTTGTATTGTATGTTTATTGTAAATGTTACATTATATAAGGTTTGACAATTGCACTTGCAATAATCGAATACATGTATAAATATCTAAATAACAATTAGTACACCTTTTCTAAGTTATATTAATAAAATGAATTCTAAAAATACATTTAAAATTACATAGATCCACTTAAGTATTACAAATAAAAATTTGTTAATATAAACAAAAATAATTTATATTGTGACGAAATTTCTTTTTATACTAAATTTAACTAAAGAAAGTAAAAGCAAACTCTCTTTTATGCAATGTAGTAAATTCTAGCAGTAAAGACCGATCCACTATTTCTTTTCAACGTAAATACAGTATCCAATTTCAGTCTTCCTCTCTCGTTCCCTCTATCCAACAGTGCTCACCTCTTCAGAAATCTTTCTGTGGTCTAGATTGAAATTCCTTCTGAAGTATTTAGTACGCTTTTAAATTAAAATTCCTTCGAACATTTTATTTAAACTAAATATACAGTTCAATAATAACTTACATGAAATGCCCAGAACGTTTCACATTTATGTAACAGCTGAAATAATTCTCAAAGTAATACCATTGTAATAATAACTTTATTGTATTATTAACACAATAAAGGATCCATTTTTTTAATTATGGATCCTGTAAAAATATATTCGTCACCAAGAAATAATGATGATTATCAATAATGTGGGTTATTGCCATAACAATTTACTATATTTTATCCTAGCTTGACAATGAATCTCGAATCATATAACATACTTGATAAAAAGTTAATTAAGATCCCGTTGTGGAAATATATCGTTCCACAACAACTTAAAGTTAGAGGAATGCGTTTGCAGTACGCGAGTGGTAATGTGAGAATAATTGTTTTTTCGTGATGATTGCATGCACCTAAAAAACGTCGTTAGACTTAATGATATTCACAAGTTCTTCTATAAAATCCCTTACGCACTCTCTGAAGAGTAAAAATCACGTATTGCTTTCGACTCTTTTGAAATTATGGGGCAATATTTTTCAAAGAGAATTAGATCAAATCACAGATAGATTGGCTTGATACATTCAATCACCCAAATGGTTCTCAAACGAGAACTAAAAGTTTGATACAATCTACATACGATGTGTCGTTCCATGTTGGCCTAACAAATCGTTTGCCAGTGGCCTTGAACGGAGGGTTCCGTAGTTATCAAAAGACAACGGTGTCTAGCAACAGAGAATAATGTTCTTACGTTTAGTGATCCTGCTATTGCACGCAGCACATCTATCTGGTCATTGATGGTGGTTTGGCGGTTAAATTGTAGTGTTAGAGAGGGCTGCTTAGCTTGTAAGATAAGATTACCCTAAACACCTAAACAGAGCTAATTTACATGTGCTCAGTAATCCTCTTTGCAGCTTGTTTCGTCTACAAATTATTTCAAGTCTTTTGAAACTTACTTGGCATCACATCTTCCCTAACTTAAAACTAATTTCTTAACTATCTTGGTTAATCTATTCACTAATTATAATTATCTTACAAAGTCATGATTAGTCTCCAAATTAAAACGCGTATTGACCTACATTGTGGTAACCCTGTAATATAATTTGTATCTAGTTTCATTACTATAATTCCTATACTTTTATTTTATTGTGTAGTTTACAAAAATATTTAATAAAAGAAAATTAAATTACAAGGCTTAGAATTCATCTCGCTAAAATAATTAAAACTCAAATTACAGCTTTTTTATATGCCAGATTGCACGAGACGTGTTGTGTTTACGTGAGATGAATATAACCAGAGTGGCAAATCATATATCAAGGCAAGTTTCATCGTTTCTCTTTGTTTCTAGACATCATAGTACTGCTACATCCCTATTGACAATTTTATGTATATTTTCTTTCAAAAACCAACCAATATTTTTAGATAAGTTTACTACTACTGTGAGACGCAGTAAGATAATTTGAAATATTTGTACCTAAATAGTACAATTCAATAACCTGGGAAAACAAAGGACAGTAAAGAGAATTTAATTATATCAACATTCAGATTTAATGCAATTAGTTAATGAAACAAACAATTGTTTTTACACTTAATTATTTTTGATTATTTTTAAAACAACTACGTTAAATAATTATTTCATACTTTTTATATTTTATTATTGATATATTGTTAAGATACGTTTTGAATTTTAAGAAACATTAAAAAATATTAGCTATTAAATAAATATTGAGGCTTTCTAAATATATTAACCTCTTAAGCTATTAAGACAGTTAGGGCTTTTAATAAATGTAAACATTTCATAATGCACTATTAACTATTATTAATCAGTACGACCCCAATCGTAGATATATGGGTGAATATTAGGGCTGAATGAGTGTAATTAGTGTAGGTGAACGAGTGTACTAATTGTAGTAATTAAGGTCGACTTTTCCTCAGAAAAAGCTATTATTAGTGGCCCAATAGCCATGAAAAATAAATTATAATGGATTAGACACGAATTCAAATAGTATTATTATTCATTATACATTTCTAAGACGCCGATCAAAGAGATATATGCGAATATGAAGAGTGAATAAGCGTGATGAGTGTAGATGAACGGGTGTAGTCAGTGTTACTCTCTGAGTTTTTTAGTCATTTATACAATACTAATCTCTAATGTATAAAAGTATATGTAACAAATGTATACCTTAAAATATATTGTGATTGGTGTATTTTTCAATATTTTAACTAAGTTATGTTTTCGTATGAATTAATAAATATCTCATCTGTAAATAAACATCATAATGTTTTCACCAATTTGAACAATATTTTCCATTAGAATATTTTATAAGCTATTTTATTTCTTATTTACTGTTACATAGTTATCTAAAATCTAAGAAATGTTACAAAATCTGCCATTTTCAGTGTTGTTAAAAAGATTAGCTTTACTACTGATGAAGTAATATTAAAAAGTATAAAAGCATATTTTTGTGAGGTGGCTTGATTATAATTATTGATTTATCAAAGTGTATATCTGGTTCAGCAGAGCGGAAAATGTAAAATATGTTCCGCCTGGAAGTATTTTGTCTGAACGAAATAGTTAACGCTTACATCATACATAGCCACGGCGCCAAGTTTATTTTACTCTCTAAAGAAAATGATACTTTAGACAGCCTTGGATTCTATTGCAAAGGCAGTTTTCAAGAGAAGTTTTAGAAATAAACACTTTCTGGAATTTAGTAATAACTAATATATTTGTTTAACAACTATGGGAAAGCTGAAATGTTATGAAATATGTCAATAACGCTAAGAGATATAATGATATACTAAATCAAATGTTTCCTTCAAAACAGCTGACAAAATGGTCTGTATTCTATAAACAGTATAATAATAAGCTTCTTTGGAACTAAACTCTGCCATATGACCATTTACTACATCCATACAACGCTTGTGGACATAGTAAAACTCATTATAAGATTTTAAAATTAATTCTAAAACTATCTAAAAATTGGTTTCATAAAGACTTAATGAGATGAGGTGGAGTCCACAGCCTGTGTTAGGAAGTTCAGTCTTTTACTATCAGAGAGTTAATCAAGGTAGGCAAAGCTTAGCCTGGTGAAAATATCTTTGGACTAAATGTATTAACGGTAATAACATTTATTTAATTATTAACGTTCTTTTATTTAACGGTAATAAAAGAAAATATCGGATTATCTAAGAGTTTTGCTTGAGCGATTATTTGCCTATGGCTTTAATCAAAATGATAAAATAACTGTCAAAACAATGTAATTTTTTTAACCCTAGACGCAATTGGTATGCACGTACATGTTAGCGATTAAAATAAATATGTGTGAGCTTTGACTATTACAATTTACGTTGTCAATCAGAGATTTTCTTTGAAAAATAGTAAGGCTGCTAGATTATGAACTGCTTAATGGTCTACACTTCATTTAATAGTATACAATAGTCAAAGTTTATTACATTTTTCTATAATGCAAAACTATACTAAACTTCACATGCCAATCCCGTCACTCGCTTCGCTCGTAACACCTCGGCCTTCGTCCTCGGCATGTAACTTTTATCTTAAAATATTAGTAAAACAATAAAACTGTATTAAGTAAAATCATACTCTTAAAATTAATTTACAGTAGCTCACTAATTGCACTGTATTTGCTATATATTTATAGTACTATATAAAAATTAATTATAAACAACCAATGTTATTAATAAGCCTGTATTATTTGTTTTGTTTGTTTTATTTTATTTTATTTGACAATTGCTAATAACATACAAACATGTGTTTGCTATTTTATGATTAACTTGATATTTCACTAAGCTTAACGATATGTTAACCTAACAAATTATTTTGACCAGTTAACATTTGTTTATGCCGCTGGTCAATTACAATTGATCCGCATAAGAATAGAATTTAAAATTTGATGCAGTACAAGGAGAAACCTATAGAAATTTAAAAATTATAGCTCCATTACGACTTATAAATTAAAATGACCTTTTAAATAAAAAAGTCATAAAAATCGATCAAGTAATAAGTTCAAAAAGTTAGGGTACTAAATGACCCGATTGTGTTAATGTTTATTATGGATTGAACCATCTAACAATTCCAATTTGTTTGCTAACAAGGTGACATATAATTATACATAACTTCTTAGTAATAATAAAATACACTAAACAAAATATAAAAAGTTCAATAGAATACACCAAAATAAATACTAACTTTAAATTAAAAAAAAAAAAAGTAATAAATGCATTATCTCTTATTTAAATATAATACTTTATTAAATATATTTTTAATAAAACTAGAATGCTTTGGAATCTTTAATTGCAATACCACATAAGTGCTTATAATTAAAAGAAAGTACTGAATAAAAATTAAGTCTTCTACATGAAAAAAGCTGGTAGAAGAAAAGGTCAGCTCAAAATAGTTTCAGTGTGAGATAGGGGTGAAAGTCTTTCTTTTAGTTTTTCATAGTTCACTGAAATAGCTTTTAGAGCTCACTACAATTTACATGACAGCACTGACCTCAATCCTGAAATTGTTCTACACAAAACTCAGACTTATGCTTATCCTCTCACCTCCGTAACCTTTCTTAAAACAAGCGGCTTAAGATAATATTATCTATGTAATTAAATACTAAATGTGTTTTCTTAGTACCAATACAGAACCTTGCTAAGATGTTTTGAGAAAATATCCACGGAGAATCAATAGCTAAATGTTCTATTATATATTATTTTGTACTTGGCTATTCTAAATTCTTATACGTATACTTATATAAATATGATTTAAATATTTTAAATTATGTTAAAGATAATTAAAACATATAAGTAGGATTTATCAACAATGAAAATAATACACAATTAATTTTTAAACGTTTGATATAAAGACAGTATATTTTCTCACGTGTGTTGGAAATTACAACTAATATAAATATAAGTGATAATGAGAAATGACGATGATACGGTTACAGAGTTTAATCTCAAACTATGGATCACATAGTTATTAATTGACAATTTCTTTCTTCCAAGGGGGACTAGCTGGTCTTTGTATAATCGGAGAAGCAGGACGGTTACGAAACCTGTATTTAGATATGCAATGGGAGATCAATATTTAAGCAGTAAGACGATTTTATTTTTATATAACGTGTTAGTTATAAGGATTTATTACATTTATCCTTCTTTTAGATTGTTAGCCTGCATTGAAAGCCATTTAGACGATTTTACTTTGATATTACGTGTTAGTTACAAGGATTTATTATATTCCTTCTTCTTTTAGTTTGGTGGCCTACTTTGATAACCACATAGACGATTTTATTTTTATATTACGTGTTAGTTATAAGGATTTATTTCATTCCTCCTTCTTTTAGTTTGGTAGCAGGCATTGAAAGCCATTTAGATGATTTTATTTTGATATTACGTGTTAGTTACAAGTATTTATTACGTTCCTCCTTCTTTGAGTTTGGTGGCAAGCATTGAAAGCCACTTAGACGATTTAATTTTGATATTACGTGTTAGTTACAAGTATTTATTACGTTCCTCCTTCTTTGAGTTTGGTGGCAAACATTGAAAGCCACTTAGACGATTTAATTTTGATATTACATGTTAGTTACAAGTATTTATTACGTTCCTCCTTCTTTGAGTTTGGTGGCAAGCATTGAAAGCCACTTAGACGATTTAATTTTGATATTACGTGTTAGTTACAAGTATTTATTACGTTCCTCCTTCTTTGAGTTTGGTGGCAAGCATTGAAAGCCACTTAGATGATTTTATTTTGATATTACGTGTTAGTTACAAGTATTTATTACGTTCCTCCTTCTTTGAGTTTGGTGGCAGGCATTGAAAGCCATTTAGATGATATTATTTTGATATTACGTGTTAGTTACAAGTATTTATTACGTTCCTCCTTCTTTCAGTTTGGTGGCAAGCATTGAAAGCCACTTAGACGATTTAATTTTGATATTACGTGTTAGTTACAAGTATTTATTATGTTCCTCCTTCTTTGAGTTTGGTGGCAAGCATTGAAAGCCACTTAGACGATTTTATTTTGATATTACGTGTTAGTTACAAGTATTTATTACGTTCCTCCTTCTTTGAGTTTGGTAGCAAGCATTGAAAGCCACTTAGACGATTTTATTTTGATATTACGTGTTAGTTACAAGTATTTATTACGTTCCTCCTTCTTTGAGTTTAGTGCCAGTCATTGAAAGCCACTTAGACGATTTAATTTTGATATTACGTGTTAGTTACAAGGATTTATTACATTCCTCCTTTTTTTAGTTTCGTAGGAAGCATTGAAAGCCATTTAGATGATTTTATTTTGATATTACGTGTTAGTTACAAGTATTTATTACGTTCCTCCTTCTTTGAGTTTGGTAGGAAGCATTGAAAGCCACTTAGACGATTTAATTTTGATATTACGTGTTAGTTACAAGTATTTATTACGTTCCTCCTTCTTTGAGTTTGGTGGCAAGCATTGAAAGCCATTTAGATGATTTTATTTTGATATTACTTGTTAGTTACAAGTATTTATTACGTTCCTCCTTCTTTTAGTTTAGTAGCAAGCATTGAAAGCCACTTAGACGATTAAAATTTTTATATTACGTGTTAGTAACAAGTATTTATTACATTCCTCCTTCTTTGAGTTTGGTGGCAAGCATTGAAAGCCATTTAGATGATTTTATTTTGATATTACGTGTTAGTTACAAGGATTTATTTCATTCCTCCTTCTTTTAGTTTAGTAGCAGGCATTGAAAGCCATTTAGATGATTTTATTTTGATATTACGTGTTAGTAACAAGTATTTATTACGTTCCTCCTTCTTTTAGTTTGCTAGCAAGCATTGACAGCCACTTAGACGGTTTAATTTTGATATTACGTGTTAGTTACAAGTATTTATTACGTTCCTCCTTCTTTGAGTTTGGTGGCAAGCATTGAAAGCCACTTAGACGAATTTATTTTGATATTACATGTTAGTTACAAGTATTTATTACGTTCCTCCTTCTTTGAGTTTGGTGGCAAGCATTGAAAGCCACTTAGACGATTTAATTTTGATATTACGTGTTAGTTACAAGTATTTATTACGTTCCTCCTTCTTTGAGTTTGGTGGCAAGCATTGAAAGCCACATTAATGATTTCATTTTGATATTACGTGTTAGTTACAAGTATTTATTACGTTCCTCCTTCTTTGAGTTTGGTGGCAAGCATTGAAAGCCACTTAGACGATTTAATTTTGATATTACGTGTTATTTACAAGTATTTATTACGTTCCTCCTTCTTTGAGTTTGGTGGCAAGCATTGAAAGCCACTTAGACGATTTAATTTTGATATTACGTGTTAGTTACAAGTATTTATTACGTTCCTCCTTCTTTGAGTTTGGTAGGAAGCATTGAAAGCCATTTAGACGATTTTATTTTGATATTACGTGTTAGTTACAAGTATTTAATACGTTCCTCCTTCTTTGAGTTTGGTGGCAAGCATTGAAAGCCACTTAGACGATTTTATTTTGATATTACGTGTTAGTTACAAGTATTCATTACGTTCCTCCTTCTTTGAGTTTGGTGGCAAGCATTGAAAGCCACTTTGATGATTTCATTTTTATATTACGTGTTAGTTACAAGGATTTATTACATTCCTCCTTTTTTTAGTTTGGTAGGAAGCATTGAAAGCCATTTAGATGATTTTATTTTGATATTACTTGTTAGTTACAAGGAATTATTTCATTCCTCCTTCTTTTAGTTTGGTAGCAGGCATTGAAAGCCATTTAGATGATTTTATTTTGATATTACTTGTTAGTTACAAGTATTTATTACTTTCCTCCTTTTTTTAGTTTAGTGGCAAGCATTGAAAGCCACTTAGACGATTTAATTTTGATATTACGTGTTAGTTACAAGTATTCATTACGTTCCTCCTTCTTTGAGTTTGGTGGCAAGCATTGAAAGCCACTTTGATGATTTCATTTTTATATTACGTGTTAGTTACAAGTATTTATTACGTTCCTCCTTCTTTGAGTTTGGTGGCAAGCATTGAAAGCCACTTAGACGATTTAATTTTGATATTACGTGTTAGTTACAAGGATTTATTACATTCCTCCTTTTTTTAGTTTCGTAGGAATCATTGAAAGCCATTTAGATGATTTTATTTTGATATTACTTGTTAGTTACAAGTATTTATTACTTTCCTCCTTTTTTTAGTTTGCTAGGAAGCATTGAAAGCCACTTAGATGATTTTATTTTGATATTACTTGTTAGTTACAAGGATTTATTACATTCCTCATTTTTTAGTTTGGTAGGAAGCATTGAAAGCCATTTAGATGATTTTATTTTAATATTACTTGTTAGTTACAAGTATTTATTACTTTCCTCCTTTTTTTAGTTTAGTGGCAAGCATTGAAAGCCACTTAGACGATTTAATTTTGATATTACGTGTTAGTTACAAGTATTTATTACGTTCTTCCTTCTTTGAGTTTGGTGGCAAGCATTGAAAGCAACTTTGATGATTTCATTTTTATATTACGTGTTAGTTACAAGTATTTATTACGTTCCTTCTTCTTTGAGTTTGGTGGCAAGCATTGAAAGCCACTTAGACGATTTAATTTTGATATCACGTGTTAGTTACAAGGATTTATTACATTCCTCCTTTTTTTAGTTTCGTAGGAAGCATTGAAAGCCATTTAGATGATTTTATTTTGATATTACTTGTTAGTTACAAGTATTTATTACTTTCCTCCTTTTTTTTAGTTTGCTAGGAAGCATTGAAAGCCACTTAGATGATTTTATTTTAATATTACTTGTTAGTTACAAGGATTTATTACATTCCTCCTTTTTTAGTTTGGTAGGAAGCATTGAAAGCCATTTAGATGATTTTATTTTGATATTACTTGTTAGTTACAAGTATTTATTACTTTCCTCCTTTTTTTAGTTTGCGAGCAAGCATTGAAAGCCACTTAGATGATTTAATTTTGATATTACGTGTTAGTTACAAGGATTTATTACATTCCTCCTTTTTTTAGTTTGGTAGGAAGCATTGAAAGCCATTTAGATGATTTTATTTTGATATTACTTGTTAGTTACAAGTATTTATTACTTTCCTCCTTTTTTTAGTTTGCGAGCAAGCATTGAAAGCCACTTACATGATTTAATTTTGATATTACGTGTTAGTTACAAGGATTTATTAAATTCATCCTTTTTTTAGTTTGGTAGGAAGCATTGAAAGCCATTTAGATGATTTTATTTTGATATTACTTGTTAGTTACAAGTATTTATTACTTTCCTCCTTTTTTTAGTTTGCTAGCAAGCATTGAAAGCCACTTAGACGATTTTATTTTGATATAATTTGTTAGTTACAAGTATTTATTACTTTCCTCTTTTTTTAGTTTGGTAGGAAGCATTGAAAGCCACTTACATGATTTTATTTTGATATTACTTGTTAGTTACAAGGATTTATTACATTCCTCCTTTTTTAGTTTGGTAGGAAGCATTGAAAGCCATTTAGATGATTTAATTTTGATATTACGTGTTAGTTACAAGGATTTATTACATTCATCCTTTTTTTAGTTTGGTAGGAAGCATTGAAAGCCATTTAGATGATTTTATTTTGATATTACTTGTTAGTTACAAGTATTTATTACATTTCTCCTTTTTTTAGTTTGCTAGCAAACATTGATAGCCACTTAGATGATTTTATTTTGATATTACTTGTTAGTTACAAGTATTTATTACTTTCCTCCTTTTTTTAGTTTGCTAGCAAGCATTGAAAGCCACTTAGATGATTTTATTTTGATATTACTTGTTAGTTACAAGTATTTATAACATTCCTCCTTCTTTGAGTTTGGTGGCAAGCATTGAAAGCCATTTAGATGATTTTATTTTGATATTACTTGTTAGTTACTAGTATTTATTACTTTCCTCCTTTTTTTAGTTTGCTAGCAAGCATTGAAAGCCATTTAGATGATTTTATTCTGATATTACTTGTTAGTTACAAGGATTTATTTCATTCCTCCTTCTTTTAGTTTGGTAACAAGTATTGCAAGCCATTTAGATGATTTTATTTGGATATAACGTATTAGTGACAAGGATTTATTACATTCCACCTTCTTTATTTTAGTGGCAAGCATTGAAAGCCGCTTAGATGATTTTACTTTGATATTATGGTATTTATAAGGATTTATTACATGTTTCCATCTTTTAGTTTGGTATCCAGTATTAAATGCCATGTTATGTACCGTACATATATCAGACGACTAACTGTTCATGTTATTACAGGAATAACTAATTATAATATTAGCAGTAATTTACAAAACACTAAAGGAAAGATATGACACATTTAAATTTTTTTTTGGTAAAATTTAGCCTTTTCCTAAAATTTAAATATCAAATCTTCAGCCAAATTCATTTTTTAGCCAAACGTAATACTTTTACGTTTTATGAGTACTGAGTATTCCTAGTGCAATAATTATATTGTACTATGGATTTTATTTAAAAGAAACTGGACGTTGGAATCACGTAACTGTTTAAATTGTTTAGTACAGTAGTATTGTCTTTAGATTATTTGCAATTAGACTTTCTTTGAATTGTATTTTAGTATTGAACTGTAAGACATCGTATAAGATTTATTTTAATTTTAAAACCTTGGTTAGTCATCAAATACCTAATGCAATATAAAGTAGTGTATTTTGAGCCCTATAATATTTTTAATATATGCCCATTTTTTCATTCGAAACAAACTTTGTCATTATATTAGATTAGAGTATATTTTTTGCAAAGTTAATACCAAATCCAATTTAATTCTCTATCCCTTGGTAACAGCGACTTTTTATTTAAACCCCTCAAGACATTTAGAGATTATAATTTACTCAGTGAAATTGTGAGTCTGATATTAAATGGATTCTGCTTTGATGTCAAGTCAGCTAATATTTAATTAAAAAATATTTGATTCTTCTTTATCGTTCTTTTCCATAAAACGTATATCTGATTTGTTTTTAAAGTCTGGCAATTAATTATTTATATGTGACAACTTATTACAGTTAAAACTTTTTGTTACATAATTTTACATTAAAAACTAGAAAAAACTTAATAACTATGATTAAATTTTATTGGCTTATATGGCAATATCTGTACTCTTAAAATTTTTGTATATTATATTTATATTGTTAAAAAATGTATGTTATGTTTTTTTATTTTATATCGATGTGAAACAACTTACGGTATACAATTATTTGCCATCAAAGGTCTCAATGAGATAATTACACCTTTAGTAATCCCTATTGTTATCTAAAGATTCTTGACAACCAAGTTTCCGTTTGGAAGACAGCAGGATTAGCTTACTCCAAAGATGTTTCCTTCCGATCTTTTGACGTGTTGCAATTATTATTGTTAGTCCAAAAACGAATCGGTTGTTTAATTTTTAAGTTTCACTGAGGATCTAATGTTTAAGCTTTTATTTACGATTTAATCTCTACCTACCTTTATTTATCGTACCAAAAACTTAAGGTAGGAAGAGATTTAAAATTTTTAAACGTATTCAAAAAATATATGTTCACGTTTAACGTTATTTAATTATATAGTTTTCAAACCAGCTAGTTCAAAAGTATTACCCTAGTCTTGAAGACCATACTGTAATAATCGGCACCTTTATTACTTTGGCTAGCTGCTTAGATCTGGGTAGTGGAAACAAAATCAGGTTGTATGAGCATGGAACTCAAAAAATAAAATTAATTAAGTGTTTTTAGCTAACACATTTTTGTTTTGAGCTACAAACACACAGTTTTTTAGTAATATATAAACAAAGAGATACAACAAATTAACTCTAGATACAGTAATTTCAAATGCGTCAGTACTAGTAAATAGATTTAAAGTAATCATAAAAAAAAAAAAAAAATACGAAAGTACATGGAATGCATTAAAACATTAATAATATGTGAAGGATATTCTCGGAAGCACATGTAGAAACTAATTTAAAATGATGGCAATCTGATTATGTACGTAATATAAAATAAAACTGCCACGAGGAACGACAAAATGTAATAATGATATTATCAGCGTTTTACAGTAATAAGAAATTAATAAAAGAAATGAGAAATTCAAAAACTGCGTGAATAGACTGTTATGCAAAGCATAAAAAATATAAATTAATCTTAAACATCACACATTACCCTAATATAAAACTAATTACAAATTCTTTATTAGTCCATATATCATAGTTTATTATTGTCTCCATATAAATAATCAATCTCGTATCGTATTTAATGTGTTTCTTTATATAAATTTAACTTATATTACTGTTTAAATATTATGATATATATATATGTCTTTTGTCACTTAACAACAAACACAAGTGATCTATAGTCCAGTAACCTCAATATAACACTCATAACTTATGTTTGTTCCTTAATCTCTTCTTAGAAAGAAGTGCTCGGACTCCTTTATCTCAAGACTTATAATTAATATTCAATTGATGGAATATAAAACCCTAGCCATTGATAATTCGGCATTGATATCAAATATCTATTGCATTTTTGATCATTGGCTATGTTAGGTTCTAAAATAGCTAATTTGACTGGACATTTTTAATTTTGACTAGTTTGGACTGTGTAATAAGTTAAGAGGAGTACGGTACCTTTACCAATACCACGGCTGAGGGCCCTCAACATGATGTTCTGCGTTGGCTAAGAGATGGTGATATTCGACCGTAGCACAATATACATACACAACAAGAAGAACAAAATAAATGTTGAACAAAAGTAGATAAAAAGATCACCATGGATATTTTGAGAGTTAGTCTGAGTCCGAACGAGTCAGTTTGAGCACTTGCAGAGTTCATGTTTCTACGAGGAAGAAGCTTGAGAGATAGACTGAGAGCGAGATATCATAGCCAAAACATCCCACCTAGCGAGACATTGCTTAACTACAAATTATAATACTTGTTATCGCTACTAAGTAGCGTAGTAGGCCTATTTATACTGTTACAGACTAAACAAATTAAATATTTAGTTTTATTATATACATAATAGGTTAGTTTGTAGGTATCATAGGTCTTTGATAAAATTGGAGGAAGTAAATTACATAACTTTCCCAATGTTAAAATTAGTTCTAGATATGCATGATAGTATCATAACAAAAAAAACTAATTTTTTACTGTCAAATAAAGCTGTTTAGTTTAAAGAGGGTTAGTTAAATTCTTAAGCAATTTAAGTCAAATACTCCTTGTAAAATCATAATACATAGAGTTATCATTTTATACTATTTTATTTAATAAATTTTACTGTAGTTGCTGGATTTCACAGATTAAGAATTCATAATCAGTAGTCTAGGGTCGGAAACCTCAACTAAGCTGAGAGTTACTTTCTTCTCACTTTCTTCACGCACATATCTGTGAATAATGTAAACTGATAATTGAATTAGTTTTAATCAATCCAAAGTAAATATTTATTTTCAAATATTTTTTATTTGCTTGTATGAGTCATAACAATATTTTTGAAAAGAAAATATGAAATCTTCAATAGAGATTAAAATTAAATATTTTACCTCAAAGCAAGTTTATTGAAATTAGATTTTAAAAAAATCATACAAAATGTTTCTACTTAGTCCTAATATAATATAATAGAATAAAGTGTATTCATATAAATTCATTTGTACGATATATACGTAGAAGTCGAACAATAATATGCACTAAACAATTATCAGTCGTTCAACTTCATTTGTATTTTTTTTATAATCATAGTTAATCATTTAAGTGTTAAGTTTGCTCTCTTTGCAAATGACAGCTGCAAAAATGGGTCAAGTGCAATATAATTGCTACTGGATACTAATCTATATGGTTACCTAGAGCTCGTTAATTAAAAAAAACTACAAAAATGTACGAACATGGTAGGCGAGGGTTATTTATTTAGTACATAAAAAATGCCTTTTTGTTACTTTAAGTTCACGGTGGAATAAATGAGACTTATTTATATGAAGTAATTTAACTAAGAAATGCTGGATACATGGTTTTGCGAGCCTTCCATGGATTTTAAATGTTGTTTAATTTTAATGTATAAATAACACGTATTGGATTGATTTCAATCGAAAATATGTAACGGATAAATATACGTAATAGAATTGTATTAATAAATTACTTTTCACGATCTAAACAATTTTTTTGCTAGAGAATTGAATACACGAAGCGTTTAACCTTTTGTGGGACTACAGGGAGCAGAGAATTCCCTAAGTCTATCGTTAGGTAAAGAAACTGACTCCGCCTTACCACTCCCAATTACGTGGCACTATTTGCTCCTCCTCTCCTTGACTTTTTATTTATTCATTCTCATACTGTAAGCAAACACCAAGAAAAATGTGCATTTATTCTTTTAATTTAATATTTTATGTCTATATTATATTTTAAATCTTTGTATGTGTACAAGGCTAATTCATCTCAGGGTTTCACATTGTTCGTTATTACAAATACTGTACAACATAAATTGATTTTGGGTTGTTTCTAATGCGGTAGGGTGGTTTACGATTAACAAAGGTTGTTAAATTTATGAAAATAAATATATAACTATTTTAATGCAATTTTAAATACGTAGGTTAGTTTTATATATTGAGGTAAACGATTTTGTGTTACTGTTTTACGTTTTAAGTATAAGTAAATAAACTTAAGGGATTATTCTACGTATAATTGTGAGTTGTTGTTTAAATCATATAATTTATTACGTATATTTCTGAAAAACAACATTTGTTATCTTTATAGCTAAAAAAAATTCAGTAAGAAGATACATTATGAGTATAGAGATAGAAAATATAACACATACCCTCAGCGTGTGTGGTTTTTTTCTCATCTGTTATAGGCGAACACATATAATAATAGAGTACAGATAGATTTGTGACAGTAACAAAAAATACATAGAATAAGTATTTGAATGAAATACAAGTGAGTAAATTAAATTGTTTAACTCTTCGAGTAGACTTACTGTAAAATAGTTCTACTTTTTGGAGAAAGAGTCAAAAGACAGGCTGTATAGTGTGAGATGTCAAAGTTTTTTGATTAAATTTGTATACACAGTTTTTTCTATATTTTAAGTGGAGTTATTAGGATAAAAGTTTGTTTAATAGGACTTAAACACATGTTTAAAACAATTTAGGGAAATTCGTGGTTAGTGAAAATACTTGAAAACTATGTCATACGAACGTGTTTTAAATAGTTTGTTGCAATAGTTTTCAATAAATAGTTGATGGATTCTTGAGTAGATAACAACGTTTAAAACATGTCTCCTGCATGTTCCAAGTAAAGTTCCGACTTGAACATAATTTTAATTTAGCAATGAATAAGATCATTTTAATTTGTAACACTCCGTTTCAAGTTTACATGATTGTTCTATATTTTTTCAATACCTACGTTTATTGTTATTTTATAGCTACTTTATACATTTTATCATAAAAAACAATCACAATATATTTTTTTATTCAATATAGACGGTACCAAATAACCATTCCCTTAATTTAAGTTTCTCTTCTTCCCAACCAACACATAAAGTCGTAAAAACAAATTTTTCATTGGTACTTTAAACTTAAGTTGATGTCCGATATTTTATTTGTTTATATGTAAAAGCAGAAAATATCAACTTCATATTACACTCATCAACTTCTTCCACAGCCATGTAAAATATGTTTTACATATTATCACCACAAAAAGTATACATTTTCCCTACTGAAGGTATTTTAATTTATTCTTGTACATTACGATATTTAAAATGAATGATTCTAATAAGAGGTGAAAGATAAAAAGATTAATGTATAAAGAACTTTTTTTTAATTTAAATACTCATCTTAGATAAATGCGCCCCATTAATTCCAGCGGCACTGAAGGGATTGTGACCCCAACCTTTTGTTTGGACTTTTCTTGTAATTATAATTTTCTGAAGCCTATTGTGTTGAACGGCTCTCTGCCCTAATAATATTTATCTCACTCATACTATTTAGCGAGCTAATATGTATTAATTAAATGCTATGGACATATATTTTATAAACATATATAGTATCTTTAACTTTATTTGACAGTTTATGTAAGTATTTTTTCAATGTTTCATACCCACTTATATACATGCCTTTTGTTAGTGATAACTTAAAAAAAATTATTTATATATTATATGGTAAAGAAGATGAAATAAAATATACTTAAAATTGATGTGTTAGTTGAAAAAAACAAATACAGAATTTTAAAAAAATCAGTAACAAAAATCAGTCTATAGAAAAAGACACATACTAGACAGTATTTAAATGTCAATTCAAACATCCCACGTCACGTTAAACATGCAATTGCAGAAGGACTATTCACCAGAGCTTTTAGAATTTCATCAACTAAAGAAGGACTGGACCAAGAAATAAAACTGATATATCAAGAATTAAAAAACATTGACTACTCACTAAAAGTTATAAACAATTCCTATCAAAAAACCAAACAAAACATTTAAGTAATAAAATAAAGATAATAGAGAGTCAAAACCTTTAACAACAATTGTTATATCGTATATCAAAGAGAAATCAGAAAAAATCAGAAGAATAAAAAAAATTTAATATTAGAACTTCATTTGTTACAAAATAAAATATTGTAAATTTACTAAGAAAAGTTAAACCATACAATCAAAATAAACATACAAAAAATTATGTTTACAAAATTCCTTGTCAATGTGATTTAAATTATTTTGGACAAACATCTCGACCATTATAAAAGAGAATACAAGAACATAAAAACAGCATAATAAATCAATTGGGAAACTATTCTAAATGTTTATATCATGTTTTGGTGGAAGAGCATAAGGTGCAATAGACAGCAGTAAGTATAGTATATAAAGAAAGTAAATGCAAAGAAAGAACAATAAAAGAAGCAGCATGTATGGCTGTAGAAAGCTGCATTTCGTAATCTCATGCCACCTTATATCCAATATACCTGCCTAATATTAAATCAGAAGTATTAAATAAAATTAATAAGTAATAAGTGACTAAAGGCTTTTCATCAAAAATATATAGTATATATTCAACTATTTTCATCAATCTAACCATCTCTCCAATAGTTTAAGAAACGTATGATATACTAATTAATTTATATTTTATTAAAAACTATTTATGTTGTTAAATACTTGGACATGGATGGCTTCAGACTGTATAGCTGAAATATAACATTAAAAAAAGCGACGTGATGTGTTGCTATTTAACATAAATCAGTAATTAAAGTAGGTAACGTTAAATGTTACTAGTACGTAATGATAGTAAAACAACGTTAATAAATGATTTCAAAGATTTTTTAATTTTCTCTATATTGTTAATTGAATCGTAATTATTCGCGTGCTAATGTTATTTTAAACAAAAATAACATCGATACTTCCGTTGGAACCTATTTTATTACTGTTTTTTATCATTATCTACTATTAGATGTCAAAAGATATTTTTTTATTCATAGTTGATCTTACATGAGTAAGAGTTAAACAAAATGTCCACTCGTGTAAGCTAACGTACCTAGAGCCACCCTACGTTATATAATGACATATTTACGTAGAATCGTGAACGGATAACAAATATTTCCGTAAAAAGAAGCATTTTTTTAGTTAATACTTATTTAAATTAAAACTTTGTGAACACTTAACCTAACATAACTGTACAATTTTTAGGTAAGGCAGTTGTGGCTGCCATTTAAAATGACAGTGATGATTATACCGTGTCTTGCAATGCTCTCGAAAAGTCGTTATTACAATTAATTCTTAATTAGTGTCAGTAATCAATTGAGATATCGACAAAGAATAGTAATAATTACTTAACTTTTAACTGTTTTGAAATATCCTATTACCCTAAATAATTGATTATTGAATAGTTATCTGTTGGCATGTATTGTAAACTAAATTAACTTGCTTCGCTTGACATACCTATATGTAAAGGGAAACCACTTGTGTTTTCTCAATATTCTTTTGAGTCCAACATTCAAATTTCTGTTAGTCTAAAGTTTTAAAAATATAATAATAAATATAATAGCATTAATAGAATATTTAACATAAACAATACTGTTCTTGCACATACCGTCAACAATACTCTCCAAAAATTGTTACAAAACAATCCAGCCACCTCAAATAATTATGATAAATCTGGTATTTACAATATCAAATGTAATGAATGTCCCAAATTTCATATTGGCCAAACTGGGAGATCTTTCAAACAAAGATTTAAAGAAAATATACCAAAAAATTGCAAACACCAACAATCTACTTACGCTGAACACTTAATATCCGAATCTCATAGTTATACGTCTATTGAAAATAATATGGATATTATTCAAATCTTACCAAAAAGCCTTGAACTCGATGTCAAAGAAGAATTAGCCATCTAAAAAGCAAAAAAGACTGATCAAAATAATTTACTTAATGACCAAATATCTTTCCAATCTAATATTTTATTTAATACATATATACAAAAACAAAGAAAATGTACATAACTAATAAATACAACAAGAAGATATCTAGACACCATTAAATTAAAAAAACTACAATATTTACATTTAATATTACACCATCTGTGATAATAACAACTAGCTAACCAAAACAGTTTTTATGTATTTTCAGTTTATTAAGTTTTAACTAATTTAAATTTTTATTGATACCTTCAAGATTTTTTACAATTTATTTACACCTGAAGATGATCTAAGGATCGAAACATGTAGTGTATATGAAATAAAAGTGATTGAACAAGGTATATATTTTTCTCAATTATATATAATAATCATTAACTGAGAACACTTGAGTAAATTATTTTGATATTATTGAACAGTTTTATAAAAAAAAGCCATACTAATTCATCTTATGTACAAGTAAGTGGTAAACTTCGTCTTACGTACACCAAACATTAACTGTCTATTAGGACGAAGAGGGTGGAAAGATGTTTTAATGTTTTATGTAAATTATGAAGTTAAATTTTTTAAATATATGTAACTTATATGTTTATGTCTCAAAATAAAAAAAAAAAAAAAAAACAGATAGCATAAATTATTTACGTATTAAATAGTAAAAAAAATATTACGTAATCAACAATTACTTTTAGTAAATATATAATCTATCAGTGGGACTCTAACAACACGCTTACGTTATTTTGAGTATAAATAAATATTTAAATACAAATGTATGACCATTACCAAGTTTTAAAACTTATATTAATATTAATTACTAAGCTTAGGTTCTTTCAATTATTATATTCAATTGTTATATGTAATTAAAAATGTTACAACAACGCTATGTTATATTTACTGTTTTCATTTTCTGATGATGCTGAAGATACAAGTTGAAGAAAGGTAGACTTTTACAGAATGATGGATAGCTCTCTTATTGCTCGTGGTTACACAGCATCTTGGAACATATATCAAGTTTCCTCTCATACCTACAAAAAGATATGTAATCAATAAATGTACTAAAAAATAAGTGTAAAAAATTTCCAACACTACTTCAATCAGGTGTTGAAAAATATATTTCGTAAATCGAACACTTGTAATATCATTAATAAAATCGTTATTTAATAAAAAACTTTACTATAGAGTGTAAAATGAAATACAACCAATCTGTAAAACATTCAATTGTTGACATATATTATTGATGAGTAGTGTTGACATAATCATATTACGTAAATGAATACAGACAACAATAATTTGATTGTACCTTTTGCCTACTATTGTCAATAATTGTATACGAACTCCTTTATTACATGGTACTAGTTGATTTTGTTCTTTGTACTACTCCCCCCCAATGTGATTTATATTTGATGCCTTAATATATGTAAATATACCAGATTATTTTCTATTTTCTATATAAAATATAATTAATTAAAATGATGAGTTTGGCTCAAACTTGAATACAAACTGCTATAATAATTTGTATGGTAATTTCTGCTATACAAGCAGGGAAAGCAGCCTGCCTTGACGGTATCTTTCTGGAATTTCTTATGCATGCTTGTATCAAAGTGAAAAAATTGCTTAAAACAGTCTACAATAAGATACTATCAATTTGCCAAAAGTATTTCAGCGTACAATAGTAGTAGCTGTTCTGAAGCCTGGCAAAAACCTTGAACGAGTAGAAAGTTATCGCCCTGTTTATCTTCTTAGTGTTTGTTATAAGTTGCTGGGAATACTGTTTACAATAAAATATTACCCATTCTTAAATTCTAATGTTCAAGTTGAGGAGGTTGGTTTCTCGCCCTGGCCGAAGTTGCTACGACCAGATCCTGGCTCTGGCATCATTTAAAGAAAAAATTAAAGTTAAAAACCTCTGTAACTTTTGTTGATCTCACAGTGGCTTATGACACAGTATGGAGAAAGATTTGTTATTAAATTTCAACAGCCTTCTTCACTGTCCCTTTCTCTTGTGACTTTTGGTATAATTGCTTAGTGACAGGTTAATAAAAGTGTATCTAGGTCTTAAGGAAAGCTCTATTAGACAGCTGAAGGATGGTCTGCCACAGTGTTCCGTATTTTCTCAAATAATTTTACATTCAACGTGTATACCGCTGATATCCCAATCACCAAGTCTAGCAAATATATATTAATATATATATGCAGACGATATTAATTTAGCTTACCAACACGAGGATTTCACACTTACTGAAGAAATACTCACAAACGTACTTGCAACCTTCGAATACTATTTTGGAACTTAAAAGCTGAATCCTATCCTATTAAATCCAAGGTAGCCTAATTGCAATGAAATAACCAAATAGCTCACCGAAAAGTAAACATCTTTCTAAATGGTGTAGAACTCCACCCCAATGATCAACCACAGTACCTGGGAGTAACGTTAAATTGATCGATGACGTTTAAAACCAACCTTCAAAAAAACATCAGTTAAAATTAAAACAAGGCCAAATGTACTACATCTTGGAATTTGACTGGAACAACTTGGGGAGCCAAGGCACACTTACTGTGTACTACTGCTTTGTAATGGGTTTATACAATTTCTGAATACAGTGCTCCTGTATGGCTAAATAGTGTACATAATGAAGTGATTGATATCCAATTTCACTCTAATGGCTATTTCACCCCTTTTGCTCCTGATACTCTTAAATATAGCTCCTCCAGAAATAAGATGTCAGGAGGTACTACTTTAAGGATCCAATAAGATTTTAAAGAGCCGCACCTCGCCATTACCCAGAATCTCCTACGTCGGAACGGTCACTTAAAATCTCAAAACCTACCTCTACGCACCACATTCTAGTTGAGCAGATCGAATCTCTCGCCCAATACTAGTTGGGCCATAGCGTGTAACAGTTTTTATGAACGAAATAAGTTCCTTATTAGGTAATAAGTATTCTTATTAGGTGGGATGAACCTCCCTCGTAGGGAATGGACACTGTTGAACCAGTTTTGAACTGGAGTGTACAGATGTAATTACTGGAAATACAAATGAGGATTGACACTAGTTTAGCCTTGTTGTTGTGGAGAGTATATCATATCAATGGTTCTTAAGGATTTTTAAGGAACATAGTTACAAACGACCCCGTGCGCTGTTTTACGGAGGGATTAGCTATTATAAACAGAATAAGTGAGGCAGATCTTAAATGGCTTGATAAATTGAAATTAGCATTGTGTAATGAGATTAACTCTTATTTTTATTACTATCTAATGACTTTTGGAGATTTCTCCAAGTATAAAATACAGCTTTTATAATATATTAATCGGATGAATGGTAGTTTGAAAAACCCTTACGCTACATATATTTTTAAAGGTTGAATTGTTTATATATAAATATCTAAATATGTAAATTTATATATATATATAATTGCTATTTTAAATTTTAGCAACTTATTATAAAATACTTATACCTCAAACCAATGATAGTTTTTTATATTTTTTTTTTATTATTAGAAGACACTTACCTAACATATAATGTGCTTAAACAATTTTGTATCATAATTGAGATACTTTAGTAGAGTAAAAATAAGACCGTGCACGAGTATAATGTTGGAAGAAGTACCTTATAATGTGAGGATAAGTGTTACCGATTTATCAAACTGGATATCCGGCTCAGCAGACCGAAACGAAATACCTTCCACCTGGAAGTAATTTGTCCGAATAAGATCAAACAGTAATGTATCGTAGGATAAGACGTACTCTTATTTTTTATCGGAAATTTAATTTATATGCTACTTTTTCTCTCTCTGCTAGAGTATTCTAAACAATTAAATAATAATTCTATCAAATTTCATAAACATATGAAGAGTACTGTTAGTTATCACATTATTTACTTTGTATGTAAGCAAGTTTCTAATAACATTTACAAAATAATGAGTAGATTTTTACCGAATAAATAATTGCTCAAATATAGTAATTTATAAAATTTAAATGCTGCTTTGATTGAATATATAAATAACTTTGAATTATTAGGTCTACATTGAAAAAACTTATTAATATAAAACAGGTACTAATTTACAAAAATTTCTAATATAGGCTTATTATGATAAAGTGACTCACAAAACAAGTAATTTACGAAAATTATTTTTTTTAAACTCATAAGTCATTTCGTAAAATACCATCTTGAAACCAGTGGGATCCTCGGAGAAATGAAAAATCCATATGATGTAAATGATGTAAATATGGTTTGAGGAAATCAGTGGTATAATTAGTTGCGTATTTATTAATGATCAAATTTTAATAGATTTATATTTAGTGGGGCTCAGTGGTTTCGGGTTTCCCTCATCATGAAATGTGAAAATAATTATGAAACTACCAATATGGTAATCTAATAGTGCTTAACTTTAAAACACTTGATTTAGAGAAAACAGGTATATCATATTGTGTAGTTATATTTCCCCTTTATTGTATTTTTAATTATTGAATGTTTTATATAAATCAAAATAAACTATCATATAAATGACACGCATATCAAACAATTAAATAAGTAAGCGTTATGAGAATAATCCATAGATACGTTTAAATCCGGAGAGATTAAACTGGCATTGACAAGCTGTCTTGACAATACTAATCTCTGTTATGAAACTCCCAATAACTGCTGTCAGTTTCATAAACAGTTGACAAACAGCTTGCTCTGTAGCTCATCTAAGTGAAGTGATACTAAAACTGTCATGCGCTCTATTAAACTGGCATTGACAAGCTGTCTTGACAATACTAATCTCTGTTATGAAACTCCCAATAACTGCTGTCAGTTTCATAAACAGTTGACAAACAGCTTACTCTGTAGCTCATCTAAGTGAAGTGATACTAAAACTGTCATGCGCTCTATTAAACTGGCATTGACAAGCTGTCTTGACAATACTAATCTCTGTTATGAAACTCCCAATAACTGCTGTCAGTTTCATAAACAGTTGACAAACAGCTTACTATGAAGTTCATCTAAAACTGTGTGTAAGTGAAGTGATACTAAAACTGTCATGCGCTCTATTCAAAAATACTTAGTAATCAATTAAACGTTTCTTTTAAATAAAAAATAGTTTAAATACGCAATTTATTAACAATTTATTTACTTATTCAACGAGATTTTACACAGGCTAAACGTAACTAATACCATTTTAAGGTTTAAGAATACAATATTTACTATCACTACGAACGTTGCTTATATTGATATATATAACGTCGGTATATATATATATACAGGGTGAGTCTCTACTGACACCATTAAATTTACCTGTTTGTTGTCCTCATAAAAGGAACAAAAAAGCCCATTTTAACCTGTGTCCGATTCTCAACCGTTTGGCTGTAAGGGCTCAAATTGTGTGTTTTTAAAATTACTTGACATTAACTCACTGATTGAGCTACACAAACCAAAGTAAAACTTCTATCAGATTCTTATTAATACCATTGAAAAGATCGTTAAATTCTCTAAAAATGTCAATTATTTTGCAAGCAAACCTAAATAAAAACTAGATTTTCTAGAGGAAATTTACTAAACAAATATGCAACATGTATTTTTCTCCAATTTTTTAAAACCCCATATCAGCACATAAATGTAGTCTAATTTAATATAAAGTTAAGTAGAAAACATTTTTTACTAATAAGCTTGGAATATATGTATAATTTAATTGGGTTGAATATCATGAAACCAAAAATAACACCTAAAATATTTCATAAAACATGGTTTATTCGGTTGCACTTAACTACCAAACTCAACATGTGCCTGTTTTTTGTTTTGCATATAACTTCCATAATGAGCTGATTGGACTATTATTTTAAATCCGCTTTTACACTTTTTTTATTATTCTGTACCTGAAATCAGCTGTTGTAAATATTACCCCATTTTGAACAATAGTTACTCATAGTAGTCTGTGAAAACATAAATCATCTTATTTGGACAATTTGGAAATATTTATTTTTACTTTTATTTTTATACTTAAGCATGATTAGCATTTGTTCTATTGTGTCATAGAGAATAAATTCGTTGATTTCCAGAGAGAAGAATTCCTGTTGTAAGAACATTTGTAAGGGTTCATAATTTTCTGCGTGACACTGGTAGATTTCCTGACAATGACCACTTGGTTGGTAACATCATACAAGATGTTGAGTTAGAGGAAGCTGTACTTGCCCAAGTCGAAAGAGATCCAAGAACAAGAAGAATTGCTACTGAATGTGTAGTAAGCCAGTCGTTTGTGTCGAGACTCTTGCGTAAAAATCAAATACACCCATTCCACTTTACTCGTGTCCAGACAATTGAACTCAGAGACCCTCTTCTGAGACGTCAATTTTGCCAATGGGTTTTACAGCACGATAATGCAGATTTTCTTAAAACAATCTTGTGGATAGACGAATCTTCATTTACACGAGACGGTGTTTTTAACTACTACAATGAACACTTATATGACACTGAAAACCCACATCTTTGTCGTGAATCACGGAGCCAAACTAGGTTTAAGTTAAACGTGTTGGTTGGACTGATAGGGGACAAGCTGATAGGTCCCTACCTTGGTCTCCCTACATCATTATCTGGAGTTCAATATCTTCAATTTCCTACCAGACCTTCTCGAAGACTTGCCGTTGGAATTGCCTCGGCGCATTATTTACCAGATTACCAGGCTGATGGAGCACCAACACACTTCAACATGTGCTGTTGCTTAGCCAACATGGTCCCTGACCTCAACCCTATTGATTACTACGTCTGGGGTTCTTTGAGGTAAGAAGTGTACAGAAGTCCAGTACAAATAGCCGAAGAATTGAGACATCGAATCGTGAGGGCTGTTAGACGCCTTAGAAATGAAATCAATCTAAAGGCAAGTGTAAGGGAGTTGAGGAACCGAGTCCGTACCTGCATAAGGGAAAATGGTGGACATATTGAACACTTATTAAAGTAGTTTTTCTTATAATAACGCATGATTATCTAAATATTACAGTTATTATGTTTTTTATTTCGTAAAGACTGACTATTTGTTTGTTAAGTACAACCGAATAAACCATGTTTTATGAAATATTTTATGTTTTATTTTTGGTTTCATGATATTCAACCCAATTAAATTATACTCGTACATCTCTTCCAATATTATTAGTGAGAAAGGTTTTCTACTTAACTTTACATTAAATTATACTACATTTATATACTTTTATGGGGTCTTAAACAATTGGAGAAAAATACATGTTGTATATTTGTTTAATAAACTTCCTCCAGGAAATCTAGTTTTTATTTACGTTTGCTTGCAAAATAATTGACATTTATAGAGAATGTAACGATCTTTTCAATGGTATTAATAAGAACCTGGTAGGTTTTTTGCTTTGGTTTTTGTAGCTCAATCAGTGAGTTAATGTCATGCAATTTAAAAATCACACAATATGAGCCCTTGCAGCCAAACGGTTGATAATCGGATACAGAAAAGGACTTTTTTGTTCCTTTTTGTGAGTACAACAAACAGGTAAATTTAATGGTGGCAGTAGAGACTCGCCCTGTATATATATGGTACAATATATATAATATATAAAAAGAGTGTCTATAATTTAAATTATAAATATACACTCAATAAGTTTTCACAAATATATATTTTAATGGTAAATTTTTTAATGGTAAATAATTTAATGGTAAATTTAATGGTGTCAGTAGAGACTCACCCTGTACATATATGGTACAATATATATAATATACATTATAAAAAGAGTGTCTCTATAGTTTAAATTATAAATATACACTCAATAAGTTTTCACAAATATATAATTTGTCAAATTTATATATATATATATATATATATATTCATTTCTGGTACGTATTTATTCAAGTTTATTTGTTTATAGTACGTATTAGAATGAAGGAAGTACAATAAAAAATCTATGAAATTGATTGATATTGGTATAAAATGCAAATATTATTGACCTTATCAATGCATTTATTCAATCATGGGCAAATTTATATTTATTTCATATCATTTCAGCAATATAAATTAAAGTTCTTTAGAAATTGTTTGTTGTAACTTTAACTATGTTCTTGCTTATTTAGCTAAAATTTGAATTCTAACTAGTCCTAGGTATAGTTCTCACCTTCGACTGGGAAAGAGAACCCAAATCACATTGCAACTCCATTTACTATATGAAAACCTATTGCAAGAATTTAAAGTATTTTTAACCATGTCAAAAGTAACTTGCTGTAGTAAAATATTCACTGAATTGTAACAGATTCTAGAAAACTGATTATAAGTGATTAAGACATATATTTGTTTATCTGTCGAACAGTAAAGCCTTCTTTGTTCGTATAAAATTGTTTTAATATTTAAAAAGCTATACAAAATATCTGTTGTTAGTTAGACATTTTAGTTATATTGAAACTGATTATGTATAAATAGTTTTTAGCAATATAGTCGACTTATAATAATTAAAATTTCTTTAGAACACTAGTTGTATATTTTATTTACTTTTTCTAGTCCTAAAGATTTAATTATTTCTTTCTTAAATACTAAACTAACTTGGAAAATTCAAATAACCTTCCAATATAATACTGTATAGTTACGCATTTGTTACAGTCAATATAAACTTTGTAAATTAATTTCCTCTATAGTACATTCATAGGCGATGGTACATTTATTTGCAAAGTAAATACCTAATTCAATTTAATTTTCAATCTCTTGGCAGCAGCGACTTGTTATTTAAACCCCTCAAGACATTTATAGATTATAATTTGCTCAGTGAAATTGTGTCTGATATCAAATTTATTAATTTTGATTTGATGTAATTTAAGATAAAATACATATTTAAATTTTACAATTAATTTATTTATTTAAAATATTTAACAATAATGGTATCTAATTTACTATCAGTAATTAAAATATAACAGCGTTTGTAAATAAAATTTACAGATGTGTTGAGCTAACAATCCACCGAATCTGAAATATTCCAGGTGGGTTGCAGTGCAGTAAGAGTCCCTTAAAATACCTTAGACCGAGATTCTACGAGAATCCTTAGGCCGAAGTATTCAAGCAGGACTATATTCAGTACCCACAGGTAAGGAAATCGCCAAAAGCCTAGATCCTGAAAGTATGCTACAAGTAGAGATCCTGCGTGAGACGTGTAGACTAAGCTCCCACCGAAGGCCTAAGACTAGGTTAGAGGAGCACGTATGGTCTCCTTGAAAGGGCCTGGCCGAGTGGTGTGGTGTGTTGGGGGGCTGGGATCCTCTTGCGAGCCCACATAGTGATTTATCGAGAGGCTGTAAGCATAGGTATCCTACAACTAATTTATTTCGAAAAATATAGAATTATTATCCTTTAAACAAATTTAATAATTTCACATCAATCTGATATGTTACTTTATTGAATGCAAACCCACTAGGTTGATTTAGTAAAACGAAATTAAGAAATAAAAAATATACCTGACAGATATTATATTGTTTATAATATAACAAAACCTGTCCTAGAATTGTTAGTCACAACATTCACTTAAAATGACTCAGTATGGACCATTGTTAATGTTATAAATGACATTGAAATAGCCCTATTAGGATTACGATCAGTTTTGCATAGGATTAATGCACTTTAGGAAGTATTGATATTTTGTGTATACTATATCAACTTTACCCATGGTAATTCCATTTTAATTAATTTACTTCTTTAAATATTTATAGTCATATCTGACAAAATTACATATTCTTTTGTCTTAAATATTTAATTAACTCCAAATAATGATATTTAAATTATATACACAATAATCCTAAAGCTCATGCCTTACTACAGGGTGGTTCTTTAAACTTCCTTATACCTCTCTCCGTGGTTCCTCTAGCCTATCACGAAATAGCACAGCATCACCTCATTTTGCAATAACATTATTTTATAGTACATGTGATTTTATAAACAGTTTATGATTTGTAATTATATCAAAATATAGTGATCAGGCTCAGAGGAGCTTATGACATGGGATTCGGCTTGCCCTATGACTATACTATTGCTGTATTCTATAAAATCAAAAAGCTATTTAATCGTGTCAGTGTTATTGGAATGGGTCTCATACATTCACAATAACAAACGCTCAGATAGCTAGTATTTATAACAACGGCCCTATCGTACATCTACATCATAATTAGGTCCTCCATTCCAAATGTTAGCTTCATAGACTCTTTACTAAGAAAAGTGATAAGATAGTAAGAAAGTAGCCTATCTTATAAAAGCAGGTTTGTACTTGTACTATGAGCAAGCTTTGGTTGTATGCAAATTATTTTTGAAAATGTCAAATCGAAATCAGGTTGTTTTCCTAGATAAAAATGTTTATAGCCCATAAAAACCTCACTCATGTACTTCTAGATGGCGTAAAGTAACACAATTGTGTCTGTTTCGGTGCAATATCGGGTATATCACAATGTTTAGCTATGTAATATTATCAGCCCATTTCTGTATACAAATGAGTAAAATAATCTGCTTTTTGTATAGGAAAGTTTTAGTCTTTTAGAAGTTGCAAAGTAGCAAATTGTGTTTAGATCCAGTGGTTTCTCTCCATGTTAGTAAGTTCTCTAAGATATTGGTAATACTTTAGTTCTACAGATATGTTCCTGCAGAATTATGTTTGATTTTATTTCGAGGAAAATATATATGTTTTTAGACAGCGTAAATTTGGCATGGTATGTAAATATGGTAAATCACATACACATATTGAAAATCTAGCTTTACCTAAGGGTTGTAGATGTGAGATATAGCAAAAGGCCATCCGAACAAAATTGTTGATCATCTCAAATACTGAGCTGAAACGTGTAGTAATTTTTAAGTAAAACACTTCGTTTAGCCGCTTCATGTAAAATAGTAAAAAAAACTGTTTTTTTCGGTTCAAAAATTCCACACCAAAACCGCTTTGTCGAGACTAAATTTTTTTTTTTATTTGTCTCATAGCATATTTACTTTTCCTTATCCTTAGCATATTTACTTACATACCATCCTACATAATTTCCGCCTCAGAGGTTAAATGGTTTTTGAGATACAGAGAAACATAAATGTATAAATATCAAAGAAAAAAGTAATGCCTTGGTGGTACATTTATAATGAGCTAGATTTTTTATGTAATTAAAATTATAATGAAAAATTTAAGTAAAGATATAATTTTCAATATACTGATATATTTGATATTAAATTGTTTGTAATTCGTAATTCAGTTGGTTGACTTAGTAATGTTGTAGTTTCCCGTAAAGTATATATTTTTGGTAATGATAAAACAAAAAATCTATATAGTACAACTCTCTTATACAGACTCGCTGAAATAGACTGCTGGTTAGAACTAATCGTCAAGTCTTGGGCCTTCATAATAGTTCAATGACATCGAGGATGTGTGGGAGGACGGTTAGATGATGACCACCGTAAGTGTATGAGGAGTGGGCGAGTGGACCAGTATTCCATTGTGCATAGACTGAGAAGGTGTGTGTAAAAATGTCAATTAACCATCATATTTTATTCTTCATTAAAACGATATATCTACAGAAAAGCATTTATCCAGTTATAACTAACGATTTAAAAAAAAGGAACTTAAAGTGTATTTTAAAATTTAGTTATATATATATTGTTTTCAAAGTTATATTTACTGTACTTATGATGCAATTGCCGAAATTCATATACCAAAATTATACAATACATGTTCTAATAAACAATATTTCAGACACTCATAGCCTCAAGCCTTTACCAACAAATTTAATGTTTGTTGAACAAACTTTCTTGGTACACAGCCACCGGTGATGTGTTGTTATTTCACAGTAATATCCTGGAAACTGTTTTAGGTTGTAAATATACATTTGGATTATAATTGATAGTAATAACTAATAATTAAAAACAAATGTGTGATGAAGGACTCCGGGCTGTCGAGAGTGTGTTCCAGGATTCGCATCACGAACTGAACTGGAAGACGGTATCTTCCTATGTTGATTCATGAGTTGGGGGTTTAATTAAAAAAAAAAAAATAGTTTATACTGTATATCAACAACAATTGTTATTTTTACAGTAACATAAAGCTATCAAAGATTTCGTGAAAATTTTTATTTTTTTTTAACTCACGTTTTATATTTAGAGTAGAAGTGTATTGAACTATTTGTAAATGTATTAATTTATTCTATTGCTTAAAACATATATTCTTTATCTATTAGTGGATTTAATCTTTAATATTGTATTTTAGATTAGGTATATTACTTTCGAAAGATAAAATATTTGAGTTTTTACTAAGTAATGTTTCGGCAAAACAAAATTATGTTGTTTAATTTTTACGTTAATAAAAAGGACAAGTTGACGTCTGTGTCATTCTAAAACATTATATGCATTGATTAAATCTAGTATAATTATTTATGAAGACACAAATAAAACTTTTATTATGTGACACATTTTAATATTATAATAATAATATAAGATATAATGTAATGTAATATTAAATTCGATACTGTGCTTAGATATACAAATTTTAATGAATATATACAATTTGTCCTACTCCCCCCCACCCACCAACAACATTAGATTTCTACGTATAAATATAGATGAAATGTTTTACTACAGGGAATGCTTAAGTGAAACCTTTAATAATTTTTTTATACTTGAAATATTTCGAATAGCCTCTGAAAATGGCGTATTGAGGTAACTACAGAAGCTTAAATAGGGACAATTATTAAAAACACTATTTAATTAAAAAAGAAGAATTGGAAAAACAAGAACCATAGTTTTATTCTGAATAAGTTAATTTATTTTACTGTAGATTATATAACCCACGTAATTGTAGATTTTGAGAATTTATGACACCAAATTTTATGTAAAGTGAGAATCAATAAAATAACCTTTGATGACTGGTAATCAAATGTCTTATATACCTTACCATAACTTTGAACGTAACTTAAACTAAGCTGTTGAAGGAATAAATTTCTAATTTATTTACCACTAAAATTTCTTTAGGGACATAAGAAGCCTTTCTTTTGTGCCAATATTCTTATTTTTAATACATTTAAGGTAACGTGTTATATGCTAGAATTCATCGGAATTTAACATTTTGAATTAATCACAATCCACCCCATTTTTTATGGGAAAGGTCGACTTTCTATCAAGCATTAAACTATTTGGCCACATAGTTATACACGGAAGTAAAATCCCTACCATATATATATATGTTATGAATAAGAGGTAATATGGAGAAGGGTTGAGACAAAGAAACCCAGATAGGAGAGGGGATATCGTCAAAATCCTCTATGGAAAAATTTTAATTAAATACACATTAAAAGTTTTTTCTACCTGTTTATAATATAATCAATTTACTAAAAGTAAATATTACATTCAGCTGTTCACTCAATAAGTTAGATTTTGAAATGGCATTTTCTATTGGCCGGAGCAAAATCTATTTTATTTCACTTAGTTTAGTTAAAACAATTTTTGTGAGAATAAATTATAATATGATTATACAGGAAATCAACAATTTATTAAATTTATAGGCAATTACTTAAAATTTACTGGTGAAAGAATGTGAGCATTAAAAATTAAGCATACCTGGAAAAACTCAAATTACTTTTTACTAAAATATTAAAATAATTGAATGACAAGACTAGGTATTTGGTTTGTTTAAACTTTGCAAATGGATCTTGGAAAAATTCTTTTGTATTTTTGTTGTTGTTGGATTGATCAAATTGAAATCAAATGATCATTCGTGGGTTTCTTACTATAAGGTTTTTTGGAATATACGAATTGCTATCTAATAATCATGATATTAGATATAATGTACATATAATAATAATGACATTACATTTAGTAATTTGAAATGTTATTTTGAGGCAGGGTTTTGTTGTAAACAGGCAATTCGGGAATGCAAATTTTAACTTATTTATATTGTTTGTTCCCCTTGTAATTTTTTTTAGGAATAAAACCCCATTTCAAAATACAGTGGGCATTCAAATGTAATACCAGTAAAAAATGAACAGAAAAAATATATAAAACTATAAATTTCTTTAGTAAACACGACTTAGTTTTACATTCGTTTGCTAGTAATAGAAAGGCTTAAATTGCATAACATAAATATATTTGGTATAATTTTGAAAAATTAATTATACACAAGTTAGCTGTTGATGCCTTTATAAGCATATTTAAATAAAGTACCTCACAACTTTTTAAATAATCTAAATTTATATCCGTATCTGTACTATGCGCTGCAATTTAATATAAATGTTACTAAATTACCTCTTTAGTATTTATTTAGTGATTTTTGATTATTTAAAGTAGGTTTCTTCTTATTAGAATTCAATCTATAAATATTTCCCATTGATACTAAATTGTGTTAGATACAAATGTTAAATAATGTTTGCTATTTACTTAATACCAAGCTGTAACTTACAGTACTTTAAACCTAATAATAATGGCTAATGTTAACGTTTCCATGTAAATGCAAGTAATTATAATGAAGTAACTTATTAATTTTTAAATTTGAAAATATATATAAAACATTAATTAATGGCTTGTTACTTAAAGAATTTAAACTATTTCCTAATTCATAAAACAAAACATTCTTTGCAATACCTATTTTAACTTCGTGGTATGTTTTAACCTTGCTCTGCGTTCTTGGCCAAAGTTATTTTATCTAAAATTCCTTCCGTTACATCTCTTTAAATACTTTACATACATCATTCAACTAATTTCAAAACTGATAAATTTTTATTTTACAAGTGTGAGTTTGTGTTGAATATTTATTACTTTTATAGTATGTATTTACGAACACATACAGGGATACCGACTTACTTTTAGTTTGTTTTATGCAAATATATAATAATTAATGCCTTTGAAATCAAATAAATTCGTTGAATTAACAGCTACCCATATATTTAAGATTTATAATTTGTAACAATATAAATCCACTAAATAATTATTTTTAAATAACCTCAGGAATGTCCTAATATGCCATCTTTATTGTAGTATATAAAGATCTTTCAGTCATATTGTGCTAGTCCTTAGAGTAAACTTTTAATTTAGAAAACAGTATGGTTTCAAACAGAATATATGTTATCCACAGCATTCACTCATTTCTTTAATTTATCCAATTAAATTTAGTAAATTTTATGTTTTTGTTTTCTTTTTTTAATAATTTAAAATATCATATATTGCAACGACAGAAGACAGAAACTCCTAACTAAAGGGGACTGTTTTGTTTCGATACTCAGTTTTAACAATACCAAATATAAATTTCAGATTGAGTTGATATTGGTATTCTTCTTTGTTAATAAATTTTCACAAAATCACCAATAAATAAAACTTTTTTCGAGGCCTTTCACCAGCAAAGCTGGCATCATCAGGCAACACAAATTTTTTTTATTTGTGTTATATAATTATATTTAATTTATATTTATATTAAATTATATTATATTTAATTATACCAAATGTAACGTTATCAAGATTAATAACATCTTATACATTTCCCTCATTAAGTTAACCAAGACAAATGTTTTCTGTTTAACATGGAAAAATATGCTATATACTCTCCAACTAGGTCACTTAGTAGTTTAATTAAAAAATAAAAGAATAAGCCTACCATGAAACTAATCCCGGATACCCTTGGGACTTCTATACACAAGAGGTGAGTTAATAAACTGGCTTGTCAGTTCAGGATCTTCCTCAATTATACGTTCTCTTTAAATTGCACTTGCAATATGAATTATATTATTTCGTTTTTATGTATTATAATATTTATCTTCAAAATTCAAGTTAAAATTTTGAAATTATTTACAATAGTAAGATTGAATTCTTGGAATTTTAATAATACTTATGAACAGTCCTGACATGAATAAACAATAACAGATATTCCAGTCAGTGATAGTCGCTTGTAAAATATTATAATTGATTTTATTTAAATTTAAAGAAATTAGGAATATAAATCCTAAAAAAATTTATTCTACCATTTCACTTTAATCACTATATTAGATTTAAAAAAATACATTTTAAAAACAATATTACTATGCTGAAAGAAACACATTAAATATAATTGTAAATAATTCATCTTATCGAACAATTTACTATCAAGTATATAATTAAATTAAGTATTCTGAATTCACAATGGATAATTAAAAAAATAATAATAATAAAGATATTTTAAATTACAAGTATATAGTTCATATACACATGCATGAGCTACCATATTCAGTGAGTAACACATTGGTGAGAACTTAATTTACCGATTTATGGTCCGTTATATACTGAAATAATTAAATTACCATAAAGTCAAGAACTGTAAATATTACAATGTCCATATAATGGCTAAGTTCTGTACTAGTATTGAAAATCTGGAATAAAATAAATTACCTCACTATAGTCTACTTAGGGATTTTACTCATAATAATTGCTACTAAAAATATCCTTTTGTTGGGATATATTGAAGCTAAGGGAGGTATTGATAGTCAACCAACGTGGGCTATTAGGACTTTAATATAATAGGTAATTTGTTACAAATCTAAATTACTTTGTTTACTTGCATTTATTTAATTACCTTTATTATATATGAAATAGATATACAGAGTGTCCCTGAACGTTCTGAAGATCTTTTTAAGATATTGATTGTGGGTCAAAAACAAGACATAATATCATATTTAAAAACTCCAAATAGCCTCCATTACGCGTACAGTCACCATTTTGTATTTTTTACAAATTATTTTTATTTCTTTAACTATTTTATCTATGGAGAAAAAATTTATTATACACATTACTTACACCATTTTCTTACTTAAACAAAAAATAAAAAAACCTTTATGAATTATTTTCAAAATGGCGGCTCTTTGAAATTTGTGATCCTTAATAACTTTTGAAAGGTAAGGATACAAAAATATCACAAGAATACTTTTTTTGCAAATTAAATTTTCAATCGAAAAAATTAAACTTAAAAGAAATCAGATGACAAACAATCAAGATTTGAGTATTTTTGTATTTAATCATTTACGCGTCAATGAATACTGCGATGTTGTTGTGCCGCGCAAATCAACCACAACAATACATCAGCAATCTATTTTGATTACTTTTATCCAAAACAAAAGAATAAAGTGATCTGTCATGTTACTGTAATAAAATTGCCCCTAGCAGGCAAAGGAAAAAAACGTGCAGATGACTTATGTAATTATTAAATTAAAAATTATTTTCAATCTTATGTAGAGCCCTAAAAACTAAAATTGTTGTGAATTCCAGGTTGGTAGAATTGTTGAAGGTATTGGACTTATTGATGAAGAAAATTAATTTGCTGCTGTGTGCCAGTCACTTTCCAATAATTTTTTCTCGGACACAAGTACAGTGGTACTAACCCACCCATACAAGTACAGTGGTACTAACCCACTATCCTACCCATACCTTCAGTGGTACTAACCCACCCATACAAGTACAGTGGTACTAACCCACCCATACAAGTACAGTGGCACTAACGCACTATCCTACCAATACATCTTCAGTGGTACTAACCCACCCATACAAGTACAGTAGTACTAGCCCACCCATACAAGTACAGTGGTACTTACCCACAATCCTACTCATACAAGTACAGTAGTACTTATCCACCCTCCTGCCCATACACGTACAGTGGTACTTACCCACCCTCCTACCCATACAAGTACAGTGGTACTTACCCACCCTCCTACCCATACACCTTCAGTGGTACTAACCCACTCATACAAGTACAGTGGTACTTACCCACCATCCTACCCATACACGTACAGTGGTACTTATCCACCCTCCTACCCATACACGTACAGTGGTACTTACCCACCCTCCTACCCATACAATTACAGTGGTTCTTACCCACCCTCATACCCATACACGTACAGTGGTACTTACCCACCCTCCTACAAATACAAGAAAAGTGGTACTTATCCACTCTCCTAACCACACACGTACAGTAATACTTACCCACCCTCCTACCCATACAAGTACAGTGGTACTTACCCACCATCCTACTCATACACGTACAGTGGTACTTATCCACCCTCCTACCCATACACGTACAGTGGTACTTACCCACCCTCCTACCCATACATATACAGTGGTACTTATCCACCCTCCTACCCATACAAGTACAGTGGTACTTACCCACCCTCCTACCCATACACCTTCAGTGGTACTAACACACTCATACATGTACAGTTGTACTTACCCACCATCCTACTCATACACGTACAGTGGTACTTATCCACCCTCCTACCCATACAAATACAGTGGTACTTACCCACCATCCTACTCATACACGTACAGTGGTACTTATCCACCCTCCTACCCATACACGTACAGTGGTACTTACCCACCATCCTACCCATACAAGTACAGTGGTACTTATCCACCCTCCTACCCATACAAGTACAGTGGTACTTACCCAACCTCCTACCCATACACCTTCAGTGGTACTAACCCACTCATACAAGTACAGTGGTTCTTACCCACCCTCATACAAATACAAGAAAAGTGGTACTTATCCACTCTCCTAACCACACACGTACAGTAATACTTACCCACCCTCCTACCCATACAAGTACAGTGGTACTTACCCACCATCCTACTCATACACGTACAGTGGTACTTATCCACCCTCCTACCCATACACGTACAGTGGTACTTACCCACCCTCCTACCCATACAAGTACAGTGGTACTTACCCACCCTCCTACCCATACACCTTCAGTAGTACTAACCCACTCATACAAGTACAGTAGTACTTACCCACCATCCTACTCATACACGTACAGTGATACTTATCCACCCTCCTACCCATACACGTACAGTGGTACTTATTCACCCTCCTACCCTTACAAGTACAGTGGTACTTATCCACCCTCCTACCCATACATATACAGTGGTTTTTACCCACCCTTCTACCCATACACCTTTAGTGGTACTAACCCACCCATACACATATAGTGGTACTTATCCACCCTCCTAACCATACACGTACAGTAGTACTTACCCACCCTCCTACCCATACAAGTACAATGGTACTTACCCACCCTCCTACCCATAAAAGTACAGTGGTACTTACCCACCCTCCTACCCATACAAGTACAGTGGTAATTACCCACCCTCCTACCCATACACGTACAGTGGTACTTACCCACCCTCCTACCCATACAAGTACAGTGGTACTTACCCACCCTCCTACCCATACAAGTACAGTGGTACTTACCCACCCTCCTACCCATACAAGTACATTGGTACTTACCCACCCTCCTACCCATACACGTACAGTGGTACTTACCCACCCTCCTACCCATACAAGTACAGTGGTACCTACCCACCCTCCTACCCATACAAGTACAGTGGTACTTACCCAGCCTTCTACCCACACAAGTACATTGGTACTTACCCACCCTCCTACCCATACACGTACAGTGGTACTTACCCACCCTCCTACCCATACAAGTACAGTGATACTTACCCACCCTCCTACCCATACACGTCCAGTGGTACTTATCCACCCTCCTACCCATACAAGTACAGTGGTACTTACCCAACCTCCTACCCATACAAGTACAGTGGTACTTACCCACCCTCCTACCCATACAAGTACAGTGGAACTTACCCACTCTCCTACCCATACACATACAGTGGTAATTACCCACCCTCCTACCCATACAAGTACAGTAGTACCTACCCACCCTCCTACCCATACAAGTACAGTGGTACTTACCCACCCTCCTACCCATACACGTACAGTGATACGTACCCACCCTCCTACCCTTACAAGTACAGTGGTACTTACCCACCCTTCTACCTATACTAGTACAGTGGTACTTACCCACCCTCCTACCCATACACGTACAGTGGTACGTACCCACCCTCCTACCCTTACAAGTACAGTGGTACTTACCCACCCTCCTACCCATACTAGTACAGTGGTACTTATCCACCCTCCTACCCATACACGTACAGTGGTACTTACCCACCCTCCTACTTATACAAGTACAGTGGTACTTACCCACACTCCTACCCATACAAGTACAGTGGTACTTTCCCACCCTCCTACCCATACAAGTACAGTGGTACTTACCCACCCTTCTACCCATACACCTTCAGTAGTACTAACCCTCCCATTCAAGTACAGTGGTCCTAACCCTCCCTACAAGTATAGTGATATTAACCCCCCCCCCACCCATACAAGTACAGTAGTACTTACTCACCCATACAAGTACAGTGGTACTTACCCACCCTCCTACCCATACTCCTTCAGTGATCCTAACCTACCCATACAAGTACAGTGGGTCTAACCCACCCTACAAATATAGTGATACTTGCCTACTCCCATGCAGACAGACGGATGATAGGACGATATAGACAAATTTTTCATGTTAAATGTTTTGTTTGTAACTCAAGGATTTATTTCCAGAAGTTTCGCTGGCTACTTACAGGGCACCACCCTGTACTACTTACACTGTAATCAAATGTGAGGATATTTTGAGCATGGTTCCTAATGTGAAAATTAATTGAATTAAAGTTTCAATTTATTATCTAATGCTATTTGTTTATAAAATTTTACTTGTTTCATGTATACTAACGGCTTTACATCACAAATAAATGTTACTACAACATTAGTTCTTTTGCACTGCTTAAGGATAAAATAAATTTTTAATTCAATAACGACGAAAATCATCAGCAACATTCTTCCTGTTTCCTGCAAAGGGCATTTTTATTACAATAACGTCACAGATCACTTTATTGTAATGTTTAGGATGAAAGTAATCAGAATAGATCGCTGATGTATTGTTGTGGTTGACTCGCGCGGCACGACACTATGACCGTACGCATTCACGCGTAAATGATTAAAAAAAAATCTCAAATCTCAATTGTTGTTTTTTTCATAATACAATATTACAATAAAGACTCATCAAAGTGGTTTTAAATAGTTAAGTCACCTACATTATGACAAAACGTAATTATCTAAGTAATTACATTTATGATTCAGATACGTTTTATTTTTCATTATATATTTTACAACGCAGCTTTATATATTTCTTTATAGATTAAGCCTATTTAGAAGCACTATATTTTTATAATATTAACATTATGTATTAACATATTTATCTATGTGTTACTAATAATGCTTTAATTAAATTTTGTGCTATGTACAAAGTTTTATGCTCGTGATTATGATATTAAAACAAGTTATTGTATAAAAATAATATATATTTTTATGACAGTAAAGATATATATTTTTTAAGAAACAGGTGTTCTCACCATAAGACATATATTCATAAAACATTTAAATTTCCTTTTTGAACATTCCGAGTTAATAACTACTTCTACTACACAAAGTTACAGAACAATAAATGCCTTAAATGTTGGTGTCCAAGTCCTTAGAAAAGTTAAATCTGCAAACAACACGAATTCCTTCTACCTTGCAAATGTTTTGTATCACAACATACCGAGGTAGATAAGGGATCTACTTGGCACCGTCAGTCACAGTGTCTCTGCCTGGATGTTAGGGACCAACTGTGATTACGCGAAGGGCCTCCTCAAGTCAATCTACACCTGACAACACGATTACTCGACTTATTGCTTTACTTTGACTTCATTACTTCTATGCTTTACTTCCATAACTAAAACTAAATAGCTTGACTCCATCCAATAGCATAAAACCCTCATAGGTAACTAATATATATATTTTAAAATTAAAAACTCATAGTACTCACTTACTTTCTTTATTTTATTAATCTATTTTTATTTTCCACTGTTATAGGAATATGTCTTCTTTTTAATAACATTTTTTATGTAACGAATTATTTAAGGAATTTTTTTTTCGGGTGTAGAAAATACATTTTTGGTATTTTTTTTATTCTATTAACTAAATATTTTACACATTTATATAAAAGTACCTTTTAAGTTTATTTATCTGATTAAATTGTAATGTAATAATTATTTTATTAGTTTTACGCACAGGCAATAAGCCTATATAAAACTTTAATTTTCACTATATTAAATTGTTAACTTAAACCTATGTAAACTTAAAAGGGAAATAAATTAGTTTTCTTTCTTTCTTTCTTATGAAGTGACCCCCTGGAACATAAGTTGGTCAGTTATATCATCTTATCCATACACATATGTATGTACACAATTGTTGCAAAATCTACTGTCTTGAAAGAAAGTTACTTAAGTAGTTCCCCCTCTCTCATGTTTTTGTGCTAACCAAATAATTGCCTCATTCTCTCTAACAAACGAATCATAAATATGTAACTCGTCAAAACTCAATAGATATTTGCACACAACAGAAAACAGAAAACAAACCTGACTATTTATTAAAAACACAGAACAAGAAGACTTGAAAGTCATTATCATTAATGCATTTCTCATGTACTCAATATCATTTCATGGTCCTTAAATATAAACGAAAGTAACACCAATGGTTTCCAATACCTGTTTTCTTGTGTGCTTATGATTATTTCAGCCATTTTACCAGATATTTGATCACTCCAAATTATTAAGAATTCTGTGTTACTTCAAATATACAGTGTGTCCCGGAACTGTCTGGAATTTTTAATAAAAAATTGTTCCTTAGGTCAAGACAAACATACTTCACAATATAAACCTGGGTCTGCAGACACAAACTGTCTGTCAGTCTGTACGTGATTTTACTAATTATTTTATAACTCAAAAATTATTTAAGTTATAAACTTAAAATTTAGTATACATGTGTATCTAAATAGGGAAAACAAGGAAGTAAAATATACTTTAAATAAATAAATTTCAAAATGACGGCTTTTAAAATTGTTAGTGTCAAATTTCACGAAAACCGTTATAGCTATAAAAAAATTGAAAGTTAAGTAAAAAATGCACAATCAAGAGACAAATTAAACAACATATTATTTACCAAAATCAAATGATAAATAACCCAGGTGTGACAACTTGTTAAAACAATGCAGTTTCTATAATACAACAATACATACTTGAAACATAGCTTAACAGCAAATATGAGACGATGTGCATCATTAAACAGTTGTTTTATATCCACTTCGTGTTAAAAATGAATCAGCTGTTTATTAACAATTAATTATTTATAAAATAGAATAGCAAATATTTCCAGAAAAAACTTTATAAAAGTTGCTCAAAGTGACGGCCTACGCAAGATTGACCGTTCTCCCAAGTTATTCTGCAGATCAATGAACCAGTTCAAATATATACATTCTCCTGAATTGTTACTGCAGCTTCTATAATTCTGCCAACCAAGTCCATTTCACTCTCTACTGTTGTGCTGTGTACCAGTTCTTTCAAGTACCCCACAGAATAAACTCTAATGGTTTGAGGTCAGGAGATCAGTTAGGCCAATGTACAGGTCCAACACGTCCCATCCATCTCTGTTCAAACGTAACATTTACGTAGTCTCCAACGCCCATACCAAAATGAGCTGGAGTTCTATTGAATGTCTGATATGAAGTGGCACATCTGCTATTATTTAATGGAACATGAAACCGCTTGCAACCATTTCAATAGCTTTCCAATAAAATATCTAATAGTGATTTGATATGCCCTAAACGTCTATTGAATAATATTATATATCCATTAAGATGTAGCGTTTAAAAGAAGACAATAAACACATATATCATATTCTATTTTAAAGTTACTTTTTATAACGAGTGAAATATCAGTGAACTTAGATATTTTATATTTGAAATACTTTAAAATAAACTTTAAAATCTATGTTGTGTAAGAATGTATTGGGATCTATTTTCATAAATACTATAAAATAAAAAGCTATTATCTCTCAGTAACTGCAGAGGATTGTAATGATACTACCTTACTAAGTAAACACCAACCATTGTGTCAATAAAGTGTATATTGTGTTGCTTAATAAAAACAATATATGCATATTGTGATGCATATTTAGTTTCGTGATATATTTGTTGTGATACTACTGTCACGATATACGTTTTATAATATAATTTTAAAATAACATTTAAAAAAATGCTGCTCAAATGTATGCCAAGTGAAAAGCATCTTTTCCTGAAAACTTACATCAACATTAACACTTTGAATATATTCTGCAATGTTCTGTAACCATTTATTCTTGACACCACTTTCGTCATCTATCTGATACTTCCATTTAGTGGTTTAAGATACATACTAACTTTCCTGCTTGTGCTATAATTCCATTTATAAAAGCTAGTTCCTAAATCAAATTTATCTTCAGTCATTTCTCTTAATATATTTTGACTAACATTATAGTAGTTATCATTAAAATCATTTGAAAATACTGGTATTTCACTTTCATAAATCAATTATGAAACTGTTTGATTGTACTAGTGAATGTAGGTCTAATCTTTTATCAATTTCTTCATTTATGATATTCTAAGATTGTTACGATTTAATCATATTATCTTATTATTCCTTAGTATAGAAATCATTTGTAGTTTTTCTTATCTTATTGGTTGTATTATTTATAGCAGTTGTGAACATAGCTTTTAGGTCTAAATGTTATGTATCTTCCTTAAACCAATTTCGTAGATATTTTTTTAATATTTCTTGACTCTTATCTTGTTGTTCATCCAGGGGTTTTATTAATTTTATAAATTACATTTTGTTTTTGTTTTAGACATTCATATATATTTCCAAACTTATCTAATTTAATCCTTATATCTGTTATTAGATTCTAAATATCTAATATTGGCTACGATTTCATGTTGTATAGCCACATTCATGGCAACATTTAATGAACTAGTCATCATCTCATACCTTATTCAATAGAAATTATCTGTAACATTAGGTATAATATTTCAATTTATTTTTAGTTATTTAATTAAATTAAAATATTTTAAAATAATTATATAAATATACATATATGTTATTATATTAAAATATTTTGAATTACATATATAACTTAATAAATATTTAGTTCCATGGAACGTAAACCTGTGATCCAAAGAAAGCTTCAAGCCGTACCAGGTGCAGAAATGACGTGGATGTAATGTATTGGTCTTTATCGAATCACAGCGAGCCACGGAACTCTCATAACTCCTTTACTCTACACATTTTAGTTTAACAAACTCAAAATAAAATTTTTTACATGTTATTTATTATATAACCTCTATATGGGTCGTAAACAAAACATTATTGTTGTATTTACTCTTAAAAATATTGGATTTTATATATTTTTTAAAAGAACTATCAATCGATAATTGCTTTATTATAAATATTTTATTTAAAAAGCTACATTATATAAAGTATATATAAATGTATTCAAAAGGAAATATTTATATACTCTTTACCTAATGTAGCTTTTAAGTAAAAATATTTATAAGGAAACCATTATCAATTGGTACCTCTTAACTATCATGTGTTTGATTTGAGTAAAAGTAACACAATGCAAAGAGTTTGTAAGCTGGCTATTTCTAATGCACCAAAATTAATAATAATATAATATTAAAATTGAAAACAAACTATAAGAATATATGTAATGATTTTATTTGAAAAATATATGCTAGGTTATAAAAAAAATACATTTGTATCCAAATATTGTTATATCACTATAAAATAACAATATAGTGATTTTGTGATATTGACAAATTAATATTCGTCTTTCTGCTACTCTGAACTAAAAAAATTCTATTATATCATCTTTTACCACCATACTCTGACAGCATACTTTAATTTAATAATATAACTTAATTACTTATATTGATGTAATTAGTTATAGCAATATTGTATCGACGTTGTTTTCTAATAAATAAATCTTTTTTTCAATTCGTAACTGCCTGTAAATAGTGCAACATTTAAAATTTATGTAAATAAAATATTTCTGTACCCTCCATTTATAAAACATTTTATTAATTCAAAAACAAAATAATAGTTACTTGATGAAATCTGATGCTATTTGAATACAATTTTATAATCTTACAACGTAGTTTTAAAATTGTTAAGTACTGTAACGTTTTAGTTAATACCGTTTCATTTTTCAATAATAACTTACTTATTTATTTAGTAATTTTGAATAATATATTCCTAAACATATTATGCGATTATAACAATCCTGATCAGTTAAAACGTATTTTTTTATATTAATTTACAGGAAAAAATACTTAGGCCATATCACCATTTGACTAACCTATAATAACTTTTTTAGAGATACATTTTACTCACACCTTTATAATTTGTATTATATATTCAATAATAATAGTTATATTTGAACACTAAAATTATTTATAAAAACTAAAACGTAATAAAATATTAGTTATTCACTTTCGTAAGATTATCAGTATTAATATTCAATTTAGATTAATTTGATATACAAGTAGTGGTAAATTGTAGAAATGTTACTTTCAATAGTACAATATCAGATACATTACAGTTATAAATAACTAATTGGAATAAGCTGTGATACAGTACTAATATAACATACAGCACGCTCCTGTGGCGTACAAATTGTATCTCGTGTATAAATATGTTTAAAGGATGATACATAAAAAGAATATTATTTTTGTAAAACCATCAAGCTACAAATTAAGACTATAAATACTAATATTTTATTTTACTCTTAGTTGAAATTATTTAATTTAGTCACTAAGTGAAACAATGAGTATTTCTATATATAAAAATATATATTAACAATTTTTTAATGTTCAAAATAATTTTACTTATTTCGATTACTTCAGTATTACTGGCTTAACTTAATTCAATATATAACAGATTAAATATTTGCAAAATTTATAATCGTAAATAAAAATGCATTAAAAAATATACATCTTTATTATTATATATTTTAAATAATAACTAATATATACCGACGATATATAAAAAATAGAGGACAATCTTCAGCTAAAAGATTATTGACAATTTAATAACGCTAATATATTTTACGTTTTTAATACGAAAACAATTTTTAGTACGGCTAATATAGCAACCTATTGTTAATATTCTACTCCAAAGTTAATTGTTAACAATAGGTTAACCTCAGTATAGAGGTGTCATTCAATGCCAATATCACACATGATACCCCTTGAGACAGTTCCATATAGGGCGAGTGTTTCTACTTAGTAATGCATTGTTCCCAGCCAAGGGTTTCTCTACGTAATCTCAGTTGATATAAAGTTTCATGTGAAATTCTTATAAAGAAGCCTTCTTGTGTGTAGTATGATCTATGTATTGGTTTCTTTTTCATCGATATTGCATTTCCTTCTACAGATATCTTCCATAAACTCAGGGTAGTAATGTACTAATAGAAAATATAAATTTTTATCAATGATAAATGTAAAACTAAACAAATATGTTTAAATAATTTTTAGTTAGCATAATAAGTGTTGGTACATGTACAGTACAAGTAAACGTCACAAAACGCAAATATATTACAATACAAGTACAAAATGCACAAATATTATGGTAATCGATTTCTGTGAGCCTCGCTCACCTTCCTCAGACCAGAGGGATTTACAAAAGAATGTAAAATGGTGTTAGACAACTCAAATTTTTGGATCTAAAAATAACTCGGGATCATAACCAACTTTCATATGGAATTTTTAGGAAACCTACTCAAATAATTGTACAAATAATAAAAGCTCTGTCCATCCCTCGTCTCAAAAAACAACTAGGTTCAGACGTATGTATTCAATACCATTAAGTTTTGCAGATAAAAACAGGAAATAAATTTAATAAAATCAATAGCTATTGCAAATGGATACAAGGCATCAATCATTGATGAAATTGGACGTAGAATAAAAAAGAAAATAGAAAATGAAATTCGAGACGATAAACGAACAACACTTAATAAAAATCATTTAAAGAACAAAAGAAGTATGTATCCCTCCATTACAATGGACCATTTATACAAAGATTTGGTAATATATATAATATATTTATTTATATATTTATTGATGTGTATTTATTGTCCATTGTATGTTTCTTTATTGCAGTACTTATCTATTGTTAAGTCTCAAGCACGTATCGATAGTATTGATGGACCTTGTTTATTCATTTGCAAAACGATTCCATGCTATTTATAGATGTGCATTTCACTTGTTATTAAGACCTTTGTCTATTTATTTGCAAGGCACTTGCATGCTATTTATATATTTATTGATGTGCATTTCACTTGTTATTAAGACCTTTGTTTATTTATTTGCAAGGCGCTTAGATGCTATTTATATATTTATTGATGTGCATTTCACAACTTGTTATTTGCAAGACTGCTTGCTGTTTATATTTATGATGTGCAAGACGCTATTGGGGCATGCATGCTTTTTATATATTTAATGATGTGCATTTCACTTGTTATTAAGACCTTTGTTTATTTATTTGCAAGGCGCTTGCATGCATTTCACTTGTTATTAAGACCTTTGTTTATTTATTTACAAGGCACTTGCATGCTATTTATATATTTATTGATGTGCATTTCTCTTGTTATTAAGACCTTTGTTTATTTATTTGCAATGCACTTGCATGCTATTTATATATTTAGTAATGTGCATTTCAATTTTTATTAAGACCTTTATTTATTTATTTGCAGGGCGCTTGCATGATATTTATATATTTATTGATGTACATTTTACTTATTATTAATTAAGACCTTTGTTTATTTATTTGCAAGACGCTTGCATGCTATTTATATATTTATTGATGTGCATTTCACTTTTTATTAAGACCTTTGTTTATTTATTTACAAGACGCTTGCATGCTATTTATATATTTATTGCTGTGCATTTCACTTGTTACTAAGACCTTTGTTTATTTATTTGCAAGGCGCTTGCATGCTATTTATATATTTATTGATGTGCATTTCACTTGTTATTAAGACCTTTGTTTATCTATTTGCAAAATGCTTGTGTGCTACTTACATATTTATTGTTGTGTCGCTCCCATCATTATAATTGCGTAGTACATTTACCTATTGCTATCCATTATATATTATCTATTGCTTGTTTTTCTGTTTGCTATTCATGGTATATTTATTAATTGTAGTATTATCTACTGCTAGGTTCTCAAGCATGTATCGATAGCATTGTAAGACCTTTGTTGTGCATCACACTGTTTAATGCTGTAAAAAATGGCTATGCCATCAAATAAATAAAATAAAAATAAAATAAAATATTTAAGAAATTCAATTTATCACTAGCTTTTAAGACTTGTAATACTATGTCCAACATTTTACACCCGAATATTGAAAGTGGAGATAAATTCAGTAATTCAGGAATATATTTATATATGATTAACTATAATGATTGTAATATGTTTTACATAGGTTTTTGTAAATATTAGCAAAAGATACAAAAAAACCATGTCTCCGCTTTCAATAACAAGAAACTCGAAAGATCTAATGTAGCCAAACAAACACCTTCTGAATTGTACGCACAGTTTCAATAAAATAGATGAAAATGTATATATTCTAAAATTTTGTAAGAAGGATCGTAATATGAATGCTTGGGAAGAGTTATTTATTTTAAAAGTAAAATGTAAAGATCGTGATAAATTAATTAATGAACAGATTAATATTGATTCCGAAATAGTTTTTAATCACGTATATTCAGCGACCAAAAGAACATAAGTAACAGCTAATACGGATTAACCAATAATATCACAGCAGCCATCATTGTTACGATTCCAGCCAATGTGGTCACGTGATCATAGGCCTAGAAATTGAGTTTTTGAGCACCATTTACATTCTTTTATGAATCCCTCTGGTCTGAGGAAGGTGAGCGTGGGTCAACGAAATCGATCAACATAATATTTGTTCATTTTGCTCTAGTATTGTAATATATTTGTGCATTTTGTGCTAATATTGTAGTAAATTTGTGTTGTTTGACGTTTACTTGTACTAAGTATATATACAAACGTCTTGTGTAATAGGTTATTAGTAAACAATGGCATTTATATATTGTTTTGTAAATGGAAGTCTTTTAATTTAAAATATAATTTAAGATGTAATAAATTAGTATAATAGCTTATGAGTGTTATTAATTAACTTCCATAAACAATAAAAAAAATATTATTTATAATAAATTTGCTATCACTCCATACTTGGTAATAAGAAGTATAAAAATGAACTACCTAATAAAAAAAAGAAAAACTATTAGGCCCATAAATGTAATACAAATTTTTTACAATCTTTTATAACATATTGTATTGTTGAGTAATAACTTTATTTTTTGTATTCTTCCTTAAATAACATACAATTGATGTTCCTTAAGTACAATGTTTACTAATTTATTACTAACGAAGTTTATTATTACTAAGTCTTTAATTTGTTAGACTACTGTTATTATGGACAGCTTAATTTCAATAGTTATCCAATTAAGATGAACAGTTTTAAAATTCAAGTTATTCTAACTAATTAGCATAATCAGAAAAGCCAGTATGACTTCATCCTCCCAACGTTAAGTATTATATTCTGTAATTTTAAATCGTTATTGTACTTGGTCTTTGTTAATCAACTCTCCCCAAATCGCTTTATAATTAATATACTGTATATTATATTGTATGCTGGAGATGATATGTCAAGAGTTAAAGTTTAATGACTAGGAACAATATATTAAACACTTTGTGCACTACTAGATTAGTTCTTGTATCCAAAATAATGTTTAAAAAAATCTCAAATCCTGTCTGTTTTGGGGTTAGGACGGTGTTTTTTATATCTGGTTTGAAATGAAAGCCTTGTTTTTCTAATATAAATGCTCGGACAACTAGCACATTTAATGTTATATACACCTCACTGTCACCGTTCTTAATATCTTTTTTGGTGGTATTTAATTGATTCAGGGTCTTATTATTTGTCTTGAAAGCTAGTTCAAATACATGTTTTTTCAATTCTTTAGATAAAGTATGTTGTATAGTGGGTGAGTATTCTATACATACATATTTTTTGTCATGTGGCTCTACATTATATTGTTTTTGTATATTCATTTGTTTGCTTATGCTCCTGTCAACCATATTGATCTGATATCCATTTGACAGCGATGTATTTAATTATGTTTAGTTCTTTCTTATAATTATTGTGTGACATGGAGACATTTAACATTCTGTATATCATACTATTAGATGCTGCATACTTTTTTAATGCAGGATGATAAGATGTAGTTAGTTTGGTCTGAGATAGTTGGTTTTGTTGTAAATAATGTATTAAAATTTGCTATTTATTTAGTTTATGGTCTAATATAAAAAGTTTATTTTATTTGATTATTTGTATAATTATAAACTCAATATGGAAATTGAACAAGTTCCTTCATGAAATATAATATGGTTATCTCCCTCATATTTAAAAATAAATAATGATTTTCCTTATCTTAGCTATCCACAGCATTTGATATAAAGTCTTCAGTGAACAATTTGCATAGTTCAAACTAAAAACGTGTGTCAATAATAAATTAAGAGTATTTGCTTTTATTTTCTAGCACTACTTAACTTGAGTCTTAGTCACACACTGATTTAGGCTTAAGAAACCTTATTACATTATTTATGGCCTATACAATTATATTATATGTATGAGCAAATAAATGATAAGAAAAACACTGTAAAATAGTTTAACCGTAATATTTCACCGGAAATGTCTCAAACGTTAACTACAAATATGTTGATAAAATATTTAAATTAGCTTTAGTTAGCAACTTAAACTATGAAATAGCAAAAACTAACACTTTGACATCAAAAACTCAAAAATGCTGTTTAATTAAAGTATTTAAAATATATTTAGATTAAATATTTACTATTGTAAATCTAACTAGTAGATGTAGAATGAAAATAAATTAACAAAACTACTAAATATTATAAAACATATGGTAGTATAATAACCGTAAAAAACATAGTGTACCATTATAGCATATATATTTAAACCAATAAGGAAACCTTAGACCGTGCCAGGTACAGAAATGACAGAGACGACGTGGATATAATGTAGTGGTCTTTATCAAATCGCTGCCAGGCACGGAAAGGCTATATATACTTCTTCACCTCATTTTTCTCTTATTTTATGTAGGTGGAAATACATTCTAAATACATGCGTCAAATAAGCGTAAAAAGACTTTGGTTAATATAGTAATTCAGAGTTCTTATTTAATATTTTAAAGATTTATTTGTTGTACATTTTAACGAAGTCAAGGATTGGTTAGTAAACTAAATATATTTTATACAATTTTAATTTTATTATAAATAACGCACTTAAAAATACTTACATTATTTATTGTAAATTATTATAAAACTGGCCAGCCTTTGTTATAGTTTTTGTTAAGTAATGGTTACTTATTTCGATGGTCCAAATGCAAAGAAAAACAAAAAAACCATTGTATATCCTACATCGAAGAAATAGTTCACTAAGTTCAGCCTAAGAAAAATAATTTTATAAAAACAAAATTTGTTTTGGAGTTCAAGCAAATAAAGATATGTAAAAGTACATTAAATTTAATTTATTTTTATCTTTACGTGACAATATTCGTGTAACTTTTTGTGCTATTCCTATTGCATATGAATTAGTTAAAGCTATTTAAAATTGTTAAGGTTCTATTTATTTAAACATATATGGGACAAATTAACCAACTAATTAAACAATTAAATTCAATTGAGTGTATTTAGTTATTTTTATAACAGGTTTCTTCTTGGTAAAATGTTGTACTAGAATAAAATAATGTATCAAAACGAAATTGTTCGATTACATCGGTAGATTAGATGTAAGAGAATAAGAATTGGCTAAAAATTATATTGCATATAATATTAGCATATTTATGAAAAAGTTAGTAGAGTTTTATTCACACCCATTACTTTTACTAATCACATGGTCCATTTATTTCATATATCAGTATTTCCAAATGAATTCACTTGAATTTGCATGGACGTTAATTCCATGCGTTATAACATTAAACATTTAAAATTAACATTTCCGATATTAACATTATTAAACTTTATAATATCGATTGACAAACATTATAAAACTACCTTAACAGTAAAAGTCCTCGAAATATTAGTCTACCTAAGCCCAGTACGGTAAAGGTATAAAGTTATCTTTTTTCACTTATAACGAAATAAAACATTGAAATTTATATTTCTGTATAAATTTTCGAGTCTTGTTTGGAAGTTATTTGTTAACATTGGATTTTTTATTATAGGTAGATAATATTTGAAGATTTCCAACAGTGATTCTTTCCTAAACGATGGCAGAATTGAAGCATTGGAAATCTCCAAATATTATCTACCTATAAAATATTCGAAATGTCATATAATTATATAGATGTAATATTTTTAAATAGTCGATACCATAAGTTTTACGATTTCGACAATATTAAAATATCACTACACTAATATTACTAACAATAACACTATTAGTATGAAGATACCTTTGGTATATTACGAAAAATATCTAATGGCCAATGGATGGAGTAATTTAGCTAATTAAAGACGGTATATTCCCTGTGTACTTCTGAAAGCCACTGTGAACCACCACCGTTCTCTGTTTAAGTAGTGGGCTTAACCCACCTTCATTGACTTGATGGTCACAGAACACCCCTCTAGAGAAGGTTTAGTTATCTCACCTTAATTCACTTTACTCACTTCGTTTTTAGAGCTATTTGCTTAACATTTCCTTTAATAAGTTAATTTTTCAGTCGTCATTGAATTTACTATATTATAATAATTGTAATTACCAGATCCTTAAAAAGTTATTTTATAATAATAAATATACTAATATATTATTTTACCATTTTCAGTTGAATGAAGAGTAATATTTTCATACTTTAACTATTGTTAAATATTTATTAGTTTACTAGTAACTATATTTATTATGATAACCAAATAAATTTTTTTTTTGTGATAAATATCTAAAATATATAACTTAAACAATCGGCAAATAAAATAAGCTATTTTGTACATTGTTTTGTAAACGGTAAATAACAAATATCCTTATTTAATCATAGAAATATACGAACAAAAATATTTTATGCGTCGTTTAACGAAACAATAACTTCAGTATTATTTAGAGATTTAGAACTCCTTTAATGAATAGCGAACGTTTTGTAATAGATATTTGTTGGACAAACTTTAAAATGTGTAGTATTTTCCAATTTTATATGATCTGGTAGATGATTATTTTATTTTGGTCCTATGTTTTTGGAAGCAGAGAAGCAAGTGTCAGTCTATAAGAGGTTTATCTGTGATGCTCCCTTTCGCTTGTGTCATAAGTATGTATATTTTCATCAGTTTTAATTTATGTGGACTAAAATTCGTAATATATTAACATCTCATTTATTTATATTGAAGGTAATGTTAAAATTGTTAATGATTTGAAATATTACTTGTAAGATATTTTCCTGTTTAATCTTGCCACTATACGTATCACCCTTATTTGGAGACGGAATATTGATTTAAGGTTTTTGCACGACATGCGCCCCATACACTAATTTCATATTTTAACCTTAAATCTGTAAGGCAACTGTAAATCAATATCATAATAAAATATATTCGATAATTTGAAAACATAAAAGTAATATATGAAACCTTTTTACATTGCAGTGAGCAGCAAACTATTTTGAGGTTATATTGTAAAGAGGGCTTTGCTCCCCAAACTTCACCTTTTAAGAAAAATAAAGACTTTTTCATTTAATTTTAATTTTAGTTCAATTTCCTTCATTTAAAATAAATATTCGTCTCAATAAAAGTATTATATTATATGTTGTACGAATTAATCTTCAAATATATATATATATACTAAAATATATTGCCGGAAATCTCCCTAAATAAGTTACTTATGATCGTTGTTACAAAATATCAACTATTGTTTCATACATATAGGTACATTTTTTACTTTTAGTAAACAAATGTAAAAATATTATTTTATCCAACTAGTAAAGATTTAAATCCATACTATCGTTATATAAAGTCTTAAGAAATATAATTCTACCAAATTAGGTTGGTTAAGATTGTAATTAAACGTTTTCTTCCTTAACAAGTACAAACAAACAAAACAAAACAAGACTAGAGTACATCGAGACAACACAGTACCAGTAACCCCAAACCACTACAGTCAGGTGTTTAGCTGCTCTATCAAGCCACTAGGGGTGGATTACCCTTAGAGCTCTAACGACGACTGGTAGTTATGTGGCATGGCTTTCTGGGTTTATACATACAACAGTACTAGTAACCCCAAACCACTACAGTCAGGTGTTTAGCTGCTCTATCAAGCCACTAGGGGTGGATTACCCTTAGAGCTCTAACGACGACTGGTAGTTATGTGGCATGGCTTTCTGGGTTTATACATACAACAGTACTAGTAACCCCAAACCACTACAGTCAGGTGTTTAGCTGCTCTATCAAGCCACTAGGGGTGGATTACCCTTAGAGCTCTAACGACGACTGGTAGTTATGTGGCATGGCTTTCTGGGATTATATATACAACACAGTACTAGTAACCCCAAACCACTACAGTCAGGTGTTTAGCTGCTATCAAGCCGCTAGGGGTGAATTACCCTTAGAGCTTTAACGAGGACTGGTAGTTATGGGGCGTGGCTTTCTGGGATTATACATACAACACAGTACTAGTAACCCCAAACCACTACAGTCAGGTGTTTAGCTGCTATCAAGCCGCTAGGGGTGGATTACCCTTAGAGCTTTAACGAGGACTGGTAGTTATGGGGCGTGGCTTTCTGGGTGTATACATACAACACAGTACTAGTAACCCCAAACCACTACAGTCAGGTGTTTAGCTGCTATTAAGCCGCTAGGGTTGGATTACCCTCAGAGCTCTAACGATGACTGGTAGTTATGGGGCGTGGCTTTCTGGGTTTATACATACAACACAGTACTAGTAACCCCAAACCACTACAGTCAGGTGTTTAGCTGCTATAAAGCCGCTAGGGTTGGATTACCCTCAGAGCTCTAACGACGACTGGTAGTTATGGGGCGTTGCTTTCTGGGATTATATATACAACACAGTACTAGTAACCACAAACTACTACAGTCAGGTGTTTAGCTGCTATCAAGCCGCTAGGGTTGGATTACACTCAGAGCTCTAACGACGACTGGTTGTTATGTGGTATGGCTTTCTGGGATAATACATACAACACAGTACTAGTAACCACAAACTACTACAGTCAGGTGTTCAGCTGCTATCAAGCCGCTAGGGGTGGATTACCCTTAGAGCTCTATCGACGACTGGTAGTTATGTGGCATGGCTTTCTGAGATTATACATACAACACAGCGTCCTTAATTAACCCACCGATCTCATTCAATGAAATTTAATACGCAGTCCCCTACATTATTATATGCATAAAATATTATATTATAAACCTTTCTTTAATTATTGTATAGTATTTAATCGTTGTGTTTTGTTTCATTACAGAGAGTTTTGGTATATTATTTAAAACCCTATAAAATAAAACAATATGCTAAAACAGTGAATTTTTCAGAATTAAACTAAAGATTAACTGTTCTGTGCTTCCATTCTATGGCTTGATACGTTATTTTAGTACATTTAAATACCTAAACATCATAGTTTTATCATAATTATTACTATTTTTAGATTCTTCTACTTATGTAAAAGCAAATATCTTTATTAGTATAGTTTTGAATTGGACACTGTCTTGATGTTTTGAACCGAGAAAATAATTCAGTATTATTGATTCAATATTTTATTTATCTAACTTACCTATTTTAGATAAACAACACAGATATATAAAATAGTTATACATCATTTATTACCAGTTGTTTAATCTTTTATGACGCAATCATAATATTACTGCTTAAACATGAATATATTCCAATGTTAGTAAGTGGATTTTGCCTCTAGTTCAACAAAACTAATAATTAATATAAATCCCTTCTTTTGTTATTTTTATATAATTTTGATCCTGCATAATGTTTTTTTTTTTTTTTAATTTCAATAAAGTCGACAATTAAGAATGGTTTATCGAATCTTAGTAACTGAATAAGGAAGGTTTACATCTTATTTAAAAGGTGATTAATGCTCAAAAATTATTATTTATATTTATTACAACACTAATAATAAATTTAGTTGTCTTTATTTGAAATTCCTATATCGTTTTATTCCTGAATTATGTTATTTTCTTTATAGTGGGCAATTATGATCGGTTTATAAATTTGTTCTAACAATTATTTATAAGATAATAATCTTTTATAATTAAACTTTTTTGATAGTAAAAGAGAGACAATTTTCAATAATTTTCTTAATTTATTGTATTTCTGGATGAAACTACATTATAAGATAACCGTCCAGAAAAATAACAATTTTGTATTTATTTTTATATCTACTGTACAGCAATAATAAAATCTATACATGTAACATTTATGAGAAATATAACTAATAGACAAAAGTGTACATTTGAATGAATAACACTACAAGTTAAATGGCAGCCTGCTGACCTGGAGCATGGTGACAAGATTGATATGATCACCAATTTAGCATAATATTAAAAAAAAATGTTGTGTGTTAACAATTTCACAGGATTTTGTAGATGAGGCAGGTATGTTTCTAATTTGAACTGACATTGTTTTAAAAAAAACCTGAAATCCTCATTCTTTAACAATTAAACAAAGAGGTAAGGTGGATAAGGTAAGGACGATAAGAGAATAAAGCAAAATAAGTATATCAAAATAAACTTTATTTCTTTTAAACCTTATCCGAATCGTATACCCTCCCCCTATAACAACATTTTCCCAACCCTGCACTAACTTCACTTAAGCTATGTGCACATATCGTCCTGGACTTCAGAATAGTTCAGGTTCCAAATAAAACAAACTAGCCTAAAGTCAAGGGAAGAGTTCACCTGGTTATTGAAGCTGTTGACGCAATGAGGAGGGGGGACCAGTTAAAGCCTCAACTGGGCCGAGAATAGAGGACAAGGCCATCCTGATTAACCATCGCATCGTATCTGCCTCACTAAATGAACTCTGGACTTGGTAAGCCTAAGCCTCTAGCTGAAACTCAAAGCAGTAGACGCAGCAGTAGAAAACAAAACGTCCCGAGTGCTACTGACCCAGCCAGAGGTGACGAGAAAACAAAGTTAGCTGATTCAAACCAGCGACCAACGTAAACACAAAGAGTCCCAACTAAACGAAGGTAAGTTTTTTAAAAACGCTTTGTTTACAATGTATCAGCCAGTTTTATTTTTTCACAACATAATTTTTATTAACGGGTTACGTACCTTAATATCTTCAGTTCCTATTATAGTTATATAGTTTACTATAGTTTTGACTATAAAATAGTCATTTTCAAAACTTAAGAACGTTAAATCATCATAAAAATGATGTCTTCAAAGAATAAATATTAAAACACAATTAGTAACATTTAAACGAGATTGTACTGTATATATAAAACATTGTTTATCAGCTGGTATTTCACACTGAATTGATTTCACATGTTGATTAGCGTACACTGTTCCTCCTGGAGTCAGTTGTTTGGTCATGATCAGTATTATTAATTTTGTTATCTTCTTGAAGCTGAAGGACTATATTGAAAAGTTTATTTGAGCCATACAATAATTTCTCATTCAACATGTTATTGGGGTCTCTTTTCGTGGCTTTGTAGATTTTGAACTCTTCAAGAGTGTCCAACATGAAACCTTTTTTACATATATGTAGAATTTCTGTGTTTGTATCAAAATGATCTACTTTGTGATTGGAATCTATCAGGTGCTGAGCGAATTTGGATTTTTGCTGAGTGAGTTTTGGTTTAGGTAGGTGTTCGGAAAAGCGTTTTTAAAATGATCTGCCAGACTGGCCAATGTAATATTTTGGACAATCTGAGCAGTTTAATCGATAAGTCCCAGTAGCTGTAATTTTCAGTATTGTGCTAGGTTTGGTTTTACTATTTAGTTTATAGTCCAATTTGTTAGAGGTTCTGTAGTATAAGGTTATGCCATTCTGTATCAATTCACTATTTTTATCTCTGAGTTAGCTCAACCGATATTTATAAAACTCGCTAGTTTTATTAAAATAATAGAGATTTATTGTATATGTAAATTATATAGTGTTTTATAAAGGCGTCAAAGAATAGATCATTTTATTGGAATATATGACAATTTTAAAAATTATTTACATATTAAAATCCTCCAAAAAAGGAACTCAAAGAAGAAATGGATGAATCGACGCTCCGGTTCTCTCCTATTTGACAAATATCCCGACTTGACTCCAGAGCACTTTTACAGCAATGCTAGAACTACGAAAACTTTCAGAATGCTGTGACGAACGTACAATGGTATGGCATTTTTTACGTACAATACAGTTAGTATACGTACAATGCTGTAGGTACTTGAAATTTTTTATATAAATTGCGGTAAAACTGCAGATAGTAAAAAAATACCACGAATACGTTTTATTACATAACATATATAATAATGTTAACTAGCCCGTCAAGATAACTTCAAGGTTGAATAACTTGCCCGTCAAGATAACTTCAAGGTTGAATAACTTGCCCGTCAAGATAACTTCAAGGTTGAATAACTTGCCCGTCAAGATTAACTTCAAGGTTGAATAACTTGCCCGTCAAGATAACTTCAAGGTTGAATAACTTGCCCGTCAAGATAACTTCAAGGTTGAATAACTTGCCCGTCAAGATAACTTCAAGGTTGAATAACTTGCCCGTCAAGGTAACTTCAAGGTTGAATAACATAAAAAGTACTCTAGTTTTTTGGTAATTCTTACGGTGCACACAAATACTTATGGCTACTTTGATTTTAATCATTATTTCAGAATGTCTAAATGAAACTTATTAACATTACACTTTTGGATATGTTAGTAAAACAATATGAATTTACGCTAAAAATATTTTGTAATACTTTTTCAGTATAACATCAGACAATGTTTACATATTTATAACATAAATATACTATAAGGGAGTTATAGATGTCATCATAATTTGGTTTAGGGATAAAGGCGTAGTTAGTAAACGCTGCAGTAATACAAGTGTTGACAATGGCTCCCTAATTACAGATATGGCGTCTCCACGCCCTAGTAACCACAGTCTTCCTACAGCTGTGTTTTGTCATGTACATTTCAATTTCGAAGTAGTCTTGGTTCAAAAAAATGTTATCTCTTGCTAAAATACAATACATAATGGCCATTTAAATTGCATACACATATTTGTAAATATTTTAAATGTATTTTTATCCTATTTTACTTTAAAAAAAACATATACTGTATTAGGTTGTTTAAAGAATATTCAAGATACAATATTTAACGGAAATAAGTTAGAGCGTATTTTTGTGTGTATGTAATTATTTTACAAAAAATTGCAAATTATTTAGGACTTTTGTTTATTTTGAACTTTTAACTCACGATATCTTATTTGCCACGGTATATTAAAATATTAATAAAATTATTTATCTGATTTCAACCTTAATTTTAATAGTTGTAAAATATCATTATTTCTTAGTAAAAGCAATCTGAGTTTTACATAATCATGATATATATTCAGAAATTATAAATGGAACACTTTCATAGATTGAAAGACTCTTTTACACGCCTGAAAATTATACAAACATATTTTAATTTACATAAAATATGAGCGTAAGTAATTTATGTATACAAAATATTGCTAAAATGAATTAATTCAAACTAAAACCAATAGAATAATTTAATTTAATTGTTTTTATACGCTTAATTACCTCTATATGCCATGATAGTTTGCTTTATTATAAATTATTAGTATTTAAGTATTTAAGCCTATATATAATTGCGATATAGAATGATGTGGTTCCTGTAATTAAAATGATACATATATAGGATTAACCAAAATAATAGATATTTATAATTACTATACCTAATACTGTCTTAATTTATGTTTCAGAACACAATCTGTACATACTGTTTCAATACAAAGACTGTGGTCAATGACTTTTCACCTAACTGCGGCGAATATTATGATCAGAGAACTGCTGAATTCAGCCCCATATAACTAAAACCACTTTGTTTTTCTCATGGAGATTTTTTAACATAAAATATTAACTCTGAAATAACTGAGCCTTAGAAACATTGAACGTTATTTCAATATTTCACGCTGTATTATTTTATATCATATTACAAATTTGCAATAGTTTAATACATTATTATTACGTTTACCTATATAAGAGCATATTATATTCGTATAATTTAATAAATATATAATAATTCATGTGTCTAGTCTATGGAATGTCTCATATGTAGTGGACATATGAGATAGTTTCTCATATAGTAGTGTATGGATTGATAAATACATCTCTTAAATTGTCATGTAAGAATGATCAAGGATATAAAGAATTAATCGTGGTTACTAATTTAAATATATTACTAATACAGGTAGATTTAGAGGATACTAAATAATAATCGTACTAAAAGAACCATGGCCCATTATTCACAACATTGTAAAAGTCTTTAGGGAATTTTTAAATATATATTTTAAAACCTTATTAAACTCTAGATTCCCAAAATGAACATGTGTGTTTTTGTATAACAATATGTTTTTAGTATAAAAACAGATTAAATGTACTCACATTGAGCAAAATGTAAGGTTTAAAAAACATACATATTTAATAAATAGCTTTTAAAGAGTTTCCAAGTAAAATTTGTTTGTTTCTAAGATATTATACTGTTCACCAATTTATCATGTTATTGATCATATGAATAAAGTTACAAATACTACGACAGCAACAATGTATTTTACATATTAAAAGAAAATATATTATATGATTAAATTATATTATATAATGTCTACAACACAATATAATATACATTATAGTGTATTATATATTCTTGTACATTTATAAATAAGGAATATTATAAATAAATTGTGTTAAATATTGTAATTTAATTTATCATTTCTGTTCATTTAAAAACACCTCACACACAAAGTGGATTTGATAATAATAAGCACAACATAGGATTACGTTTTCCACCCATTCATAAATCAATAGTAAATCACTTATCCAAAATACAAGAAAAACTCTGCTCAGTTTTAAACAATACCAGCTTTAACAGGTTAATGTAATATGTTATATATTTTGGAGTTTCTCCAAAAATCATTAAATATTAAATTAAATCAATATCCATGGCCTTAAACAGTTTTACTTAGTTATAAATAATCATGAACTGTACCTATAAAGATCTATACAAAATGTGGTTCGTTCGTATAAAATTATCGTGTAAAATAATATCTTTTACATCAAAAAGCAGCTGTAGAACACTAAAAGAAAAGTTACTACTCTTTGTCACAAAGAATGAAAGTGAAACTCTGTTTTTAGCTGAAGTTTATTCGCTTTCAGGCAGAGATGTTTAACAATAGGGAACAATAGGGGGATTACGATATTCAATTGGTTGTATTTTCTGATCTGAGATTTAGTTAAACATGTGGCTTCATACTTGATAATATAACAAATAAAGGTAATAGCTTACATTAAACAAATAATTACTTGTTTTAAAAAAAGAGTAGTTACGGTTTTTTAGTATTATAATTTACCACAATACAAATTAAAAATATTATTGATCAGTCCAGTATTTATGACTAGCAATATAACTTATTTCATCATAGCTATATTACATACACTATTATGTATAAAATAATGATGTGAAGTTTTTGTAAATTTGCATAAGCCCAAATGATGCAGCACTAAACTACAAAATATATTAGGTAAGTATATTTCCACTATGTTTTTTTTGTTCTAGATTTAAGCAATTACGTTGGTTTCAACTTTTTTTATTCTGGGTTTAAGCAATTACGTTGGTTTCAATTCTTTTTGTTCTGAGTTTTTCAATTATTTTTATTCTGGGTTTAAACAATTATATTGGTTTCAATTATTTTTATCTGGGTTTTTCAATTATTTTTATCCTGGGTTTAAACAATTACGTTGGATTTAATTCTTTTATTCTGGGTTGAAGTAATTAAGTTTTTTTTCAATTCTTTTTGTACTGGGTTTAATTAATTATGTTGGTTTCAATTCTTTTTGTTTCTATTATTAGATACGATAAATATGTATTTTACCTTTATTGTTTCGCCAACTTAAACCTACGTTACTCATCATTATAAATGTTCAAGATGTATCAGTTAGTCACGCCAATAGAGGGAATATGTTAGTAGTGTTCGACATGTGCACTCTGTCTAATAAATGTATAATATGGAGTATACATTATACATTTAAACAGGTATACCTTGACGTGCTTTCAAAATATCAACAAACGACATGTTTCATTTCATTCAAAACTCCTTTATATATAAGTTTGTATCTTACTTATTAATTAAACAAACAAATAGCTTTTATTTGTAGAAAACAATTCATAACACTCGTTCGTTTAAGTTAGCCCTGGGGTGTTCCGTCATGCATTATGATTTAATATTAAAATATAATTTTAAATAAAATATTTTGTAATTTATAGTTTATTTATTATCATCATTCTACAAGTTTGTCATTTTCACACATTCACATCTTTTACTCCAATCATTTTCATACCAATAATATGTAATGTAACTATAAAGTAACGTTCTACTTAAAATATTATTTTGTAGTATTTTTCTAGCAAAATAAAAAATGTTAGTTATTAATTTATTTAATATAATTTCATATAATTAGAAATAAAGTATATTCTCGTGCCGATGTCATATTAGTGTTTGTTTACTTTATCGTATAAAACAATGTGATGTAACCTTAAAGTTGACTTAGATTTTATAATAATTTATAAGGGAGGTCCCGTATGTAATACATGTAGGAGTAAATCAATTAGTCATCGTAGATCTTCAGATATAAATATTTAGCTAAACAATTAGTTATTATTTTTTTATAGGCAGTACAGTGTATTTTTCTTCATTTTCCTATCATCTACTTGGTTTTTATATAAATATTTTAGTTAGGTTAAAATAAATATAGATTAATAAACTAAAATATTAAATAAGAACACTTATTCATTTGATTTAACGACATAGTTCGGATCTTTAGTCCTTCTTTATGGTCAATAAGCAACTTGCATACATTTTAATAATAGAAAAATGAAATAAAAAGTTTATCGGCATATGTTTGCTATGTTTTCAATGCTACGGAATTATGGGAATAAACAGCTTGCTTAGTAAATATATTGTATTATAGAACTAGTCAATATGAACTCCTATTAGTAACATTATAAATAAATAAATACACATAAGAATTTAGCAAATCATAATATCAATATTACAAAACTAACTTCAATATCCGTGGAACCTGACAATAATTAATTATGTGATTGCTCTCAATGGATTTAGCATCGAAATGGAAGCAAGCGAAATCGCGGAACCGCTATCAGTTAGCAGCCACTCGTAACTGGGCCCAAACACCGAATGAGAAGAGGCTCCCTTAACAACAAGGTGATTCTAAAGTGGAAACCCAATTCTATGGTCAACTGCGATATTATCACTTTCTTTATATACCCTATGACCGGCTTTCTTTATATACATGGTAAACCTCCTGGATACAAACTTAGTTGCGCAATATTCATACACATAAACAAAATAATATACTCTACCATATTATCACAACAGTTTGTAAATAAAACTGAAACATAATAAAATGAATCATATGTTATATTTATGAGTAATTCCATCGTAAATTTATGGTAATGAATTATTCATAGTTATGTAAAATTGTAAATAATATGGCTATCTTTGCAGTAAGTTTTATTTTTGTATGATAAATTTAGTAAATTTATAAATCATGACAAAGAATAGTGATGGACTAAATATATTTAATATATTGCAGGATTCAATTTAAAAATTTATCCAGTTAACCTTTATTTATTTATTTGTACAGTGGTCCTAATATACAAAATGCATAGCTTGCAATATGCAAATTGACAACTATCTGTTTAATTTGACTTTGCTATTTAATTTTCCGTTATCTATTTATATTTTATTAGCACAGTAATGCGTCTTACATTAATTATATTACATTTTATATTTATTATATTTATAATTACCATTCCAAATAGGCTCATGATTATATTATAATTTTATAGTACTAAATATCCATTACAAAATATAAATGTAACTATTTACATTACTACCATTTATAAACGTTTCTAACAGTTTTTGTTGTATATTATATGTTTATTGAGCATGAAAAACCTACTATTCATTATATATTTGAACTTTTGCACACCTGCATAACACTGTATATAACTTTCAAATGGAATCATAAAATGATGGGAAAAAAGTAAAGATTTTCTGATGGACATCTGCAGCTCGTTAAAGATGATTTTGTCAACCATTTTCATGAGTAAAATGACTACAAGGACGATATTTTAAACACATTAACAATATTGGACATAAATTACATTTAATTAGTGTGGAAAATAAAATAGTAAATTTAGTTTTGGACATTCCAACGTTTGGGCTTTATTTTTTAGATGTGTCAGTTTAAGTATTTTGTTTTGGACTATTTCACACACAATTCACTTCATTAATTAAACTTAAAAATGAAATAATTTAATGGATTAAGTGTAAAATAGTCCATAACAAAATATCCAAACCGAAAACTCCAACCAATAAAGTCTAATCTTTGGAATGTCCAAAATATTTTTTGTTTTTATTTTCCAAATGTTATATGTGTACACTATGACCAATATTTTTATGTAGTGCAATACATTTTTCTCGTCCACGTAGTCGTTGTACTCATAAATCTGGCTCACGATTCAATCTTCAACTCGTTGTAGATGTCCAGCAGAAACTCTTTTCACTTGTTTCCCAAAATTTGTTTTTTCATGGCATTGATATCGCCAACTCAAAGTCTGAGATAACAGTTTAGGAATGATTTGTTCAAATTTCAGATCTCTCTGCATTTGCCAGAGTCACCTCAATTCATTTCGTTTACGCAATCTCTTACTTGGTTTGTAGGAGATCGTGAAGAAGGGATATTGCAGTTTTCTAGTCTTCACCTCAGTGGCGTTAAATAACTGTTCCCATTATCGAGAAGAACTGGAAGAACATTGCTGGTAGTGACTCGTAATGTACCATCCACATGCCCAACACCAGATTTAAACAGAATTTTCAAATTTCCCGCTCTTGGAAAGACCATATTTCTTCCACAAGTGAAGTTACAATTATGGTCTTAGAAAGAATCATAAATAAAAAGGTTATTACCAAACTTTTTTTAATATTTCCGGTTAGTCATGTAGATCCTCAAATGTAGTGGGATTTGATGGTAGATATTTTGCTCGTTCGTACTCAAGAGCTTTGCGAATATTTTCAATTGCTGGTAAATGAGCTTGCACAGATCTGCTGGCCGCCTATTGGGGGATGGTGGATCCTCAACATGTTCACACGCTCTTAATTTCACTCATTATACAAAAATCCCGTAATTCTTTGGGATTAGAGCCATGAGTTGGATGGTATGCAACAGTTCCCCCTCTGCACACAAGAACATTCTAACCTGTATTTACGGTTGTCAGACGTGCGCCGCTATTATGCCGAAATTTCCAATACTTAATATTTCCCTTTAAGTACGATGGAGTATACGATAATCCATCTAAATATCCAAACACTTGAGCCCCTTTTATAATAATTTCAAGAGATTGCTTTGGAATTAAATGGAGCAGCCTTAATTTTACACGTTTTTTGTGGAAAGTTAACAATTAAATAAATGGCTACGAATTATGTACATTGAAAGTTGTTGCAAAATTCATGCTAATAGGGAACATAATAAAATTATTGTATAATATTTTGAATTTAAAGAGTTCGTAAATCTTTTGTTTGGTCTTTTTCTTTTTGATTAATTCAGCTCCAACCAATTTAACGACATATTATAATCAAACTCTGCTACTAATGAAACATATATAAACACCAAATAGTTATAAATTCAGAAAAAATGCTGCAATACATTTGGCGTACCAAAATCTCTCTTAATTATTTACGCCAAAATCAATTAGGTCTTTTTAAGTTTTGATCATATGGATAAAATTCCCATTTTATATTTAAAAGGGATAAATATAATTTTGTTTCGATTGTAAACATATATTTTTAATTTTTATCTAGTCCCATGTTAATTATAAAGAAATATTAATCATGTGCCATTTAATAAAAATATATATATATAAAATGTTTACAAGTAGCCTTCCAGAAGAAAACTATTACCTCAAAAAAAGTTTTATTTTCGTGATGAATTATGTTCTGAGACAAATTACATATTCTCCTTGTATATTTTTACTATTTGAAAATATAATAATGAAATATACACTATTTTTTTAAGTAAAAAAAATATTTATTAAGTACGACAGGCTATGAATTAATGGATCTTGGCCATTGACGATAAATAATGTTATATATTGGTTTCTACTGATCAAAATGATTTCATGTAAATAATACGATACAGTGTAAATTTCAACCAGAAATTAGTGTATATCCATCACATTTTAAATTGTTGCTCAAATAAAGTGTATTTTAAATAATACTCGTATTTTCCAACCCTGAATTTTTAGAGTAAAGTATAATAATAATAATAATAATAATAAATTCTTTATTTTTCTCTCAATTAGAGGAATTATTGTTAAATTCAAATAACATTTAACTGATGTATTAAACTTATAATAAAATAGTATGTATAGTAATAAATAAACAAACAGTAATAAATAAACACAGTTGTATTTTTTTTTATAACTATCCAACAATAGTATGTATAGTAAAAAACCAAATAAATAAATACACAGTTATACATTTATTTATTTATTTTTTTTTCATTTTTTTTAAGTTTGTTTTACTTATTGACATTATCAATGTATGTTTCCTAACAACGTTCAAAATTTAATAATGAAGTACAATATAATTAATTATTAACAAAAACGTAACAAAGAAAACTCCTTTGTTACAAAGTAAAGTGTAGTCTTGACTGCCTTCCCATGCCTGGTACAGGGATGGACGGAGTGAAATACTCCAGTGTTTATTGAATTTCTTTTTGGCACGATATGACATACCTATCGTATCGCATACTTTCGTGTGGTAATCTGATATAATTTTTTTTGAAAGTAATTTGAACTACGAAGCCATTCAAAGCATCAAACAAAGGAAATTCTAGGCTATGAATTGAACTGCACTCTTGAACAATATGATATACCTGTCTTACGGCAAAATCAGTGTGGCACCCTAATAAACGTAATAAAATAATTATGTTTGTTTGTTTGGGAACATAATGTGAAACCATGTAATGCAATGAACGAACTAGGTAGCATTCCAGAGATTATATCAAATATCTGCCTCGCAAAATATAACATACATATCGTATCGCCAGTCCTCTCTTTGGTAACGTAACATAATTATTTGAGGAAATAATATGTAAACATCAAATCGCATCTGACACAGCGATGAATGAAGAGAAACAGGTATTGTATATTTAAGTTCTGCCTGACACAGTAAGACGTTCTAATTGTATTACCAGCCCTCTATTACCTTAGAGGGGTTATATTTCAAATATAACCTCTCTAAGGTAACAACTGTTTGAGTAAATAATATGAATACATAACGTCTCATCTTTTCATGTATACGTCTTGTCAGATCTGACATTCTTTGATTGAAGGCATAGAAGAAAATCTTCCTCTGTTGAATTTCTGCCGGAAAAGGTATGACATACTTATTTATTGACAGGTCTTTAAGGTTAATCTGATATAGTTATTTAAAAAAAACAACCGAAGACCACAAATATGTGCCTGGGAAAGTGATAATTTAGGTAAAACACTGGATATTCTATTGAACGATATGACATGCCTATCATCAAGGTTCTACCTTGAGTGGTAACCGAATATAACTGTTTGTGAAAGTAACGTGAAAGAATCAAGTTCTAGTGATTTTATGTTATATTTGTGAATATTATACTTGTCTTATTGTAATAGTATTTAATGGTTACATTGAACCTATGTATGCAAAATTTTCATGAAGAATTAGTCTATGTTTGAATACAAAATATATAATACAATCTTTCAAATGATTAAAGATAAAGTAAATTACAGTATTTATAACAAAAAGTAAAACAATTGGGATTTTTTTTGGTAGGCTTAAGCGGCCGGTGTCACTGTCTTTGACGTGGTAGTTACCGGAAACTTAAGTTTTTAGTAATTGGGATATAAATACCTATATAGTAATACGAAGACAACAAACGTCATTTGCATTTATGTAAAGATTTCAATTACTTTTGCAAATTGCTATGGCACATAGGTTATATTAGGAAAATTCATTAAGACATTTAATATTCACTGAGATCAAAACCAATTACCAATAAAATAATTTACCAACAATTAAGTATCTTACGTACATCCATACTATTGTCAATGAATATAATAAATTTATATCTATGTTTCAATAAAAATACTGCCAAAGAGGTATGTAGTATCACTTGAGTAATGGTAAGAGATATACATTACTCGACATGATGATATGAAGCCACGAGCAATAAGAGTGCTATCCATCAACACGAGAAAGTCAGGAGCTTCTGTACCTTTATATCAAATGTGAAGAGCTGTGATACATTTGGAAATCATATATTTGATACAATAGTTAAACGTAAAAATAAGTTGGATTATCTGATTTAGCATGGTTACATATAACCTTTAAATTTACACATATAAGTCATAAAAATACAGTTTTTAAATAAATATTATTTTGTCAATCAGTTATCTAAGTTTTTTTATTATAAATTTATTATAATTAAATCAAAACAACTATCTTATTTCAACTTATTAGAGTAAAAAAGTACATATTTAAAATATAAAGAACTTAAAATTGAATTATAATCAATAAGTAATTAATTTATTTTTAAATAATCAGAATGTATAAAATATATTATATGTATGTTACAACATAACAACAACGTTATCTTATTGGTAATCAGGTATTAAAAATTTAAAAATAGTTTTTTAATTAGCATAATACGTGTTGGTACATATACAGTACAAGTAAACGTCACACAACACAAATTTATTACAATATAAGCACAAAAATTAATACTGTCCACCTTTGAGGTCAGTGACGTCATCAATATTGTCCACTTTTAAGGTGAGTGACGTCATCAATATTTTCCAATTTTGAGGTAAGTGATGTCATCAATACTGTCAACCTTTTAGATGAGTGACGTCATAAATTTAGTCAATTTTTATGGTGACTGACGTCATCAATATTATTCACCTTTAAGGTCAGTGACGTCATCACTATTGGCCACTGTTGAGGTAATTGGCGTCATCAATATTTTCCACATTTTAAGTAAGTGATGTCATCAATACTGTCCACTTTTGAGTTAAGTGACGTCATCAATATTGTCTACCATTTTGATAAGTGATGTAATCAATAATGTCCACCTTTAATGTGAGTAACGTCATCAATGTTGTCCACGTTTGAGGTGAGTGACGTCGTCAACATTCTTTACTTTTGAGGTCAGAGTCGTCATCAATATTGATTACCTTTGAGGTGAGTGACGTCATCAATATTTCCACCTTTGATGTGAGTTTAGTTTTTGCCCTTATATTGTAATAAATTTGTGTTTTGTGACGTTTACTTCTAATAACAAAACACATACAAACAAATGGTACCTTTTAATTTACACTATAATATACAATAACGTACTGAAGTATATTTCTTTTCGTTATAAATAATTACCACTGAAAAAATTAAAAAAAATCCTATATATTATTAGTGTATCTAACAAGGTGAATAGTAAAGGTGACAATACATAATTATGTAGAGTATAATATACAAGTAGATTTTATATTATGTTTTGATAAAAATGTCTTTGAAAATATCTTCATTATACGAAAAACTATGCTAACATCTTAGTTATGTGTCATTTATTTTGCACCATTACTGGGTTATACTATATATTGAGGTTTTTAAGAAGCCAGTCCAATGTCATTTTTCATTACTTACAAAACTTCTTAAATGATGTGTCTGTACCAAAAACCAATGACATAACTACATCCAAATTTAACTACATAATTTAAAAGTAAACACGCTGTGTTAAATAAAACTGTTGCAAGCTACACGGAGTCCCTTAGTAGAAGACTGACACCAGAGCCACTTGTAAGGTAAATTAATAATGAATTTGATTGAAACCTATTTAATAATGTATGGTTATTTTGTACCATCTTATTTAATCCGCATGTTATATAGTATTACTAATGTAATGTAATTTAAACTTAACTTCCTAAAATATGTTGTTTCAGGTGAAATGTGATAAGTACTATTGTGTATCTTCAAGATATTACTTTTGCTCTAACAAAAGAATTGAAATCATTATTTTCTAGATCACTAAACATTTCTGTTCTCATACACGTTTATCATATATTTGTAATACATAATATATATTTTAAAATATATTAAATCCCTAGCAGATGATCAGAAAGCATAACAAATGTTTTCTTACTTCTAAATGAATTATGATTCTTACAAAATGGTTATTCAGTAAGATTCATTGCTGTGAAAGGTAAGCTTCAATAAACAGCAAGAGAATGTGTAAGAAGATTTGTAAAGGATTGGTAAATGTACCGGAAGAGATGATAACGCCATTCATTGAATGCACTGTCTCATTGTGTCCCAGGTGAATGTGTTACACCTGAATACGTTGTTGAATGTACTTTTTATTGCACACATTATGAAACTTTTATCAAGATAATAACATATATTATAAAGAGTATGAGTTATCATATAAAAACTTTTGATCGTGGTTAGAGAAAGTTATTGTAATCAAGCTGGAACCTTCAAATCAAGCTTACCTTTATTTTTACTACCTATTTTATCATAGGCAAATAGTAAAAAAAGTTAATGAGGTTTTATTAGATACTCTACAGTCAAAACCTTAAGGATATGTTTCCTAGGGTCTAAAATCCTGAAAATATAGTTATCTGGCTTTGTGTTTGTGTATTTTAAAGAAGGTGTTGTTTCTTAAGAACCACTGAGACTACAAAGCAAATACTCGGTACATGGGCTTAAAATATAATTGAGTTTTACTAGTGATAACAGTTTTACATTATATTTAAATAAAAGAGGTTGCTTTCAAATATATGCAAATTTTTATTTTAAGATTCGATAATGTAAAATTAATTCGATAAATTAATTTATTTGATTGGGTTATGATCACATAAACCAAATAAAATAATAAAATATGTTTTATTTGCTACTATTTATCAAATTATGTTGTCAAACAAAATTTTTTTTAACAAAAAGTTCATTTTTCGTATTTTTTACAATTTTATTTTACATGTTTGTGTAATTTTCAGTTAAATAGTTTAAAGATTAATTTTTTAAAATGTATTGACGTAGTAAAAATATAATTATAAAAAATTCTTATTAATACTTACTTGTAATTATAAGCATTTTTACCACATTTTCTTTTAGTTAAAATTTTTTTTCAAGTTACGCAGTAGGAAAGAAAACTGACTTTTTGCTGCCTATATTTATAGGAATCCACTTAATTAAGTTTGGGATACTACATAAATAAATAAAGAAACTATGACTACATATATAGAAACGCGTTAATTAATCAATCACTTACTTTATAACTATACTAGTATAAGAAAATATTCCTAAGCGAATGAAAGCATATATCTGCACAGTAATCATTTTACAGCACCATTGTGCAATTTGGGTGAAATACATATCGATATCCACCGGTTATCTGAATACCGTACAAATAATTGTTCCAATCAACTAACAATGCTTTGAAGGATTAGAGCACAGCCCTCTGTATTAAACATGGGTGTTTTTTTTACAAAGTACTACTATCGAATGCAATACTAATAAACGTTGCTTGGCTTCATATAACTACTTAGTTTACAAGTTTAAAAAAAATAGCGCTCATGCATTACTAGTAAAATATTATTGCTATAAAACTTCTTAAAAATAATAGGTATTATTATTTTTATTTTACTTGCTGTTCCTGAAAGACAAAAAGTACCAAATAAAATGTATATTGCTAAATATCATGCAACACAACACATGAATCTTAATTGTATTATTTAAATAGATGTATATGTTAACAAACGCTATGAATTTAAATTAAATTTAACTTTTAAGTTAGATTAAAAAGTGTTTTTATTTTAGATTTTTAATTTTATTTGTTTATATTTTTTAATTTATAGGCTATGTACATTATTTTAGCGATTATTGGTGTGGTATTCCAAGTTTAGGTAACCATTCTTTCTGATCCATTATTACAAAATGAAATATGTATTTGTATTATAACCTGAAAAATACCAAAAACCACCGTAGAATTTTAAATAGATAAGTTAGTAGCCATATGTTCTCGTATTAACAGTACATTTATATAAACGGTAAAAAGTGTTCTTCAGGTAATTCACTTTAAAATTGTTTTATATATTTTTAAAATAAGTTTAAACTGTTTGGTAAAAGATCCATGGTCTAAAACTTGTTTACACTATCTAAATGTAAGTACCTCACTATAACTTTAATCTATTACATTTGGTAAATTCACTCCACAATCACTGAAGAAACCCCGTTCGAAGAAGGTTCGAAACAGGATGCTGACAATTAAATGAATAAAATAATTCAAAAACTGTTTATTTAGCCCCTGAACTGTTTAAAGTCTTATTATATAAAATAAATTACCTCTGTCAACAGTTCAAATTTGTTGTGATGTGTATGACGATCATTTCAACATAGTTATGCTCCAGCATATTTCACTTCAGATATAATGCCATAAAGGTTTTAATGAACTTTATGAACAAAAATAGTAAAAATTGACATTTTGTACTATTTTTGTTTATAAGGTTTATAAGTATTGACGTTGTATACTATTTTTGATTATGAAGTTCATTGAAACCTTTATGGCATTGTACCTGAAGATGGCATAATATTGTTGAAACGATCGTCATACACATCACAACAAATTTGAACTGTTGACAGAGGTAATTTATTTTATATAATATAAGTATTCTATTCTCTGATTTATTCCAATAATATTGTTTAAACTGTATAGTTCACAAATAAAGAATCTATTATAAAAGGTACTGTACATGATCAAAGGAGGCTCCGTAAATTATTTTGTTGACATAATGATCATAATAACATAATTTTTATGTATATAAATGTATATATTAAACTCAGGGTGCAGAATAAAGAACTTAGACACGAAAAACCAGCTCAAGTATATAAAAAGAAACTCACAAAAATATACAATTACTCATCAGTTATATACATTCATATTAAGATAATAAATTAAACATTTAAAATAATTATCAAAATCACTCAATCCATCAATAATAATGAATACACAGGCTAGTAACAAGAAGCGTAAGAATTCTAACGCTGGATACTGCATGGCCACCTTGAACTAATTATCCAAACACCACCAAAGTGAAAAAATTATAGAAACATTGTTAAAATGTATAAGGGTGAAAGGACTAATAATAAAAGAACATAAGTGATAGGTTGATAAAGTCTCCATAAACCACTGATTGTTTTAGAAATATGTATTATTAATAGAATGACAATCTAAGAAACGTAATTCCTGGAAACACCCAGTCTGTGAAATGAGTATTCCAACCAAAAACGGAATAAAAAAAATATTTGTTTGCTGTCTTCACATTTTATTTGTAACATATGTTTCTAGTACACTAAGGTAACACTGCAGCTGTCAACAAATTGTTTGACGTTTTCATGTATTAAGGTGCTTTAAAAATGTCCCTGTCATTGTCATGTGAATTCAAGGCCCAGTTTAACTATCAAATTTAAATAGGACATATAGAATTCAAAATATCACGAAAGAACCTACTTCAAAATGACTGAGAAAACCAAAACAAAGTAAAACAACAATCACTACGAATATAAACAAATATATGAAGATTTTTGACACAAAGCAGCATATCTATTATAAGGTGAATTTTACATACCCTGAGAGAAACCTAATATTTTGGAAAAAAAAACTGGTAAAGACTGCATTTAAGTTCAGTGAATATCACAGTGTTGCTGAATTAACAACAATATAAGTAGTTTATATTGATAACAGATATTACAGATTGAATGACATTTTTAAATTCCATACTAATAAAATTTACATTTTAATGGTATGGCATTTAAACATGTTGTTTAATGGAGTAATTAATTTAAATCTGTAAGATGGTTGTTAGAAGTTACTTCATAAAATATGTTTTAATTAATATAATATTGACGATAAAGTTTACTGTTGATATATAATCCTATATTTTCCGTACAAAAAATCTATTTTGAAGAACATCGAAACATTTCTGAAACCATTTGTATACATGTTGTCACTAATATAAACTACTAACTGTTCATTCGTCATTACTGTGGGTTTCCCTGAACTTGAATGCAGTCTGTACCAGTTTTTAAATGCCATACTAATGCAATGTAAAGTAAAGTAAGTGAAGTTTAAATAATTCACTGGCAAACTCCATCTATACTGGCTGTTCAAATACATCCTAAACTGAGTAAGCAAACAGAGAGTGTATTGTACAGAGGACTTAGGTGGAACACATATGCTTAGTGAGTATATAGTGTTTAGTCATTTTGCTACGCGCTTCGTAAATTAAATTATTAATAACTTACTCCAGATACTTTATTTATAATTTTATTTCTATCCCTAGAATACATTAAATATAAATTGTGGGAACATTCAGTTATTTTTTTTTTATTGACAGGAGGTATTATATCATGAATAAAATTGTCAACGTTTTTAAGAATATGTTATCTGTTATGTATTGTAAAATTAAGTATTTAAATCTGGGAATAAATATCGTGGTTAAAACGATAATAAAGTTGCTAGTTTCAACCTAGATTCCCCGTAGGTAATTGGTTGAAATTTAATGAAAATTGGCTTTATTGGACCAATTTTATCTTCATATCTTACACCTAAAAAAAAAAAAAAAAAAAAAAAAAAAAAAAACTACAAAATGCATTTTAACATGATAAAGTTAATCAACTAACTTTACTTTGGATATTTATTATTAAATTAAAGTTAGTGTGTTTGTAAATGTATTATTAAACAATAGAAAAATATAGAGTATATAAGAGTAAACGAATTAAAATCTTAGGAATCATTAACTTTATTATAACATTCAATCATCAAAATTCATACATCACTATTAACATAATCCCAAGGTCCACTCATACCTCAATCCCACGCTAACCGCAGCAGTTCACTAACACATGCCTGGAACCGATCACCCCGAACACTGCCTGTGATGTCTGCTGTGAACCGAGCACCTCGAATACTGCCTCTGATGTCTGCTGTGAACCGAGCACCCCAAACACTGCCTGTGATGTCTGCTGTGAACCGAGCACCTCGAACACTGCCTGTGATGTCTGCTGTGAACCGATTACCTCGAACACTGCCTGTGATGTCTGGTGCAAACCGAGCACCTCGAACACTGCCTGTGATGTCTGCTGTGAACCGAGTAACTCGAACATTGCCTGTGATGTCTGCTGTGAACCGAGTACCTCGAACACTGCCTAAGATGTCTGCTGTGAACCGAGCACCTCGAACACTGCCTGTGATGTCTGCTGTAGTGTAGTAGTGTAGTATACCGATTGTGGGACAAACCCCCCATGCCGGTTCTGGGACAACCTTGACCTTTGTACTGTTATTGTTTACAAATTTATCACCACGTGCTGACCTTGAGGTCAAGTTTACTACTGTTATCAGCCACGTGGTGACCTTGAAGGTCAGTTGTCCTAGGTCAGTGTTGTTTTGGTGTGACGTCACGCAGTGTTGTCCTAGGTCAGTGTTGTGTGACGTCACGTCGTTTTCGCGCTCTTTCATCTGACGACGTCACGACGTATTTATTAAATTAATTTTATTTATTTAATGCTGTCAAAAAGTGTCGGTGGCCGGTGCCGGGATCGATCTGAGAACCTTTCGTTTGTGAGACGAAGTCGATACCACTGCGGCACAGTGACACACCCGAGAGGGTAACGTAAGTAGCGGCAGAAGAACGTGTGTGGCTTCGCTCGAGCCACGTTATACTATATGAAATGTATTTAATATAGTATTAATGACCATTCAATCCGAAAAAAAAAATCAGTTTCTCTTTATACTATATAAAATGTACGAATTGTTTTTTCGCAGTGTTACCAACTCTCACGATTAATTGGCAAAAAATATATGTCAGTGCTGTCAACTCACACGATTTATTACATTATACTATAATAAATACATATACGATTATTAAATTATACTATATTAAATACAAACGCGTTTTTCGTTGTTACAGTAATATTATTTTAATTCGTTATCCTTTTATATCCTTTTCGGTTGCGAATAAATACGTTAAAACGGTCGTCAATTATTAGGAGAACAGAATTTGGTAAGATCTCTGAACTCGGCAGTTAT